>VWZS01004141.1:1475758-1944957 GCA_013397075.1 Rhabdornis inornatus | reverse complement strand
AGGGAAGGGAAGGGAAGGGAAGGGAAGGGAAGGGAAGGGAAGGAAAGGAAAGGAAAGGAAAGGAAAGGAAAGGAAAGGAAATACAATTAACTGGATTTCTACTAGTGTTACAACTGAAGAGATTTATTTCATGAGACAGAGAATAAGGGACAAATAATACCCTTGCAAATTTGTTAGGGAAATCACTCCAGTCACAGAAATGAGAGAAAGGGTGAAAAAGAACCAGAATACACTGGGACAATATTTTTCAAATCTCTTACACCAGGACAAACTGTACCTGAAATAAACCTCTAAAACTTGCCAGTCTTGCCAAACATTTGTTCCCAGGCATCTCATTAGCTTTCAAGACACACTGTCAGTACCCTTGCTGAGAGCACTATCAGTGGAGGCTGCAATGCCAAGCCAAGGTTCTGGGTTAAGTGGCTGTTAAAGGGAAGCTATTAATAGAGCACTCATTCTGTATATTATCACTGCCATATCAATTACATCACTTGGATATCACAAAAAGCAGGGCAAGCTGAGATATCCTAACCTGAGCCAAGTCCAGAATCTGCCCCTACTTTTATCACTTCAGAGAGACGATGCTGAACACTGAGCTTCCCCAGCTGTGCCACACATTTGAAACATCTTTTCAGAGAGGACCAATTTACATCCCAAAAGCAAAAATGTGCTGCCTTTAATACTTGGGGTTTCTGCATGGCATTACAGTTGTCAGCATTAGTGCAGCACAGAAAACGAGGAAAGGCTTCCTTACTCCTGAAGAAATACTGCAGAAATCCGTGATGAAGTGAGAGCCCCCAGCCAGCCAGGGGAATTGCTCTGTCCGGGAAGAGCCTGGGGAAGAGGGACAATGTCCCCTTGCAAACCCCAGGGGGAAGGGATAGTGCTGCGAGGATTTGGACAGCTCTGGCTTGAGGCAGTCACAGGCGATGGCGATTTTCCAACAGAGGCCGCTGCAGCCTGTGGTACAGCCCTGGAAATGGGAGGTGGACAGGCAGAACTTGGGGTGTGAGCGTGGATCACCGCAGTGTGCCCCCAGGAACAGGAGCTGTGCCACCCGGGCTTTCTGAAGCAATAATAATAATGTAATACATAAAATAATTATTATATATATATAATTATATATTAATTATGCCTCACTAGTCAGGGCTCCAAGAGGAAATTCAAGCTTTCTGAGTCTCTGCAGAGTCAATGCAGCTATTCCCTGCATGACAACTTTGCATTGTCCTCTGCCATCTACATATGGCAGTATTGAATAAATATACCCTGCATGCTACACTTGCCCTGTTTTTGCTTTTAGATATATTTGCTCCTTAACTTTACAGGCAATATGGATTTATACTGATGTGCAAAGCTCTTATATGTTGATCATCATCCAGAAAGGTAATTTTAGATTCTGCTATATTAGTAGCCATTCCCAGGTGTGTAATCATGACTAAATATGAATATTCAGAAACATTTTTGATGACTGCTGCAAAAAGTAAATGCAGTACAAATGCAGATAATATGTTCACAGTCAAATGCACATCAATAATAGAAAAAAAGACAATTTTGTAAAATGCAGATGAGTGAACAGTACAACCGCATATATTCACTGTCTTAGTCACATTGAAGCTCATTTTGTCACAGCAAGTGGCACAGCCTTCTCATTTATTCAAAGCTATAGGTGTATTTTCTGATGCAATGCTTGTGTAGAGCAGAGTTCTGCTCTTTTCAGCATAACAGAAACTTATATGGGGCTGATACTGACTTAGCTGAGATGGTCCCCAATGGAAATGCAATAAAACTAGATTTTAACTGAAAATGCAGGAAAGGACTTCTCCTTTAGAGCCTTTGTAATCAGTGAAGATATTCCCTAAATACAATGGGTGGAAATCCTTGCTTCCCTTGCTCCCCAGTATCGGAGCACAGATGTGGCTGCTCGGGAGAGTGAGCACAACCGAGGCCCCGTTTCCTCTCCACATGTTCCTTCCTCCAGAGGACAATGACAGGCACAGCAGCAGGCCAGGTTATACTGGCAGAGCAGGCAGAAAACCCATTCCCTCCAGCAGGGATGGGAAGAACATCCCAATCCAGGACTGCACTGCTGCTGCAGCAGAGCCCAGCTGCAGCGCAGAGCTTGTCTGGGTGTGCGCCAGCACTGCCACGGGGGCTCGGACAAAAACAGCTGCATGGAGATCTCTTTACATGTGCCACAGAGAACAACACTGATTTGAGAGAAAGCCAGTAAGGATGTGCTCTTGTCTCGGCTCCCTCCTACTGTTTCCATCATGCAAAGGAATTATTTTGGTGCAGAATACTGCAGGTTATCCTACTGCAGTGTTCTGGGGCTTGGGCTGAGGGGGAGAATACTTTTGATTAATATAACTATCTCACCAAACACTCTAATTTCAAGCAGCACGTGAAATGAGATTAAGTGCACTCTACACAGATAATTTCTCCAAGCTTTTTTTTGTTCAACAATTTACACCAAATTAAAACTACTTTGAATGGTAATGGTGATAGTAAATAATAGTGAGACTAAAGTGAATCAAAACAACACAGTTAACGTTCTAAAACTACACCTAACATGCTCTTATAATAAAATTGCAAAACACAGTCCAAGCGTATTAAAACATTGCTAAATCCATCTTTTCCACTTGAAAATATCACTTGGTAATAACACTTGGTAAACATGGACTCCGTGTTTTGAATCTTATTCATCAGTCAGTACTTGCAAACTCTGAGATATGAACCTGGAATCATCAATGGTGGTTGAACATTTGTACTTAACCTGATTGCAGAGAATTCATAGGGAGAAATAACCGTAACTTTGATGCACCCACTCTTGCCTTGTAAGACAAAGCTAGAAATGAAATCTGAGAAAGAATGGAATCAACTGGTATTTGTCAAGTCTTTGATACACATGCAGAATGTGCAATAGAAATACTTCTACACGTCTGTTTCGTGAAAACATGCATATCAAGATGTCTTTTTAAAGTTTCATTAATGGATCATTAATCGTTTGATTAATGGACAGCTAAATCATGCCCAGGAGGATTTAATTTGCTTGCCTGATCATGCCCTTTTTTCACCTACTCACAGAAGGGTATATAATAGCTGGGCTTGCAGTCTCAAAAGACTCAGGTTGGTCTACATCGACTATTTCAACTTAAAAAAAAAACATTTTACAGATGGTTCACAGTTGTTTAGACTTGGATTGAGTAGCAGTGTCTAATATAGGTGATGGGGTAGAATCTGAAGAATAGCATAGAGAGGCCAGGATCTGAAGGAGAATGTATGAAGGCACACCAGCTATTCCCTGGATTTTGTTCTTCTAATTTTTTGTTCTTCTAATTATTTTGTTACTAAAGGACAAACTTTGAATTTCTGAATAAGAGAAACCCTATTGTTCAACAATTTATCAATATATATTGAAAGCTTAAGAGACTGTACTGTTATCTGGATAATTTTGTTAGAAATACTTGCAAACACTCATTTTTTTTCGCTGATTAAGGTTAAAAAGGCAGGTTTTTCAGGAAATGAAGTTGTCTGCTGACTGTTCTTGGCACCACAATGCTGTCAGTGTTTCCAAGGGGTTACGTTTGAAAATGAGTGATTATTAAACTAAATGTATGTCTTGCACATGAAAACATTAATTATGATTTCTCAAATGAATACAGAAAAAGCCACACATCTTTTAAAGAACCATATGCTTCTGCTTTTAAAATGAAAACAAATTAAAATATCCACAGGAGCTTTTATAGTGATTAAAATCTGCCAACCAACCAAGCTAAGTAAGTTAATTAGCACCAAAGAAGCCTCAAGTGATCTGCAGTTTTAGTCACAATTCCTTTGTCTTAAATTTAGATGACTAAGGTTACTTTGTACATGAAAACATTTGTGTAGCATGGTACAAAAGACAAAGAGCAATCTTGGAATGATTTTCACCTCATTTCTTTTCTACCATATTCCTGTGCTTGTCTGGAGCACAGAGCTATCAGATAATAGCACCCATTTTATGATCATCACTTTACCAAATGCAAATGCCCACGAGGTTACTATTTAGTCAAAGTCAAAGGAAGGATCTGATAGAGTTAAATTCCCAATCATAGACAAATTTTAAATGAACACAAAAAAGTGCCCTTTTTGGTACCTTTTGGGCCTCAAACTGTTTGAAGCTCTTCATAATGTTTTAAAACTCTCTTCTAAGATAGTTAGTATTACAACTTTTCCCAAAAAACCAGCAAACTTTACTGAAAATAAATCCCTAATATTTGCTAGATGCTATCTGACAGCGACCAAGAACATACATTCAACATCCATTGCACCCAGTCCTATCACCAACAAGGAAAATAATTTTTATTTTACTACTGCAAATAGGTCTGCAAAAATACTGAAAACAATTTTCTATGAATACTGGTAGAAATTTTAAATTAATCTCCATTGTATGTATGAGCATCTGTGTTTATTTTCTCTGAATAGTCTATTTACTGGCAGCATTTCTAAATGAATAAAGTTACTGGCAGCACAATTTACGTAAACAGAATTCACTTCTTGCAAGCATTCCCACCAAACCAAACTGAGCAAGGAGCTCTTCCAGTGAAGTAACAAAAATAATAAATGCAAAGGAATAAACCTTATTGCCAGTTAGTGAAACACCTCCTATGTCAAAACAGGATCTAAGACCATGCATCTGGTACAGAACATTCAACCAGTTTTCCTATACCAAATATTCACAATTTCTTGTTAATGATGTGATGAAATTATTTGATAAATTCTCTGTGAAATGGATTTGGGAAAAATTTCATCCATCAGTGATAGTTTGAAGACATGAAAAAAACAGAAGAAACTAGTCAAGTAATTACTACCAAATTACAAATAAAGAATGAATTTAGACAAGCACTTCAAATGACCAGTGGGCACAAATGAAGAACATTAACAACAGCTGTAGAAAGAAAAACGCAGTTTTTTGTGCATTCCACAGGTGCAGAGAACCAAATGGTTTCTTTGGGTACAGATCTTGATTTCTTGCAATTTAGAAAAAAAGTGTTTTCAACTACACCTTCCACCCTCCAAAGAAACAGGGGTGAAAGTACCACTGCAGCCCAGTGCCCTCAGAGCTGTCCATGAGGATGGAACCATCAGAGCTCCTGCCAGACATGCCCAAAGGTGTCTTACTTAATATCAGGTTCTGCAGGCTGATAGCCTCATCTCACACAAGAACCAAAATACTTTGGCCAACTGTCATGTAAAATTTCAACAATTTTTGTAGTTTTTCCTGCCTCCAAAATTCATCAACAACCTACTTTAACACCCTGACACAAACCCTGTTTTGCTTAACAAAATGCTATTATACCATCACACCCCAATTGGTAGAACAAGCTGTTTTTTCACTCACATTACTATAACACCATGAGGGAAGAACATATTTCTAATTTTACCAGTATCATTAAACTCCTTTTGCAGGGTTGCTTTTGCATTTATACAAGATCACCTTCTCCTTTACTGCTAGTCAAGTGTTATCTGAGCAGTGTAACACCTCATAGTTCAGATGAAAGATCAAGGATAAGAGCAAGATTCGTGATTATCAAACTGAATCAGGACAATTGCAGTCTCACAATTATATCATTAAATCTGTGGGGGAAGTGACAAACTTACTACTTGACTAACTCCTAGGCATTACTGATGGCACTTTTGTTTTCAGCAAGAAAGCCTCAACAGTCCTTTGTGAGAAAGGCTTCATCTTCACTAAATGTGATCTAAAGTTGGGGAGCTCTAAAAGACTTGCACAATCCTTACTGTGTTGTGAACTGAGTGAGTCTTGCATTCTTCATGGGCTACTATGAATATTATTTACTGAAAAAAATGGAGGCATATAGTTATGGAAGCACAGGACATGGAAAAAAGAGTGTAGCAAATGCAGTCTTCTTTTCCTGAACTGAGCCTGAGATGTTGGCTCAGAGAGAGGCACCTCCCTGTGAGAATGTGCCAAGTCCTCTAACCCCTGAGAATTAGGGATTTTAGTGTGGTTATCCACAAAAGGAAATGATAATGCGTTTGGAAAACCTGACTGTAATGGGAGTTTCCTTCATCTCAGTGAGATTAGAGAAAAGTAAACAATCTGCTACTGTACTAGAAGTCATTAGTGTATTTACAACTGACAGAATTCAAGTAGGTGCAATATAGAAAAATCTCTACTGATGGATGGTTGTCTCGTTTAATTTTTTTCCTCAGCATATAGTTTGTGCAAAGAAATTATTAATTTATTTTAAATTAGATGATCTGATATTGCTCGGAAAACCAGACAAGTTTTGTGAAGCTATAACTTTATGTACCAGCTGCATTTAATTATACTTTTAGTTTTGCTTGATTTTGCTAAACCACTGATTTGATAAAGAGTAGGGAGAAGCACAGGGATATTATATTTGCAACCTATTGTATTCGATACTTTTTTAAACGGGGTACAACAGGGCAGACAAAGCTTTCTCAAGCAGAGCAAAACAGCAAAACCTTGTGAAGACAAATCTTCTAGTTCATGTATTGCTAGTAAATTTAAAAGAAAATATTAATGGGCATTAATTTGCATTACCATTCTAGAAAATACTGCTGTTCTTTCAGGTCTCGAAATAACCCTTTACAACCACCTGTGAATCACACACATCTAAACTATTTTCCTGCATTGCCTTCAGCCATCAACATGAGCTAACCAGCACCAACATTCCTATTAGCTTCTAAATTAACAGGCATTGATGGAGTTTTCCTGCTAATAACTAAGACTTTTGCTGACATTGAATACAGTAGATAAAAGAAAGGGGTCCTGATGCATCCTCTCCCATAATGAGTGTTATGTTTTTGGTTTTTTTATTTTCCTTCAAAAATATGCATCCCTTTCCTTTTTAAGTATAAGATCATACCTTTGTTCTGCAATATGCCTGTGCTGCAAAGGTTTAAATCTTAAGCAGACGCCATCCTGTGTACCAAACTCTAAATTTAACAGAAAATATAAAACAAGTTGTAGGTATATTTAGTTAACAATTACAGTAAGGTCCAGCTGCAAGAATATGTAGCAATGAGAGGATAGAAAACTAGAGTTGCTAGTAATCAACTACCAATCAAGAGGGTAACATCATTAAAGTTTATTGAAATGAATAACTTTTGTTCTGAACTGTTACTGTAAATTATCAAAAGTTGCTGTTGTCTACAAGTTTCGTTTATGGATGCCAGAAACTTTCACTACTTTATTTGGAAAATGGCAGAATAATGTATTTGTACAATTCCCTCTTCTGTTCTGGTCCAAATACCAGAACTGACACCCAATAAAGACCTAAAATACATATATATGGTTTTATTATAAATTCCATCCATCCATTCCCAAAGCCAAGAAATTTTTCTTTATTTGGTGTTAATGGGCACTGCATGCTCTTTTAGCAGGTTTTTCAGATGTAAATACTTTTTCAGTAGAAAAAGTGAGGAGTAATTAATCTTGACTAACACTTTGAGTTTCTTCAGTATTCACAGAACATTGGCAAGTAACTTGACCCTTTACAAGACTGACTTCCCAAGCTCTTTTTGCTATATTTTAGTTGCCAAAAAATAAAATTAAATGTTGCATGTCAAGTAGGATAGCAATCCAAATTGCAGTTTCAGGTACCTTCTTTTGGGCACATGGAAGAGAGCCATTCTTATCAGAATAAATAATGCAGTGAATTTCTTCTAAAGATCACAGAAATATAGCGAGGCACAGCTGGAAGGGAAAGGTGAAGAGAGGATCTAAGCTAACTGCTGCTTTGAATTAGTATCTTTGCAGATATCAATCTAATCCATTTTTAAACACTTCCAAGGAAAGCTATTTTGCAGTCTCCTAAGGAGACAGGAATACAGTTTACTTCTTGATCTACAAAACTTGTATTCTTAATTTGTTACTTAAATCTCCCTTGCTGCAATTAAGCAACTGAGCTTTTGTCCTGCCCTTGGTGAGAATACTTCTCTCCTTATGTCAATATTTTTCAGAGTTTTGAAACTCTGCTCTTGTCTCTAAATTCAACCAAACAGGTCCTCAAACCCTCATAAATCACATTTCCTAAACATTTCTGTTATTCTCTTGCAGTTCCTTGGACTCTTTCCTCTTGCTCTGCATTCCCTTATGGGCAGTGCCAATAGCCAGGCCAGCCTATCCACCTGCATAGCCTGGCAGGACCAGAGGGAGAAGATTGCTGCCCATGATTTATATGATTTACACACACTGACCTTGCTAATTCCATAGTCTTTTCTTCTGCATTGCTATCTAGCCAATTGCCTTTTTTTTTTTTTTTGCACTTGTGGCTTTGAGTCTTAGGGGGTAGGGGGGTAGGACTTTGCTGTTTTTTTTCTTGGTGCCGTCTTGGCCTGAGGCCGCCTCATCAGTTACCAAACTCTGGTCTCCACCCTGCCAGTTCCCCTCCCTCAGCTTGGTATAACCTGCAGGGTTTTTCTAATCCCTCTTAAAATGCCTGAAATTTATGGGAAGTGCAAATAGACCTGGAAACCTATTAATCCCTCCCTCCCTTTATCTGTCTCTAAGACAGATAAAATTATCTCCCCTTTGATTAATTTTATTGGTAATTATTTTGAAGTGCTTCATGGCCATTTGTTAACTCCCTTCATGGCAGGTTTGCTGATCCTATTGCTCTTCAAACTACAGACCACTGATCCTGAACAACATAATAAACCCCTTTCTGCCCAGCCACAAGTCATTCCATTTAAAGTACATGAGATGAAGCTCATGAAGGATCACAGACAACAGATAAGTAGAGCTCTGGTTTACTTTATCTTCCTGTTCACATATCCAGGTGCTGCACTTGCCCTCTGGTTGGTTGGGGTGCCATCCCACATCTGCAACAGAAATGGTCACCAACATTCAGCAATACTGTCGTAATTCTTTATATAATCTGGAATTAACTAAGTCAGAAGGCTTTCATTGCATAACACTAGTGATTGTTTCATTTATTGCTATTTTTAATGGAGTATTTGCAATGTGTTTTCTTCTCACAGTGATTACGTGCAGTGCCTGATCACTTTTTTAGTAGAAAAAAGAAGCCATTAGATGCTTTAGCCTCAGAAACTGCAATGAGACCGAGCCAAGCTTTCACAAAGACCTGAAGCAAGGATTTGTGAGATTTTTTTAACAACTCTTCAGACTTAGGTTGCTTATACATATTAACCTTAACCCCTAACCCTCTAGACCAAGTCTAAAATCTGTAAATCAAATTTAAAAGCAAGTTTTAACCTATTATTTTAATTATATAATTTTAAAATATACAATCCCAAATGCTCATTATTGTAGTAGTCTACATTTTCCCCAAAAGGTTCCATTTTATAGATAAGATAATAACATCCTTTCACAAGCACACCTCAAGCTGAGACTTTGAAAGTTTCCTTCTAGAGAAAGACATTTGTATTTAACAGTCATCAAAAGGTCATTTCTTCGGAGAGAGACCCCAAGGAAACCACACACACCGTTATGCATTAATTTTAATCAGAGGTTATATAGGAGTACAATATTGAACAATTTTTGCAGAGTTGTGTCATGGCTGAGTTATTTACTGCAAACAGTCCAGCAAATACAGACATATTTCCCTGTCTGCCCTCCATTCACACTGACATGGCAATAAGTTATTTAACTGCTACATTTGTGGTGGTCTAAGCCTTCCACAAATAGTAATTAATGAACAAGAAAATGTTAGAACATATATAATAGTAACCCTAATATTTAGCTATTTTAAATGCTGGAATCAGAATTCGTAAATCCTACTGAAGTATTGCAGTTTATTCCAATTATTTTATTTCAATTGTGCTTCTTACTAGACCAGTCAGATTCTACCTTTGGTTCTTAGAGGAGAGCATTGTAAGAGAGTTTGTGCTTTTTTTGCTGTGCTCATATTTTGCTTTATGATTTCTTCTTCTTACTAATTCTAAAAGTTACGAAGGTACTGAGAATGGAGAGCAAGATACAAGCACAGAAGATATTCTTTAGAATGTGTCTTTTCACATGCAGTCACTGCTATAAACACCAATTTGACAGGTATCATTAATGATAAGGAAGCTGAGTTATAAGAAGCTTCTAGCAAATATTTTGTCCCAGCTACCACCCTTTCCAAAAGACTATAGTTTTGGGCAGGCACTTAGCCAGAAACTAATCAGAATGTACTTGTTGTGTTCAAAATAAATGCTATAAGCAAGACAGTCTGTACCACCCCACTAACTGAGTTGACTAAAATGCAGTAAGGTGGAAGGCATTGGAATGAGTTTCTTTGCCCAGCCAGGCTGAGGATCACTGCAGTGAGTGGAAATGACGGTGTCACTGTGAGGTACAACAGAAGGAGGCAGAAACCCCTGTGCTCTGCATATCTCATTAAAAAGATTGCTCTAAATCAGAAGTGAGTTCTCTGCAATTCATCTGTTAAATTTGTAGCCAAGAAGCATTTTCCTTGTGGAAGACCAAAAGCAATGAAAACTGAAGCATAACTGTGATAGAATATTTGCTCCTGTAAGTAGCTGCTTTTGGTAGATATTTCTGGAATTTAGTAACAGAATCGAGACTGATTCTGGGCAAATGCAGAAGGCAAATTCTGATAAGGGAACTGAATCTACATCTCTTCAATTTTACACAATCATTACCATTCACATGGGCTAATAAGGCTGTATCTTACCATTAACAGTCTATTGACTGATGTAAGGGTTCGGGTTTTATATCTCTATTTAGAAGTTAATATTTTAGATAGGAAGTCAGAAATGCAGCTGTGGAAATGGCATTTTGAGTGGCAGAGAAGAACACAAAACAAAACAGTAGAATCAATCATGAATAGGAGCAGGGAGATGTGCACTATCCAGACTGGGACTTTCCATCATTAGCTTCTCACCCTGGAGGGTGGCACATTTCAAACACAGCGTGCATACAGAATTAGAGAGACACCAGAAATCAGAGAAAGAGTCAGAAACCCTTGCATGAGCCTTGGTGTCTATACCTTAAAAGAAAACACACATTAAAGGAAAGATAACATAATTTGATAAAACTTAGCATGCTCCAAAATAATTGTTTTCTTCAGTAATATATTTATGAAACAAAGATAACAGATTCTGAGGAAAAGAATGGAGTAAGAATACCAAGCTCTAAAAAGAATGGACTGAAAGTGTAGATAGAGTGCACTAGACTTGAAAAATCAATTTCCTTACTTTTCCTCAGTAGCAGAGCACTTACCATGCTGTATTAACTGACACATCTAGAAGTGTCACCCTGTCACCAAAAACACATCCCAAAGTTACCATCACTTTAGCAGATCTAAGAACTCTTAACCAAGAACTTCAAAGTACTTCCTGTGCTGCTTTGGATCTCACTATCATACGAAAACATTGAAGCATGTTTATATCTGGGAATTTGGGTTTGTGTCTCTTCCCACCAACCAGAACCTATTTGGAGAGGTTCTGACCGTGACTCATTTCTCAAATGTACATAATGGGTCAGTTTGAGCTAAGAGCTGGGGCATCCTGTTCCTGATTACAAAAATACAGGGGCCAATTTAAGTCCCTTTTTTTTCTTTAAAGTGATTGCTGTACAAGTGAAAGATGTCAAAATGACGGCTCTGTGAGATAAACTTCACCATTAATCACAGGGTGGAAACAGTTCAGCACAAAAGTCAGCAGAGCAGGCTTCAGAAGCAGCTGTGGTAGCTCATTTCTTACTGTTCAGCCACTGCATCCGAGCCAGCAGCAATTCCCCAAGCAATTGCTTTCCTTGCTTTGTCTTCTCAGCTGATATCCCAATGCATGCAAACTGTGGTTGGGTTTGGTTGTTAGTTGTTTTGTTTTGTTTCCCAAAGGTGGAGAGACATTTCACTAATGCAAACTTATGGTATACATAGCCCCAAAATGATAAGCCATTTCATATAGCTTAATCAGATAACAACCCATAATATTTGCTTGATTTTGCATTAAAATCTTTACTGCACACCTATTTTCAGCTCTTGAACTGATTTCAAGGCAGCGTTTCTAGGGTAGTGTGCCAAACCAGCTTGCAATCAGATTCATAACTAAACTTTAACAATGCTCATGTTATTAAAATGGGTTTGTGATGGAAAGAAGAGTTTGCTGATTTATTCACCTTTCATGGATTTCTCTGTAACAAATTAGCATTGAAATTTCAGCCTACTTTTTGGCATCCCAAGTGACAGAAGTTTGGAGAGCTACTGAAGAATTCAGAGCTCAGAAACAAGTCTTATGATCTGATAACAGGCAGGAAATCTTCAGCTATACGGGATGCAAAACAACATTAATTCCTCTGAAGAAAACATATGAAGACAAAATGCTACATCACAATCCATAGCAAATTTGACTAAATGATGAGCAGTTCCACACCAATAGCCTCAGGCTTCAAAATCCTTTCTGCTCAAAAATATGAAAAGAGAAAAAAATTGAAAGAAAGAAAAGCTGTGAAAATGGAAATAAACATAAAATTAAAAGTATGTATATGTTCATGTCTTTTAATGCCTCCTAAGAACAGAATGTCTGAAAATTGGATAGATAATATTAATGGAGAATCATGATAGAGGAGCTGAAAAGCAATAGAATTTCTCTGTCTGAACCCAATAGTTACCCTAAACAAAAATTCTGCTTTCCCTGAATTGGCAAACGTTTGAAAATCTTTGACTAGATCCACAGGTAACAGCAAAAGTATACATTTCTTAATATTAGAATACAGAAACCTAAAGCAACTTCACTGGTGAGATGCCCTAGGTACAAGATATTGGGTAGTATTAATTAGATTTCAAGAAGGGCAGAACTTTGTGTTTTAAACTCAAATCACAGGCAGCTGGGATAGAGGAGCTGCTTATTCATGATGTGGGAGCTGTCAAGGCCAGTGAGAGGGCAGCTGACCAGCTCCTGACAGTGCAGAGAGCTGGCAGCTGGGACACACAGGTGAGCACAGGTTGGAGGGGAGGGCACTCAGAGCTGCACCACAGCCTGTGAAGGGGCTCAGACTGCCGAAGGACTAGAGGTTTGCAATATTCCCCAAGAACACAGCAGTAATAACAATAACTTAGCTGAGCTTCACTGGGCTGCTCAAATGATGCCCTAACAGCACAGTCTATTCTCAAAGAACATAGAAAGGGTGAGTTTTAGCCAGACTTTCTCTCTGTTACATACAAAGGGATCCCTGCCAGCATTAGCCCAAACTCCTGTTTCATACTGTCTCATCCCTCTCACTAAATCATGCAATAGTGTTTTGTCTACTTGCTTTTCATTTTTAACAAATGGCAGCTGCATTTCAAGGATGCTTCACAAATGCTTTCTTGGCCTCTAAAACCCTTTGAAAAAAATGCCCTGTATAAATGTAAAATATGCCACAAGTATTGTCAAGGCAACACAGGTTCAGAGAAACACAGCAGTTGCTAGGAAACACCACAGCAAAGAGAGATGGGGAGTTGTTTACTGACATATATTTGAAACCTTTATTATTCTTATTTGGGGTTTTGAATCTCAAACCATACCTATATATTTCTTGTAAATAATGATAATTTGAATTCTGTTGCTGAAAGAATCCATGTGTATGGCAGCATCGCTGAATTAAATTCCCCTAAGTTCTAAGACCATAAACAAACTAAAAATCCTGGACTTGTATAGGATCTGTTGATGGTTTTGGAACACTTTTTAGGAGACAGGACTCTACCATGCTTGTCACAGGTCACCACCATCCCAGAAAACTGACTAAGCTGCAGGAATTTATATCTATTCTACATGAGCTCCAGCAGAATTTTTATCAAGCTATTGGAGACAGATGCTTAAAAACAAAACAAAAAAACTTTTCATTAACTTTCAGGCCGGATAATTATTTGCATAGTTGTTTGAACAAAGGACATAGAGGAAATCGACATACCTGAAACTTTTGCAAGCAATAAGCAGCACAAAAAATAAGCCATGCAGCATTATGTAAGCTAGTCAGGTTAACAAAAAAACAATGTCAGAGAAAACACTCTCATTCTCTGAATTTATTGCAAAATGGAAAGAATTTCCTCAATGTAGCTGAGACAAACAGTAAATGAGATTTAAGTGGCAATAACAGAAAAAAAAGGGGGAAATACAAATTTTTGTAAGTGCAGTCATACATTATAGGCAACAACAGGAAAAAGCATGTTAGAAAAACTTTGCTAAGGTTGCCAGGTCAAACAGTATGAAGCTGGAACATTATACAAAACAAAACAAAATCCTACAGCCTTTCCATCTAATTTTTTAATACACATATACCATGATAGTATCTGTGTGGGATAAAGACTGAGGAAACCCATTTTTCCAAGAGAGCATTCAACACCTTAAGATGTTGCATTTCTTCCTTAATTTCTTTCTCCAAAAAGGTAACAATCCAGAATTTCATGAAATAGTCATGCTCACAAAGGAGAGCAATCCTACACTTAAATGAATCAAAGAAATCAGAGAAAAAAATGCTATGAAAGGTGCTATAAATCAGAGAAAAAATAACTATTAAGTATTAATAATGTACATGTAAAAGAAACAGAAGCTGTAAAAGCTATTAAGCTATAAAAGTAACAATAAAATGGAAGGTCTCAATTTATCAACACTTGACATCACAAATGTAATTTTATGTATAATACAGCCTTCACACTTGAAACAAATAGAAAAAAAAACCCCAGAAATTTTAACATGTCACACTATACTGAAATCAGTGTCAGCAGCAGTGAACTAGTTTGCTAATAATTTTGATATCTTACTCGCATTGTAAAACTCCATAGAAACAAATCAATTTCAACAACCTCTTATTCTGTACAAAATAAAAAAAAGAAAATCCACAGGAGGCGTTTCAGTAAGATGAAATTTCTTCCTCCAAAGTTCATTTTTAGACTACAATTTATATTGAAGAAAGCAAGGCAAACACCCAACTGTGAATAAACCTTTTTGATTTTGATGGAGAACAGAGCGTTTTGTCTGACAAAGGCAGCTGTGGCTGCTGCCATTCTTTCTAGGGGATAAAAATATCGCTTAGCTGGACTCATAGATGGCCCCCAATAGGTTGAGGTAGTGTAGGGCTCATTTGGAGTTTCACAACACACGTTTATTTTCCCCTTTCCAGAGCCTCAGAACTTCCTGGGCTTACCTAGCACAGGGTGTGAAGCCCAGGCACCTGTACCTCCACCTGGAAAATCTGCCAGAAATAGAAAGTCAGCCCTCTTCTAACCACATCATAGAGAGCTGCTACGAAGTACCACTGACACCACTTTAGGAAACAGCCACTTGAATGTATTATCACAGAAAAGATCCTGTACTTCTGCTACTGAATTTATTATCAGAAATAGCTGAAATTAAAACAAAACAATGTATAAATATATCCATAACAGTCATCAGAAGCTGAGAATTTGTCCATCAGTGAGTACCAAGAGAATTAATTTTAAAAACCTTTCTTACCGAGTTTTGAGTTTTTGATGTCACCATAAGCAGAATTACATTAAGAGAATTGTCATGAACCCAATTATTATTTCATTCCATGTGCATTTACAACAGCAAATTCAAATGAAAAAATACAGATTTTTCCATCATCCATTTTCTATAGGCTTGATTCTTCCTCATTATTTTGTGATTATCTGTGTATAGAAATTGTACACTGAAAATATTGCTTTTGGGATGACTGGTCATAAAAAGTGGGTACAAATTATAGGATCCTAAATAGCAGGAGAAAGGTTCATTATATCTGTTGGGGACAGATAAGCATTCATTAACAGACTTGTAAAGTGCAGATGAGTTCCAAGGAGCATGATCTGTCAATCCCCCAAACCCTGGTGGGCTTTGGGAGTCAAGTCTGCTGAGTGGGTACCTTATCTTCCAAATAACTGATTTAAAAAGTAAGTGCCCTTAATCTAATCGTGCTCTATTGCAGTTTATAGGGTAAAAACAGGATAATTTTGATGCCCCACAAGGTTGTGTAAAGGAAAAATATTATAGAGATCTACGGTATAAAATTTACTTCTCCCACTTGTAGTCATTACCCAGACAGTAAACTGTCACCTCAGCTAAGAACAAATGTGTCCTACTGTGAACAAATTCCAAGTTCCACACTAGCCACAAGCCAAACTTGGGGAACAAAATGAGTGATTTTGGTCTGCTCTCGAATAGCAGAAGTTCTCTGCTGAAGGCAGGAACATGGAGAGACTTCTCGTCAAGAATGCAGGTGAAAGCTCACTGTAAAGCTTAGGAAAGTACCTGTATTTTAGAACTCCTCCCCAAATAAATGTCCATACTTATTAAAAATTTTGAACACCTGAAAATGTTTATCATTACTTGCCTTCTTAGTAAAAGGGTATAAATCAAGGGGATTTCAGAGTTTAAAATGTGCCAAGGAGGTAACAGTTTTTAGGGATCAACTTTCTCCTTTTGCCTCAAAAGTGTTTGTAGCCATTCTAGTAGCCTTGATTTGAATCTTAAAAAACTACATAGGAATATGATATGTTTTCATCAGAGTATGAAAATAGGACAATGATGTAATTTATGACTGTATGATAGGCAGTAAATGGGAAATAAAACACACCAATAGAAAACTAACAAAAACTAAATACAGAAGTAATTGAACTCACAAGCTATTGCATTAGAGAATGTTGTGCTACAGAAATTAGGGTCACATGCTGTTCAAAGACCATTTACTGATACTTAACAATGCACAAGCAGAAGTATTTTTTCCCTTTTGTCTATTTATCTTTGTATCACCCAGCAAAAGTGAATATACCAAGATAGATAGTACAGCAGCTGTCAGTTTAGTGACAATTGCTTCAAAAATATGAATCCTTCAGTGTCCAGTATTATCTCCCTAGCAACTTTCTTACAGCTATAATTTACTGATACGAGCTATATGGAAGCAATATATTATCATGTCTCCAGCAGTGGTGTAGCTTTAAAAATATTTCCTTTCTGAGATCATCTAGAGGATTTCAGCTTCCCCCAAACATTTCACAGCAGGCAGAGCTGTAAAATTTGTACTATATATCACCTGCAATTTGATCATTTGATCATCTGTGTCAGCCAGCATCAGCTCTACTCCAGTAGTTACTCCTGCAATGCAGCTCCTGTCTGTGCTGCAGCTGCCTGAGGTGGCCAGGATTGATGGAGATTCCCCAAAAATTCACTACATAATAACTGCCCTACAAGTCAGAGAGCTGATAAACAAGTCAATGAAACCCATGGCTGCTCATAGATCACCTGTGGGTTCCTTGCAAGTTCAACATTCATCATAACCTTCCCAGAGCTCAGCATTTCTCAAATCTCAAATCAAATTCTTACCGAATGTAACAATGCCAATAGGAAGGCTAGCTCAGAAATGCAGTCTTCACAGACAGAAATATGTGCTTTGTATTTATGAATATTAGGTTTGAGCTCTTAACTACTACAGTTCTTGATCTGGAATCATCATTGGAATTGTGATGGATCACTTGAGTCAGAATTCTGATTTTGCCAGGAACTGCAGTCATTGCCATGCAGGCTTACAGAAATTGTTTCCAACCACTCAGCTGATTGTTTGGTGCTGAATATGGTTTATACAGATTAACAATAGTGTGCAGATTTAAAGAAATACTGCTTGTCTTGGCTCTCACAAGGATTTATAGAGTTGCCTGCCATTCAGATTATGCATTTGGTACTCTTTATATTAGTGCTCTGTTGAAATAGAAAGGCAAGCACAGAAAACCTGAACCCTGAAACCAGCCTAGAATTCTAGCAAAGCGAAAAAAATAAAACAAGTGCGCAGAAGGGAAGACTATATGGTTATCTGAGGCTCCTTTCATCATGAGTATCCTATAATCACTCATTCCTTCTGCCTTCTGGCACTCTGTATTTGTCCTGTGCGTAACACCATTATAGGAAATCTAACTGCAGATTTCTGAAAAAATCCAGATACTGAGCCCTTCTTCTCAGTCACATACTGTATTGGGCTAATACTGAATTCAAATCTCAAAATTAGAACAACATTTCAGAGATTAGCTTCAACACTCACACTTACTGCTATTATATTTCATGGTATTCACCTCATTTGGAGTATTTTTCTTCCATCTCACTGCAGTACTAACTTAGGCTACTCGAGGCTGAAGCTCGAGTTTGCTAACTCACAAAGGTAATAAAAAACCCAAGAAGTAGTATCTGCAGAGGGATTTGCTGAACAGAAGATGCAGCAAAAGAGGATTTGTTATTTCTATTTTGCAAATGTGCTAATTCAGAGAGCAAGTGACATTGAAGCATCAACCTCTACCAGGTCTGACAAACCCACACGGAAGAGCATCTACCACACTGTTCTGCTAGCAAGTGATTCTCATTCTTTTCCTCATTAAGGCTCTTCAAATAAAATCATCTCTGGCTTCTTAAATTCATATTGGCCAGGATGAACATAATGTCTGTCACCAATCTTGGCTTTCAAGCTTTATTAGTCATACATTTAATCTGCTGTCCAAGGCTTCAGCTGGTGACTTTATTCTATCATTCTATGTGTCAGACATGATATGTAGCTATGAAGAATGATTACTGTAGCTATTTTTCAGGAGGCTCTTTATTTAATATACAACTAAATTCTCAGTTCAACATCTAAATGAGGTGTATGTTTGCAGGATGAACTAACAGCTCAGGAAGGAGCATTATGGACTGCTACACAAATTCACGCTCCAAGTCATCTGTTTACCTATTCAAAGTATCAAGGCATTTGAGGTCAATGCAGTACAACCATGCCCTAAAACATTTTGAGAAGACAAAGAAGCACTCATCTTGGCAAAATAATCAACTTCTTAGCAAAATCATAGCAAAGACTAAATATAAAATCTTTCTTAAGTAGACCAAGCTAAAGCTTACTACAATGTGCAAACACCACATACATTTATAAAGTTATATTTCACTTACACCGTGAGCAACTCCTTTTACATTTAGTATCTTGAGCTGCTGCTCAGGGGCAGGAAGGGCAGGAAATGTTTGCAGAACAGCTGTGGGGGAACAATCAGAGGAAGAAGTTGCGTGCGGGTGTCAACCCTGCGGGACATCCCTATTGTGTCACACCTTCCTTGGGGTCCAAAGGACATGGGAGGAGGCGAGGGAAGGATTCTGAATGCAAGGACAAGTTGTGCATTCCTTCAAAGATTATTACGCCTTACAGACGTGGGCAAATGAGCAGTGGGTCTCCACCCTGGCCTTCGTCTGAGCCCGTTCTGAGCCTGCATGTAAAAGGTTTCAGATGTGAACAGAGCAGTTCTGTCTCCTAGGGAGGGAGGAGGAAATGCAGCCAGTAGGCTGAACCAGCTTGTTTGATGGCTTGTATTGGTCCAAGCCTTCTGTCAGATCTGGGAAAAAGTCTTTTCCTGCAGTATGTACTGCTGTTGCTTCCAAGCCTATTTATCCTCATGTTCAGAAACAGGCCCTTTACCGTGCAGTTGACCAGTACAAATGCATGGGACAGTGTGAGCAATGGAAGTTTTAGATGACAAGAAGCTTTGCTGGCACAATAAGCAGAGAAGGATCAGAACCTGCAGAGCACTATCTTACCTACCAACAAGCAATATTATACAAACAGGTGTTTTCATCTTCAGAATGCTTTATAAATATTTTTAACCATCATGATTCCTAGGTGACAGATGCTTAAACAATCTTATGAAAGTCACCTAGAATTTTGCAGATAATTGCCAAGTCTTTAGCATTGCATTCATATGCATTTTGGAGGCATCCATTAAATAAAAAAAAAAAGGGTGAGATGAAGGTAAGTAAGCTGTTTGATGACATCCTCACACATTTTACTTTATGGTAGCAATATTCAAGCAAAAAGGCAGCTCTCCACTTATTTCAGCAGCTGATGACTTCTTAGACCCTAAAATTGTTCTTGATAGAAATACAAATGATAGTGCAAAGACAGGAAATGTTTTAGACATAAGTGCAAACACAGCCACAGAAATCACTGAAGAGTGAAAATTGATTCCATTTGCTAGGAAAAAGCAAACACTTCGAAAAGATTAGTCTGGGTTATTCTATTAGAAAGCTGATGAAGTTTAAAGCTCTGCAGTGGCATTCAGATTAGGCCTATGAAGAGCTCCTTCTGACAGAAACATGCTGACTAAGAAAAATCCTCTTCTATATTTAAAAATTGTAGCAGATGGTGCTAGCAGTAGGATGCTGCATCAAGTTGCTATGACTGTGGGCACTGTCATCTATCACTGAAAGTCTCAAAATGCCATCACTCTACTGCAGGTCTCAACCTGAACTCTGCAAAATGCTGCAAGCACTTACATGATTTATTTGGTACCAGTGCCTCTGGGTCAGGCTACTCTGGAAAAGCTTCAAAAATTACATTCGTATGGCTTAGGAGGACTTGAGATGTTTTTAAGCTACTCAGGATATTGGAGATGTGTACCCTGTATTCAAACCAAGGTATTCAAATACCTTAAGTAAAAATGTTGCCCCAGTTCCAGCATAAAGCCCAGGGCTTTTGAAAATCTTGTGTATTTGTACATAGCATAACACGGGGTTATTCAGGCCTGCTAGGATGCCAGAAGGGGTGTGACCTGGAACCTGGCACAGAGGGGACAGCTCACGTCTGTGAAAGATAAAAGGTGACTGGGAGGTGGCATCTTCAGCCTTCCTGAAGCCAGGAGGGCTCAGGGACCCTTCCTTAATAGGAGGCTGCCAAAAAACTCATCCTCAAGCTGACAAATGTGCTGCCCCACCTCTCCTCCTTGTCTGTGCAGAGGAGCACAGGGGGCTGGAGCCCTGGAGCAGCACTGCTCCATCACACCTGCCTGCACAGCCAGGGCAGCAGCCTCTCTGCTCCTGAGGCTCTGAACATGCTCACACCCATGGCACAGCCAAAAATCAACCATCAGCAAGTACCCATCCCCTCCAGTCACCGCTGCCCCTCGGCAGCTGAGCAGGGCGAGACAGAGCACTGGAGACATTCCCTCGCAGCCTTGGGAAAAATCCACACTATTTCTTTAGGAGTTATTAAGCACACAGCCCTGCTGAGCGATGATTTTGGAATTATAAAGGTATTCGCTACAGGAATTTTTTATTCTTTTTCTCTCTTGCCATGGCAACCAGGGTATGGAAGCACTTCAGAGAAGACAGCGCCTCACAGTATACAATGTGCTTGCAGCACATCTTTTTTATAACCAGTTAAGTATTTTTAAAGCTGCCTTGGAAAAATTGGTTGAATAAAACAAAACCTACACAGTGTGATTTTTTTTCCTGCCTGCTTTAATAAAAGGATGTGGATATAGTCTGCTCTTCATAGCATTAGGAGTTCAGAATTCTAACAAATGGCAAAGACTGCAAAATGGGACGTAGTTTGTTTTTTAACAGTTAGAAGGCACACCTAAAAGAACTGGCAAAAATACCAGGGGAGAAAAAAAAAGCACATAAGCAATATGTCTTTTAAAGACTAATCTGTAAGGATTTGTGGAAATGTCTTAGTTTAGATTTCTTTTCTTTTTTGTCAGTTCTCAAAATTCAGGATCCTGCTTCTGCATATCTTATCTGCATGTTTGTAGCTGATGCCTTTTGTCAGTTGTAAAAGACAGCAAAGAAATAGAAGGGAAAATTAACATAACTAAAATAATACATGTTTATAGAGGGAAGGAATTGATAGCTGAAGGACTCCTTTATCCCAAGGCAGAAGCATTTATCCCAATCACAATGAAGCAGCATATTTTCTCATTCCTAAAACAGCTAGAATTATTACTGTGCCACTAGGAATTTTACATGCCTGTTAGGATCATGACACAATCAGTAGACATGCGATAGTAATGATGAACTTCTTCAATTAAACAACAATTCTTTAAAAGAGTTGTCAAAAATCGGACTGATTTCCATATAAAAACAGCACTTCATTAGGAAGAACTGTCTTGCCTTCCTCGTGTTATCCTTGTTTAGGCAACCAGAATTGTCTCTCTAATACTTATTCGAACACAGATAAAGTACTTGCCTTAGTAATATTTGATGACAGCAATTTCAGCCAGTTAGCTAGAGCAACAAAATTGTTTATTTATACTTGCTTTTTATTCATTTATTCTCATACAGTAGAGCACAGAAAACCAGAAAAATCAAACATCTTTCCCTATCTTTGGAGGTCCAAAACCCACTAGTCAACTAACAGACTCCAAAGTGTCTTCAGCAAGCTGGAGCATAAGATTGAGTACATCTCTGCTCTCATCCTTCTTTCAATATTCTTAACATGAAAAAAAAAGGACAGTGAAAGAAATAAAACTCTTAAGAACTGTCTGAAAACAGCTTTTAAGCTTTCTAAGCAGTGTGACAGAAAATCAAGAAAATAATTTTATTCTCAGATATTAATAAATGGAATTTCCAAGAATGAAAAATAATGAATGCTTCCACTAGTGAACACTTCCCAAACACTTACATTGATTCTTGTATCCATTTACTGAAGAACAACAGCCATCTACTCTTACCCAAATTAAAAACCAGAAGGAAGAAAACAAATAGCCCAACTATACAAATTATTACAGAATTTTTAGCTACTATCAGTTACTTATTATTTAGTTGGTGTATAATATCCAAAAGTTATTATATTATCCTGTTGGATAACATATACACAATTGAAATCTGGTGTTGGGGGGGAAAGTCCCACTCTTTCTCAAAGTATTGAAGATTTCTTGGGCACTGACTTTATGAAATTAATTACAACGTTGCAAACTCAGATTCTACCCTTCTTTACCAAATGAGTTTTGGAAAAAGTTCAAAGACATCTCATAATTTTCCTATTGCCCATTGTAGAAAAAATACAATTTTGCAGTCCAGCCCCACTATCTTATTTCAATATTCTAAAACCCATTTATTATTGCCTGCTGCTCAAGTAAGTTCATTTACTCTTTTTTCCTTTTTCTTTTTTTATATGCTTTATTAGTAGTCCATAATGGACAATAGGGAGGAGGCTTATTTCTTCTGAAGAACAGTATTTCCATGGCAATACACGTCACACACAGCAACAATCTCTTATCTTTTCCCAACACCTACGACTGCTGGAGCTTAGCTTAATGTTATATAATAAAGCACAGTACAAAGAACACAATCCCAGTGGAGACTTTAGTACTTCTCTCATGTATCTTAGATGTTATTCTTGGTTTTATGAGAGCCTTTAGGTCATAATGTTTCTTAAGCAACTAGAAGCTCTTTAATTAGAAGCAGGTGCACACTGTTTTGGCTCACATTTCCCAAGACAAACTCACCTGGATAGACTCTTAATGAAGTTGCAGAGTGGATGACAACAGCTACAAGAGCAGATGTTTGCTCTTGCTTCTTTTGCAAATATTCAGATGCAAAAATTTTACTGTTGCAAAACCATTAAAATTACTGGGTTTGATTTTTTGCTTTGTTTGAGGCAGTAGGGGGTTGTTGTTGGTTTTGGGTGGTTTTTTTTTCAAATTCACAGTGGTTGCAAAGCTGACACACACAGTAGGACATACAGTAGCACTATTTACTGGTACCTTTGTAATTGCCATTACATCAGTACCGATAATGTCAATAAACTCATCTTTAATCTGACATACCAAGCAGACTTGCTGATCTGTCTCCAAAACATGGAACTGTCCAAGTCAGTTAAACTTATTGCATCTGAGAATTCAAAGTTAACACTGAAATAATAATTCTGGTCAAACACCATAGATGTAGATGAGAAGATGGCGTAGATGGTTCACATGTGAATGTTACTCTGAAAAAATGAAGATAAATAGGAATGGAATATTTACATCCTGATTAGTCTCTGTTTTAGTGGGGAGTGCTTAAAATTTTTACCAATGTGAACATTTTAGCCTTAATACCAGCACAGCAGCCATAGTTGGCAATATTTGTCCTAATTCCCCTGTCCACAAGACAAAATAACCAATTGCTAGGGGAGGGTTGAAGTTTTCTTATTGTGCTGTTGCTGTTAAACCCAGAGCCAGTTTTCACTGTACCAGAAAGACAGCATGACTGACATAGAAATGAAGATATTTTGACATGCAAACTGATTATTTTATTTCTAACCCTCACTGATAATTATCCAACTTTCAATCTGATCCAGCTAAGTGGGAACACAAAAGCCTATTATAAACTCAAGCATATGGCACTGATCAAAGGAATTTAACTTTCTTTTCCAGGCTAAAATTATTTTCTTTTTAGTAAAACCAAAAAACAGCATTGATCTGCTGCTTTCTTCTTCATGCTTCACTTCAGCAAGATAACAGGAACTCAACTGCATTGTCAACAATGGACATTATCTTCAAGAGCAGTGACTTCAGTCCTGCTACTCATTTAATAACAATACGGTTTCTTTAGTAGGAAGAAGGCAGGATGATTACTTATATCCAGGCAACAATTAAATCTGAGAAAAAGACTGCTTTTGTAACTATAATCTGGAAAGGCATTATATCATGCTCTGAAAAATGAGCAGTTAATGGATAGAGTGCCTCAAGAAAGGGTTGGCATTGACAAGGCTAGAATTTAAATTGCGTAAAGTGAAACTAAAATTCCGATTCACTCTAAATAACATCTCCTACAAAAGAAACATCTGGTCCAAAAGAAAATTCAATGATTTGGCATTGCAGTACTGCATTAAATATTGATACTGGTGTTGAAATGACCATGCTGCCTAATGCAAGAACGTCATGTGTAAGGGTCGTTCTAGATGGTACCACACTGAAAAGTGGTTTGGCATTGCTGCTGAATTGTCATTTCAAGCTTTGCAGTGGCATTCAGGAGCAGTCATGGCTCTAAGTGAAGTCTTGCTGAGGAAATACAGTGACTGTGTGAGTGAGGAAGGGGAGGAATCATAGATCTAGTCTAAATCAGGCAGCAATAACCACTTTATGCAATACCATTCTGCATATACCAATCAGCACTAGTGGAGAGATTTCTCAACTTCCTTGCATAAATACATGTCTATACGTCAAATACTTCATGCTGCTGCCACATCAGTGGCAACTGTAGCTTTTAATATATTCATAGATCTTCAGGCTTTTGATCTGGAAAATACTCTGACTGCAACACTACCTAGTAAGAACTAGAAACTTCTCTCTCCCTTTCTTCAGTCTGGATTTTTAAAGAGTGTAACACACTATTTCCGTGTCCTTTCTTAAAAGAAGCTTTTTTGCAGTGATGTTTCTCAACAGCCCAACAGCAGTAGCCAGTGAAGAAAGGTTCCAAGTGCTTTTGCCTTTACCTCCTCTCATACGTTTGCTTAGTTCCTCACAGAATGCAGAGCTAAGAGGAGAAATACAAATTCATTGCAGCACATTGCAGCTCCAAAGAAAGACTCATCTATTACTTCTCCCCTAAAAAATGGCCTTTTCAGAACATCACAAAGGCAAATGAGTCCCTTTACTCCTACACAACTGCATCTGAAATAATTTCCTGTTATTGGTCAATAAAAAAGCTCCAATTCAGGTATCAGAAACTAAAGGAAGTGAAAAGGCTAAGCTCACAATCTTACTTACAAATTACAGCACTTTAGCATAACAGCAACCTAGCCTTCAAGCTGTTCAGAGAGCTGTTTCCATAGCAGATTCTGTGTAGCGTTTGGCTTAAAGTCTCTATGTTAAATTGCTGGAAGAAGAACACTGCATCAGTAAGGACGGTTCTCATGCATTTCTATTTTTTTGTGGGCAATGCCAAACAAAATAAACCATTAAACAAACTGCAGCATTAGGGAAGATAAAGACATCACACCAACTGATGGTGCGTGCCAAAAACTCTCCTCCCCTGAAAAATGTGAGGAACTGGCATTGATAGCTCCAAGAGTTTACATATGGTTCAGTGATATATTTCATTCCGTAGTGATCAAAAATTGTTGGATGGAGGGGAAGAAGAGAGAAGGGAAAAGACAAATAGCTAAATATAAAAACTGAAAAAATAAATATTAAAGAGGTATTTTTTTATAACTTATGCATGCAAACACATACATGAATCAAAGAAAAAACAAAATATATACAAATAGTTTGAGCCTTCTATTTGTGTACTCTGGGTCATGGTTCCCAGATTGCTTTTTTTTTTTTTCTCATTTAATTAGACTGAGGAATCTGAACAAACAGCTACTGAGCAAAAACCGATATCTTCCTGCATGAAGAGGGGATGAAATATAAAATCATACTTAAATTACAGTGCTAAAGAGAATGTTATTAAGGCTGCAAAATGACTGTAGTAATAATTGCACATATAAGTAAAGCATTCCAAAGCAAGGGAAGGTCATGATTAGAGAGGTCTATATAATCTTGACTTGACCGTCTATAGTGTTTTGATCCAGCCTTAGAGTGACATAAATCACATCATGTTCACAACAGGCAGTGCTCTGAGAACCAGACAGCAACAAAAAATTCGGTTTAGTCTCTCTGTTCGGGGTAAACTACCACGGGCTGGCTGAAGACACAATGACAAATTACATACTAAACAAAAACTGTTTTAGGACAGGTCTGTCTGCCAAAACTTTCCCTCAATGCCAAGTGCTTCACCAAGAATCTTTACTGCACCTCCTAGGGAAGAGGAGCTACTCTCTGCTCTTGGCAGCTCTCAAGTTTCTTACTCAGCATTGAACTTTGGAGTGCAGCTTTGAGATCCAATGTAGAAAATCTCTTAAGCCCATTTCCATTAGACCAGTAGCAACCATCTAAAACACCTTCCAAATAAAAAGTATGTTTCAAGTTGAAGCTGTCCTGTTCTAAAGCCAAGCACCTTCATCCCCAGCTTTTTACAGGGCCTTCAGAGAATCAGAGACATCGAAACAAATCTGAACTTGCACGACACAAAAAAAGCCTCTGATTCTCTCAAAATCCTCCTGACTCAGACATTTTCTTCAAAGCTGGTCTTTCTCTTACTGGGCTGGAGTGAAAAGGTTTCTCTTAATTTCCCCATAGGATTTGACCAGCTTTTATTCTCTCCTATTCTAAAAGTTTTGGTGATATTAATGGATTTTCCACAGTTTTTAATGCAGTGAGAGTCAAGGGAAAAAGGGAAGACACTGGCCCATTCTATAAGCTTCTGAAGGCAATATTTTAAATTCCTTCTTTTACCAAATATTTCAATCAAACAGTTTTGACTTTTTTTTAAATAGAAATAACTTCTCCCTGTGACAAAAGGGGGGACAAAAATTTACAAGCATTCCTAGATTAAAGAAACTGAATTTGAATGGCACAAGACTTATTTAAAGTTGAAAATCCCTTTTTATGAAATTAAACAGTGTGGCCCTGAACATTCAAAGGACTGCTGAGAGATTAAGAAGAATACAACAGCTCACTCAGAATTTAGGGTCAGTTACAGGGAAGATAAAGGGATTCTTAGCACATTTTTTTTTCAGTGTTTTGTTACAGAAACTGTTGAATGATTTTTATGAAAAGAAAAAGGACAAGAAAAATCTTTATAAACAAGAGAAAGAGAAAAAACATTCTCGAGAAACACAAAACTCCCTCTTTTGACATCTATCCTTGCTTTTCAATGACAACAAAAAATGTGCCTTAACTTTTCTAAGAGACTAAAAGGATTGCAAAAAGAAAACGTGCTTATACATTCATGTATTTTTAAAGTAAAAAGGTTGTAATTTCAAGTGAATAGTACAAAAAGTAATTTTAAACAGTTTTTTTTATCCAAATCTGTATTTCTCAGTAAGAAAATATTTGGGCAGCACTCCTCTAGAAACTTAGTCTGATGCTTTTTTTGTAATGAGCTAGGGCTTTAACCAGGTGACTAGTTCAAATAATTATGTTTTAGTACCAGGTTGTAACCAGGCCATTTAGCTGACATGGCTCCTTGAATTGAGTAGCATTGGCTTATCTTTGTTTAGTACACATTATAGCAGTTTAATTTTGAACATCAGCAGGCTGTTTTCCTAAACCAGGTTTTCCCAGATCCTGGAGGAACTCCTGCAAATGTAGACTTCTCTCTTAGGGATGATTTGACACATTAAGAGACATATTTCTCTGGCATGCACTGACTATAAGGAGAATAAAACCAGACCAGCTAGCACAGCAAAAATATCTAATGTGAGGGGAAAAACCAAGCATTTAAAATAGGCAGTTAAGACACAATCTCAGAGTCTGAGCCCTCAGACTAGAACAATTCTTTGGAGGTCTCAGGACAGGCCTACAATGCTTCTATTGCTCTTGAAGGCAGCACATTCTGCATCTTCCCTTGTTGCAATCACAGAAATTCTATAAAAATATTTAGACATTGGAAGCTAAGGGAAGATATGTTTACATAGTTGAAGCTGTGAAAGGATAGGGATTTCTCTGGTGTAAAATGATCCAAGAGATTTTATCCCTTAGGCAGGAAATACCATTACTCTAATCTAAGATAAATTATGGTTTTTAATGGAGACAGACACTAAAGAGGACAAACCCAAAGAGTGTAACACAAAAGTGACTGAGGCTGATATACTAGGCTATGTAAATTTTGGGCAACATGGTATTTCAAGGAAAAGAAAGCAACAAGATTACACCCATTTTAGGACCAATTTTCATAGTGATTTAAGCAGCAAATTTAATAAAGTGGTTGGTTGCTACTGGGATACAGTCACCTCAGCAGTAGCTTATAAACACCCAAAAATTTTGAAAACCTATTAGTCCTTTTTTCCCTGCAATTCCAATGAAGCAGAAATTGTGTACATTAGAAATTAAGAAATGAAAGAAAATAAGAAAGGACATCTGCTTGTACTTTTGCAACTAATAAGGCATTTTCCTAAAGAAAGCAAAAGGTCAGACATACTTGAGCAGCAACTGAGATACATACAAGGCACTTTGTTAAACAAATGTGGCTGAGCTCAAATGGATCAACTTTGTAAACAATGACAGAACTCAGTTTCAAGGTCAATATAATCCTTGCCTTCTCCGCCTAATCCTATGATAAGGATGATGGTTTTGACAACCTGTGTAACTCCTGGCCTTTCAAACTGAATTGAAGCAACCAAGAACACACTTTACAACACTAAGACTTGGTAGTTTCTGTACTTGGCCTACAAGCAAGAGCTGTGCACATGGGAAATTGTCATTCCTCAGCCATAACTGGCCCTTCACGGCCAGTTGGCTGACCTCATATTCACTTATATCTTTGCCTTGAACACCAGCAGAGAGTTGCATTTGTTTTACCACACAGCTTAAAAATAACCACTTCAGCATTAATTCTTACAAGTAGTTTCCCATGGAAGACTACACGTACCACTAGATGCATCTTTAACATCTGAATTTTCCAAAGGATAGTTGGGATGTGGAGAGCACCACAAAAGTAAAGCCACTGGATTAAAGGAGAGAATACTTTTTTTTTTTAATTGTGGAGGAGGAGAACTTGTCAGCCTACACTGCAGCACTGCTGAAAACTACCAGAGTGCTGATATGAATCATAGTTGAGTCAATTATGTAACACTGCAGAAAAAATAAAAGTGATCCTGGTGGGTAATGACAGGAATACTACATGCAAGATTGGAGAGGCAATCAACCCTTTCCTGACAATGCATTCAAAGGGAATAGTGGGCTCAGGCTCTAGTTCTTCACAGCAGAAAGGACACAGACCACACACAGTGCCCAGGAGAGAGAAGCAGAAATTAAAATCTTCTTTTGGGAAATGCACATAGATGACTTAATTCAAAGAGCACCAAATTTTATTTTGCAGTATGAAAAATATTTCTATAAAAAGGCAACACCAGTTTTTCTGAATGGCCACGTGTACATTGAGGGTTAGGAAGGGAAAATGAGGCTGCAAAGAAAATATCTCTTTTTGCGGCAAGAAGAATTAATATTATATATTGTTAAAGTGTTGACCTGTTCTTTAACAGGGCAGGTGTTGATGTAGTCTTGGTCTGACAAAACAGTGCAAACTTTGTAGAATACAGAGGTGAACCCACCAGTGGACATGAAAAAGCAGAAAAGGGATGTGGAAGTGGAAGAGGCTCCTTACAGAAAATACACCCTTGTTACATGACAATGGTAAATTAATTTCTTAGAAAAGTTCTTTCTTGATATTTGTTTTTTAAAAGGGCAAAAAAAAACCCAAAAGGCATCTGAAAACGTTGCAGGCAAATTTGATCTTCCTCAGTGTAGGGCGCTAAACTAATTAATATGTTAAGAAGAAAGAAGCCTTCCTTCCTATTATTCTATTATTAGATGCAGTGAGAAACATCATTTTTGAGAGTAAATTACAGGATCTATAGCACAGCTTTAACTGAGATTATTAGGAAGAGAGTAGTGAGGCTCAATTTCTAATGAAATTTGCTGTAAGCCAGACACCTTAATATAGTTTTAGGTTGGTTTATTTTCTTCTGAAACACAATTTAAATGCATTTCAGTGATAAGACATTAAAACAACAACTATAGTCAACATATGTGTTTTTTCATATGACTCAAATTTTACTTCTTACCTTGAACAAAAATGATCAGCTAAAGACTTTAAACTGAAACGGAGCAAATTTATTAGCTTACTCTAGGCTTAAAGGAAAATTTAGGGTGCTTATAAATTCCCAATAATTTCTGAGTACAAAGATATTGAAATATGTCCAAGAGATGTCAATTAAGTTGTTTTCCAGCAGGTGTGTTTCCTAAGGACTGCCTTATGCTGTGCAGCATTTCAGAGCCACCACAATCAAATCCCATTATAATTATTACAGTAATACCTGTTAGCCATGACTTTGTCACCTCACCAGAGTGCTGGACAGTATTTCAGTGGTCCTTGATGGCTCCCTGTCTAACATCTTTAGGAGCTTGGACAACTGGAGAAGCAGAGCACTTGCTTGTGGCTACTAAGGCTCGTTGCTTGTTCAACTTTCTAAACGAACTGGTTACACCTCTGCTACTTTAACATGCCTCTACAGTGTGAATCTGGATGTGGTGCATCCCTTCATTTCCTGTGCAGGAACCCTAGGTGGTAAATTAGCTGTCACTGTCTCTCGTACCTTCCTGAGATGGTTCTCTGTCATTCCCATGAATGAATGGATGGCATCTCTTGTATTGATTTATTTATTTTTCTGAAAATAAAAGCAACTTTTGCAATGATTTGATGAAGCTCTGAGAGAAATAAGTATACTAGGAATTATTTACCTGAGAGTACCTATTATGCGCAGTCTTGTGCAACTAACTTTCAGCAAGTCTTCACTGGTGAGTTGCTCAACATTCTTCTGTGGGTGTTTGAAATAGCTTTCTAATACACTCTAGCACTAAAAGTTATAACAACTGCACATAACACTGTCAGTTCTTCCACGGTATCTTTTAGAACATGAAGTTTCCAGCACTGTGTGTTATTGTACATATTTTACTCTGCAGCAGCTATTTTTAAACAGATCACAGCAGAAAGTTTCTGTGAGCATGTTTTCAAGCTTTAATATTGTTACTTGTACAAAGACTATTAGATTTAACAGGTTTTACACCTTTTCATTTTGGTTTTGGTTTGGTTTTAGAACAAACTACATGACACACAACAAGAAAAGCCTGAAATAGAGACATGGGATTTTTTATGTAGATGTTTAGCTGCTGTTTATGCTTTTGAGACTTATGATTTCCACACTATCTCTAATTTCCAATTACAGCTGTGTGTGCAACTTGCACAGTCCTTGCTATGCTTTATCACTGCCACATGGTTCCGAGTTCAATGAATTAATCTATAAGGTTTCCAGTCAAAGCATTGGTGTTGGGAATAATAGGGAAGATTCAGTTATAGATTTTTAAGAATCTCCCACATCGCACTAATTCACGTAACCTTTATTTGCCACAGAGTGCCCTGCATGTAGATGTGAAATGCTTTGTGGGGAAAAAGCATTTACTAGTCCACAGCAAATTCGTGTTGTTAGAGAGGCATTTATAATGGGATTTGACTTAATGGAGATGGAGGCCTACAGACACTGTGTTAATGCTTTACAGCAGTAAGCTTGTAGCAAGCTTTTAGCACAACATAATGATTCACCAGGCTAAAATTATACACTGAGCAGTGCTTGGTTGAACCAGCACATTATGTTTTCAGTACATACTCGCACAACTTGGCAAAACACAGCTCCTTCAAATTGCAAACATGATTTATAATAATTGGCACTATCTTCCAATTGTGCTCACACTAAAAGTTCTGGAAGAAAAAAGAGTTAAACTTTCCACACACCATCATTGGGCAACTAGTTTTATGGCTCCCTTCACAGAGCTTCATATTATAATCCTTGATTCTGTTGTTTATAGGAAATTCATAATGAATAAAATCTAAGTATAATGTTTTCAGCAAGAGACTGTTTACAGAATAGGCTCTTATCAGCCATCTATGGAACCCTTTTACATGACCTTGTGGAATGCCTTTGTGGAGCAATGAACACCAAAAATTAGCATAAGATTTTTGGCAGAGCTCACTCTGCATTAGCTAGAAATTTTCATTAAATGCAGTACATAAAATTATCAGAAGGGTACTATGACGTATAAGATGTTCCTACATTTCTCTTGCTCACCTATGGGCTTTTCCAGAGCTGAAAAGAGCAACTCTTTATTTGTATTTCAAGGTGAATTTTAATATGTATGAGGAGCAAGAAAGTGATGGCTATGTGAAAAAAGCTGTCTATCTAAATGACAGACATGTCACAGGCATCCTGAGGACAAGCTTCCCTTAACACATGCTGCCCTCCTGCTGATCTGAACATTTTAAGGGGTATCCTACTCTGTATAGAATTACTTCTTCACCTCTCTGCTGAGACTATGAGCAGTCTTCTCCTTCTGTTGCACTGGGGATGCCTCTCCAGCTGCAGATGACTGACTCCAGTACTCATTAACCCAGGCTGCTCAGATACAAAAGGTGGATAGAAACATGTGTCAGATGACAAACACTCTGTTCGACACAGGATATAAAACCACATCTCTGTGAATTGTATGAGTGTAACTGGGAGTAGCCAGAAAAATCAGCTACTAAATGGAACATTCGGAAAGAATTAGAAATATCAATATTCATTAACCACATTTCCATACTGCAGGCTTACTGCACCAAAACTACATCTAGATGAACACGTACAGGGACAGTACTGAAGACAAGATAGAGATTGGGATCTATCATTAAATCCCAGCAGTATTTTAATCACAGGCAGTGACAGATGATAATTGAAAAAAGAAAATCTGAGAAAGACCCTCAAAGATGCTTGGTTATCAGACACGTATCAAACTGACGAATTTTATTGAATACCAAACCTTTTGGCAAGACTTGCAGTATTAACTTTGTCAAAAAGCATTTTTGTGTGAGATGCTCCATTGCTAGCATGTTCATTAATAAAACTTGTAGAATACTTCTTCCCTAGCTGAGGACAAAAAAAAATACTCATCTAGAAACAAAAGAAAACTAGAAGAGATTGCTTCTAGACTTCTGGAAATTTGTAAATAAGAGCAAAACCAGCAATAAAACCACAGGAGCTCTCTTGCAGCATGCAGATGGGTTTCTGCTCACAAACACTGTGCAGCTTTCCAATACAACTTAATTAAGCATCCTGGGCCAAAACCAAGCAGAGTTCTCTGAATTTAAGTGACAACAGCAAAAAGTGATTTTTCATTTTGGAAACCAAATCTCAGAAATGAATACCTGGGGCAGTCACTGAGGCTGGAGTATCACAGCAGACCAAGCCTGTCTGATTGCCATCCCCTCAGACCAGATTCTGCACCTGCTCACTCCTGGACATGTATTTCAAGCTTCCTTTCACATTGATTCCCACTACTGATCACATTTTTTGCAAAGCTATTTCAACACACAAAGTCAGTAGGAAGCTCATCAAACTAGCAAAAGCAAATAGTTTTCTCACAATGTTCTGTGATGGCAACAAATGCTGAATAGATGGCAATAATGCCTGAAATTGCTCCTGCAGTTTTCCTCCCCCTGCCCACCCCACAGCAACAGCAACCAGAGGAAGGAGGCAGAAATTGTGCTTACTCTCCAGATCTAACTGTAGGCTTTCTTAGGTCTGAAGGCAAGTTCATTGTCAAGGTTTGTCCTTTGGCATTATTCAGAGTATGAACTGTAAGAACAAGCCAATCTGTTATTTAGCAATTTTATCTCCCGAATCAACAACCAAGAGCAAGTCAATGCAGACTTAGCAACATCTACCATTTGCTATTTGCCACAAAATACCAAAACACACACTGTAGCAATACATTTTAAAGAACCAAAGTACTCTCAGACCAGAAAGAACTTTTTATTTATATGTTATAAGAAAAAAAGCATGTGTTTCTTAGCTTTACTGCAGAAATATAGGGACTATCAGAGCAAACTGACTGGGTTTCTTCTCTATATGCCTAATGCAAGGAGTATCAGTTTTGCTTTGGAAGACAGGAAAAGAACACTCAAGGACAACCACCATTCTAGAAACAAACCGCATATTTTTAAAAAAAGGCATGCAAATATGATTAGCCCTATTCTTTACAACTGTAGCTCAGACTGTAGATGCAGATTTTTTCCCTGTACCATTTGGAGAATTCAATGATTCCTTGTGTTGCTATTTGTGGCAGAGAAGAATTCATATATTCAGTTTCATATATATGTGACAGAAATCTTACAGAGATTGCTAACAGCACCACAGTATGGTAGTACTGAAAAGACAAAGATCAGCTTCAAAGGCACTTACCTTTCCTAGCACTGTAACTTTTTATACTCCCTGGCCTGCAGCAAGGCTGCCCTTCTTCCCACAGATCATCTGTGACCAAATGGTTTGGGTTGCAGCTTGTGCTCCCTGACACCAGTGGGGGAAAAGCAGGTCCACAAAAAGTGGTGTTTACTTCAGTGCTCAATAGTACAGAAAATTAGCTTATTGCTAAATATTTCTACAACTGTTACTATGTTTGTTTCTAGTTGTATTTCTGAGTGACTATGTGAATAAGAGCTTCTTTTTGGTAGCTATTGCTTCTCACTCTTTTCTTTCCCTATCGTTGTGATCATGGTCAGTATTTCACATGTAAAACCACTCATGTACAACTAATTAATCCAAGTAGTAGTCTAGCAATCACTCTGCAGTTTTTAAAATTATGCAATCATGTGTGTCTGTATATATATATATATACACACACACAAAAAAAAATCAATATCCCTAGAGTCTTAATAACGCAGTTAAACTTCAGCACCAGCCCATGGCACACAATGACCCTATTCAACAGCCTGGTCAGCCTCTGGATAAATAGTAAAGCTGGGATCAAGACATTCATTTTGTTTTCTTCTATGGGTTATGAAAAATGAAAAAGCAAAATTTCTGAGTGACCAAAGAAAATACTATTCTGCACATGCGGAAAACAAAATCAAAATAAACAAAAAAACAAACACACTGAGAACCAAAAGGACACAAAATCCAAACCCAGCCCAAGGAACTCAAAGCCATCTTGATGAGCTAATCAATTTTACCTTTAAAGATCATCATTACTACAGCACTGAGAAAGGTTTACAGCTGATTTAAAAACTGAAAACTTATAATTGTCAAATAAACCTTTCTGAAACAGAATATAAAAGCAATTTCCAGCAAGAATAACATTTAAATGAATGGAGGCAAAAGAGATGGCAAGCTTGTCCAAATGAAGAATGCTTCTTTTATAAGATGATTTAGTTGTTGGGTTTTTTTTAAAGAGAAGTCACATTTAGGTATGTAATTACAAAAAAACTTTATCACACAATGAAATACTTCTTGGACTGAAGATATGAAAAGGTATGTTCAGAATTGATTAGGTGTGAATTAAAGCAATGCTCCAAAATGTCACAGAATATGAATTTACCATCTAACAGGCAAAGCTTGTTTTTAATAGCAAGCAGAGAATTCCTCTTTTACACACAATATTTTGAGTAGTAGCTCTGCAAGTTCACCAAGTTTCTGTAGGCTACCCTACCTTGAACATTTCACGAAGGACCTTCCCAGAACTGGGAATAACACGCAGTGATATTTTTTCAATTATTATTTCCAGAGCAGCATGAATAACAATATAAATTTTTCTCTTAACACTGCAGAATAAATTCATAGCCTGGTGAGCTTCCCTGTGACTCTCTACTCTCCAGAAATTGGCGTAATGTTGTAAAATCTCTGCTCGCTAGTCCTCACACATGTTATTATTGGCTCTATTAGCCTTTCATAGGCAAATGCTGATCAGCAGAGGTTGTCTGTGATTAAAGCACAGGAGCAGCCCCGTTTATTCTAGGCTGAGAGCACCACATCCACGACATCTCTAAAAAGATCTGACTGATTTCCCTCTGTAATCAACAGAAATCCCCCTTCCAACTTTGAGAGGAGATCAAATCCAGGTAAACCATATCCAAACCCAAAAGACAAAAGCTCAGAATAACTCCCTAACATTTCTGAATTATATGTTTCACTTTTATGCTTTGTTGTATGCAGCTCTGGAAAAAAGAGGCCTTGACTCCTTGGCTGACAGAAGACACCCAAAGATACAAGTTCTGTATTATAAATTTTGCTTGTCTTGATCTGGGAGAAGCTCTTTCATGGCAGGCTTGTGAGGTGCCAGGAAGAAAGTTGATAGCGAGTGCCTAAAAAAATCAGTTCTAAAACAGAGTTGACATTAAATGACACAAATTAATTCTTTCTACAAATATAAACCAAACAATTTGCTTCTAGAGAATATCTTGATGTTTTTAGTAGAAGTAATGCATTCAGAGGGTCAGTTATCCTAATCTGTAGTCTATATATAATGGAACACTGGAATTTTTAGAGGTTGAAAGTGCAGGTGAGCATTACAAGAGGGAACAGGAGGACCCACCAGTTCATGAAACAGAATATCATGGATGGGTGTAAAAAGACTCATAGGATTTTACTCTTTTAAGTGCTGTCAGTTGAATTTGTGATAACAGTCACAAGACATGTAGCAGATTTCCTGGAAGCACATTCCTGCAACTCCTTGTACGTTTATTGCTAAGCTTGGGAATTATCTCTTCAATGTGAATGAAACAACAAATGTTAAGTGGCTATATGCATTCTTTATAAATAATGACTGGAGAAAGGAGACAGAACACAGAAATGTGGGCTTTGCACAGATGATGCAAATGTGGGAAAGGACTAAACCCCTGGATTATGACATTTTGAGTTACAGCCCTATTTTTACTCTACTTTTCATGGATATTAGGCCTCAGAAACACAAATAGATTAGCAGGAGTTTTTGGTTTTAGCCATTTTTGCCAAGGACACTTGGACTTATTTGAGCAATGACTGCACAGGTGAGCAATTGCTCACCTGAGACATGCTTCTTCCAGCAGCCAGCAGCTGGTGAACAGGCTGAAGGGTGTGTTTGGAACAGGGCAGCTCAGCATGGGAGTCAGTATCATTATTTGTGGTTGGAGTTTGTGTGCAAAAGTCACAGCAAATTTAGCATAATAGTATTGTCCATGCTGTAAATCTGAAATTCAGTTAGCTGTAAACATTTGATGTCTGTTCAGCTAATTAATCCTCTAATAGCTGCAGTATTCAGATGAGAAGCTCACAAGAATAGATATGTAATTAGTTTTCCAAAGTTCCATTTGTGCCAATTCCATAAGACTGTTTTGCAACCAACAAAGAGCTTAGAAGGGAAGATCCTGGATGACTGGAGAAAGTTGAGCAGAGCATTTTCCTTGGTAGAAGCAGGAGGGATTCACTCTATTACATCCAGGGATGTCAACTGCAATGCTCAGGACTCAGGAGGACACAGGAAGGAAAACTATATATAAGCTCTTAGAGCATAATAAAGCAATGAGAAAGAGCCAATACAAGCTTGCTGAGGACAGATCATGTCAAAGCAGTCCAACTCTCTTCTTAGATAGGATAAGTGGCCTAGCAATGAGGATACAGCAATAGGAGTGACACATCTAAAAGAGTGTCCTCAAGCCATTTGATTTGTCACAGAGGACATTCTCAAATGTCCTTGGAACAGCTTCCCCCGTGGGGAAACTGCACAAGCAGGACCACAATCAGCTGAAGAATCATAATGGAGCCACGGTTATCAGTGACCTGCTCCTGTGTCAGCCAGCTGTCTCCAGTGGGGTTATATGGTGTCTACATTGCATTCTGCCCAGTCTATTCAGTAATTTAACATCATTGAAAATTGTATAAATTACACATGAGAATTTTAAGAATATTACTAAAGCAGGAGGAGATTTACTTGGGAAGACAGCACTTAAATTCAAACTGGAAATTCCTGGCAAACTAGAATTTAAAAACAACAGGACAAAGTTCAAGTTAGACATATGCAAGGTGAGCCCAGAGAACTGCTAACAAATCCACTCACACAAAGAGAGGAACTCAGTAAGCAGGAGGTGCAGCAGATCGCAGTGTGAGCCAACAATGTAACTCACTGTGATTGTTAAATCAAGATTTTAAGAGATGAAAAAATTCTGTATACAAGCAGTAGTGATAACTAATCCACTCTTTTTAATGCTAGTGTGTCTCAGCTGCAATACAGTACCCAAATTTGATCTTCAAACTATAAAAACCTGTGCAGCATCCAGAGAAAAGCAAGAGAGATAAAAATACCAGAAAATATCCCATGAAGAGACTGCATTGGTTTGCAGCACACACAAACAAATGTTTTATTGAAATTTTTCAAGGGCCACTTCAAATCCATGTTTCATGAATACTGTGTACCTTATCTTTGGTGAATTTCAAGTGATACCTCAGGTCACTTCTGGGCCCCATTTCTGTGATGCTTTTTCTGAAATATTTCCAACAAGCCAAACCAAACTCCAGCACTGCTTTCATTGTATAAAACAGATGTAAAAGAAGAAAGGCTTAGACTTGCAAAATATAACAACTGAATTACATAATCTCTGTAATTCAAAAGTTTAAAAAATGAAAAACCTATTTAATCTATACCTAATCTAAAATTAAACTTTGTATTCTGCTCAAGAGGTGCATACCAAGTCAAAGAACTTAAGAAAGCAATCACTCTTAGTGTCCCTACATGCTATAGCAATCAGAGAAATTAATGAGGATGAGAAAGGAATGCTACTTTTAATTCAGATTTAACATCCAGTAATTGGGGGAAAACTCCTTTTACACTTGCAGAAAAAAAATGAAATTAATAATATTACCTGCCTTCCAAATCAACCAAGATGCACGGTATTACATTTAATTATAATGAAGGACTTAAGAAGATTCAGGAAAAAAAAACATTTAAAAATATTTTGACACTCTGGCACTGACCTCAGCAGAAGGAATTGCTTTAGGCTTGTTAAACACCAGCTAAATCAGGCTTTCCAGAGGAGACCACGTGCCTACATTAACTATCTGTAAGAAATTGAAACCCACTTTCATAGTGCTATGATTAATCATGAATAATCTTTACAATGCAATTTAAAATGAAATCTTTTTTCACTTCAGTGAAAGCTAAGAGATGCTTGAAATTACTTTGCTTGTAGAAACTACATATTATCTCTACTGTAAAACTGTATGAAAAGGAGTTTCCCCCCATGTATACATAAAGGAGTGATGAAAGGTCAAAGAGAGACAATTCTTCTATGGGTTTCTTTGGAGGTTTTGTACCAATAAATGGCCTGAGTGGGTCACAGTACTGGATGCCATGAGGGCTGGATGGTTTGCGTGGCTTTGCCATTAACTCAGAACAGCATCAGAAAACCACTGAACACAGTACCCATTCCTTTATTTGAAAAACAAAGTTAATGGCACTCCTTATGTTTTCTGAATCCATCCTTATCTATGAAGGAAAACTACTATTTTTAAGTACCTTATTTTAAGCAATTCAACATGCCCAGCCAACAAATTTAGCTGCTCCAAAACAATCAAATAAAGTCCAGTTCCCCCAGGAAAGATGAATTTATTACTGTTTGTAGCATGCTTTAGAATCCTGAGGCAAAAGATGCCTCACAAATGGGAAGTGTTGATTTCAGGAACAAAACATTTATACAAAGCCTTTGCTTTAGCATGTAACAGCAAAAGGGAACACCTGCAAATGCAAGGATTGGTCAAGTCCCTCATGACCTGACCAAAGGGTGGGGAAAAATTAGCCTAAATCTGTGTGAGCAGGGCCAAGTATCTCTTAGGCAGTTGGGTGTTGGCAGGTGCCACCCTCAATGTGCAAAGCAGAGGCGTTAGAATGAGATGGCACTTGGCCTGCACCATCTTTGCCTCTGTGGCCTCAACAGCAGAGCAGAGTTCTTCTAGGGCTCTCAGACTGGACCTGGATCATCTTGTATGGCACTGAGCCTCATTTTCAGCCAGTGTGACGATTTTAACGGAATTAAGAATTAATTCAGCTGGGAATCTCATATATTGTCACTATCTTGAACCTCAAAGTTAAAATAAAAAGTGACTAATGATGACTGAAGTTAATTGAAAGTTGGCATTTAGATATGCTTTAGGCCTGATGCATTCTAGGAGCTACAGCAGTAGTTATACTTGGTACACCAGTTCATGCATTAATAAATCAATAAGACAATGCATTTTTGCTGGCCAGGTCATTGTGACCATCAAAATCAGCTGGTTAGGTTTAATTTCAGCTAAAGAGTGAAACTGGTTTTTTGAAGCACTGTGAACAGTTCCAACTCAGAACATTCTGTGATTCTGTAAAGAGCACACACACCTCTGTCATAAACCAACACATGGACTGATGAAAATAAATGCCTAAAATAACCTAATGGGAGGGAAATAGCATTTCTCACCTTTACTGCTGATCAGTTCAGCATGTATTTACTCCTGTCACCCTTGAAGCACAGATGAGCGTATGACAGATTGGATACTACGCTCTGCTAAACAAGCTCAATGACACCTTCCAGGGTGCCTGGTCACCTCTGGACTTTACCATGTCTGTCAGATTGAGGCTGATTCTCTCGAGATCAACTATAAAACAGAAGGATGGAATGGCATATCTGCATGGAGGCACCACACAGGCTGCAGAGAACACACCAGCACCCCACCATGCCCTGGGGAGCCTTTTCCTTGTGTTGCTGCTCTTGGGAAAACCATTCCTGGGTACCCACATGCTCACCATGCTTTACCTGCACCTCCCACATCATCAGCAACAGGGGAAGAATGTCCAAAAAGAAAAGAAGAAAAAAAAAGAAAAGGCAAAAAACCCACCCCAAAACCAAACTAAAAATCAACCCAACCAAGCAACCAGAAAAACCCCAAGAAGATAGTTCACTTCGCAAAGTAGGAAAACCTAAATGCAAAGAACTACTAGCAGGTGCTGGTGACAGATGCATAAAGTAATTGCTAAAACAGAGGAGGAACTTGGAAGCACAGGTCTTAATTTCAATGCAATAGTGATTTTCTTTTATTTTTTTCCTATGTCTCTGTGATGATGACTGTCTCATTTCTGTAATTACCAAAGATGTCTTTCTTGGTCATGTTTTTCTCATCACAGCAAGGGTGTAGTGCTAATGAGTTTTTCTAAGAAACAGAAATATACACTGGCAGTTTTTCAAACTGTAAACTGGAACGAAGCATTTCTGCTGTGAGGAAATCTCAGCACTAAATCATAATCAATCCTGTCTCACTGGTTGTGAGAAAAGGAGGGTAGAGAGATGCAGTCACTTGAAGGGAAGGTTACTGTTGGTTTAGATTTTTCTTTAGATAAGTTTTCTAAATTATTTCATTCAATTTGTCAATCAAATCCCTAAGAAGTTTATAGTAGTTTGTGACGGTATCCATTACGTTGTGGACAAAATGGAGGGGAAAAAAACCTTTTTGTGAAACTAATTTAAAAGCAAGCTGTTGATTAAAACAGAAGAATTAGTAGGAATTGATAACTTTTCAAAACCTTGAATTAGCAACAAGTTATCAATGAGGCCACAGCATGTGACAAAGTTCTCATAAGCTGCAGGCTAGGATCAGCCCAGCATTAGTTTCCAGTGCTTATCCCACTCTTTTATCCAGCCTGATCTGAGGTGTAAGATGGTGGAACATGGAATTTCTAATTCTCTCTAGTTTTTCACTGTATGGGATATTTTGCTACCAAAATGATAGAGCACAGCCTAATACACTCATGGTTTGAAATAAATAAATAAATAGATACCACACAGTAGATACCACCACAATGCAGTGTGGGAGACTAAAACAACCCAAAGAAGGAGACACTTAGCAAAGAAAACTTCATCCAGAAACAAACTGTAAGAGGCAGGGACTGCATCCACTGGAATTAAGTGACAAAGAAATGCTAAAGCATACACGCGTACAATATGCTCAAACAAATTCTCAGTAAAGGAAGGATATCACCAAAGAAATCAACTCTTTAGTATTTTGATGCTAGATGCCTTGCATTTTCTTATGCCACCTTATCCTGATGTATGGAGAATTGTGCTCTCTCCTGTGCATGGCATATAGCCACAAGTTAAGAATCCACTGGCTGAGCTGAGGTTTTGTTTACAGTGTGTGGAATGGCAACCAAGTTGTGGCACATTTTTTTCCCCAATCTCATTTGTCACAGCAACTTTTATTTATTCTTTTAAGTCAATCTTCCATAGAGTAGCCCTTTGTATCTACCAGGAAAACAACGTGTCCCTGAGACAATAACATCGTGATTCATGCTAGAAGCAGAGTTCACTGTCTGCTGGCCCTCAGCCCAGATCCTGAAGTGCCCACTCTTATTTTGTAGCCTACATTACCATAAAAGCAATATTTTATTAGCAGAGAATTTCCAACTCTTAATGTATGCCCAGCTTTTTACAGCTTCATAATGTGTGCAAAATTCAAGTTTTTCTTCGCTTCCTTTTCACTTCAAACCAATGAAAGACATCCTGAGTGCAACACCAGCCCCTCTTCTTTCCAGAAGTATTCTGGCACTCTCTTTGATACTGTCTTTTTTCTTGGAATAAGGCTTGCTTCTCAAACCTGTTCACATTCTTCCACACTATCACTTTCAAGCACCTTTTATAACAATTTTCATATAGTGACTGTATAAACCATTTTGGGATCAAATAGTTTTGAGTTCTCTGTAAACAAGAAAAATGCTGAAGATTTATGTGGGAAATTTCTGGTGCTTTCCAACCTGGATTTTTTTTTTACTTGCTGGGTATTTCCTTTCAGAATTAGGGACAGTTGCTTTCTCCATAGCTTCTGCTTTGGTCACATGAGGTGGCTGCCTGAGGCATCACGCTCTTGGGAGGATCTTCCTTCTGTTCTGGGACACGTGTTGAGGTACACCAGAAAAGACAAGGCTGTGGCCTCAGAGAGTAGCTGAAAGCACCAACTCATAAACTGAGCTTTCACTAAACAGTGGAGCTATAGAGAATCACCTGATATAAATAAAGCAAAACACAGCCCCCAAAACACGATAAAACTACTGACTCTTCTCCATGACATGCAAGTTTTTAGTAAGAGACAAATAATGATTCACCATTAATGCAAATATCAAGTGATCCACCAAATGACACATTTTTTTTAGAAGAAATTAATGTTCCTTAACATCCTTTGTGATGTGACCACACATATTTTTGTTAAAAAAGATGATTAAGAGTGGATGTAGGGCTTAGGAATGGAGATAGGCCAAGAAAAAGCTGGCTTAAAACTTGCAAAAGTTGAGCCCATGCCAAGTAATCTGCTTAACCAAGGAAAACCCCAGTAAATAGGCTACTTCCTGAAAAGTGTACAGCAGTTCTACAGCCAGAAGTTCCCCTTCTGACTTGCAAATTGAAACACTTTTCAACAAAAAGCAGCAACAACAAAAAAGGAGCAGACTTAGTGCAAGTAATTTGAGCTCGTTATTTAGCATCACTAAGAGTTCTACATAATGAAACAGTAAGGCACAGGATAGCCCTGCCAAATAGTTGCCATTTCCAGTTTTTAATACTGAAATAAAAGTGCTCATGGTTGGAGGTGATTAGTCATAGATGGAGATGGTTAAGAAGTAGACAAATATATTTTCCATCTTCCACTTCCTTGCAAGAAGAATCAAAGCCAGTATAGCCATGTATTGAACCAGAAACAAGGGAGATAAAATACAACTCACAAAGGAATCTGCAGCAGAACCAGAAAATGGACTTGGTCACAGCCTGTGTCTTCAGACACTCCCAAGATTACATTGTTTTAATCAGATTTATGGTAATGTAATATACCTAAACTGTCAAGAATGCACGCATACTGTTCCATTATTATTATGGGTAGCAAAACATTGCATTTCTTTGTAAAGGGCCAACATTCTGCTGTGATCTATTGCGCCAGGGGATTGTAGTCATTGCAGTGCTGCCAATATGGGCAAAATTTAGGTGACTAAAACATTTACTGCCACCCTGAAAGGTTTCCACAAATGGCCATGCTTGGCTCTTGCCTGATGGGTCCTGGCAGAGATAGGATCATGCAGGCTGTGGTCTGAGGTCTGCATCTTTCTTTTACATGCAGTACTTCTGAGAAGCATTAAAAAGTGTAATGTAATAGAGACATTTAAACCATCTAGATTAGTATGACAAGAACACCTCCAACAAATTGCAGAAAAAGCAATGGAAATCACTTAATCCACAGTGCCTGCTTAACAACAAAAGAAAAGAGGTCACAGGGAAACCACTGTGGAAGAAAACAGGTCTCTGTGTGTGTCTCCATGCTTTTTAAAAATTGAGCACATATTTTCACAGGTGCCACACAGAGGAGCAAGTGTTTGAAGTCTAAGAGCAGCTTTTTGCGTGAAACAAGCTAGAGATAAAGCCTGAAGTTAAAACACAACATCCCAGGGTCGCTTTCCAAAGCGCCATCCAAAAAAGCAGGATCACTCCATCTTTTACATGCATATAAATTAACCATGGAAGTGAGTTTTGCCCAGTATGTTTTGTCCATTTTTGAAGGGCCTAAATGCTGCAGTTAGCTCTCCAACCCAAGTCCCACTGTGTGGTGTAAAGCCCTGGGCTAATGCTCTGTACCACTTCCTTAACTCAGCAAGTGCCTCTGAGAGCATCGACCTGCACCATACACAGGCAGGATGCAAAGCAGCACACCCAGGGGCAGCTGCACCGCAGGGAAGATGTGCTCTTACACACTTGTGAGGAATTACCAATTGTCACTTCCTCTGCTAGACACTAACCTATGGTCATAGTACCAGGGATAGCCAAAGGGAAATTTATCATCATTTTGAAGGAAAATATTAAGATTGTATAAGTCATAATCTACATGTTTTTCTGACACATTTCCACATTTGTCATATTTTCAAAGTTTAACTGACAAACATAATCAAATCTGGTTTCCATTCTGTTGTCATTATCAGAAAAAAAAATCCTTTTGTTTTGAATAGGAAAGATGATTTCAAGCAGTTTCTCTTTCTCACCAGCACTCTGTTAAACAAGTTGTATTGAGCAATCAAAGAATCTTCAGAAAGCCACAAATCAGACTTCATGAAATTATATTCTGGGTCTTTTTCTAGAGTGCTTCCTCTTTCCTACTTAAAATAAAACAGAAAGGGAGCACAGTTTTATTCACCCAGGAACTATTTCCTCAAAATTTTCACTACTTGCTAAATGGTTTTAAATAAAAAAAAGTAAAAATTCCCATGTATTCAAAAACCTCAACTATTCTTTTTCACTTTTGTTTTAACTATTCCAAGTGTATATTAAAAATAAAAGTTTCAGCATGAAATAACACTTTGTTCCCACAACCCTTGCAAATCTCCTTCTACAGTAATAGTATTAATAACCACCTTTCCAAGGCCAGATTACTGCCCATCTTGTATCAGACCATGCCACTTGATACTTACTTTCTTATGACAAGCATCTGCTCCCTTTTGGTAAAAAATAATTAAAATCCTGTAAGAGTTCCCTGTTCTAGGTCAGAATCAAAGGCACTGACAAATGATAATAACAAACAATGCCAAGCAAGAGGGGACACCACGATAACTTTTAGCATTATAATGAAGTGCAAGTCAAAATATAGCCACTATGCAGATACCAAAAAAAAAAATTTAATCCATATTCATATATTGCAGCAGCCTTACCAGAGCTTAGAGATGATGCACAGCAAAACTAAACTGCAGTAGTAACATTCAGAAATTGACTCTTGCTAAATGTTTGGAGCCAACCTTTACATCTCAGAAATGGAGGCAAAACAAGTGACTCCTTCCAAAACTGGTGATTTCCAATGGCAAAAGAAGTTTATGTTTGTGTTCACAAAATTAGAAGTATAAATTACAGTCTAACCACATAAGACCCATCTTTTGTTCAACAGCATTCTTACAGCTTTCTAGGGAAGTATACTTCTTCTAATTTGAAGCCTGCAGCATAGAAGGGTTTTTACATGAGGAAAAAACAAAGCCACTTGAGCTCACCAATAAACAGCTCTCGAATATTGAAAAAATGTATTTGGGACATCATTAGTTTTATCATAATATCTCTACAAGGAAGATGCAGAAGAGACGTGTTATATCCTTTAATACCAACTTCTGCAAAAACATCCTCAAATTCTGTGATTTCTATGGGACTTTATTAGCTTTTTTCTCTTCTCTGCTACATCATTGTATACAAGTAACTAGGTGAATGACGAAAAAAACACATGAGAACGTTTTTACTCCTACAGTAGTTTCCCACTTCTCCAAAAATAAACATACCATTATGTTTTTACACTTGCTGAAAGTTCCACTACACAACATTCTGAGGGGTGGGGGTTTCCACTCTACAGACACTGCAGTATCAGTGCTAGCAGGAAGCTGCTGTCTTTACGAAAAAAGGGAAGCTGCCTGTCTGCAACGCTCTGAAGTCACAGCCTGCTTTAACCCTATATGGGCACATCCACCTTCCCCCAAAGTCAAGGGTGGTATTTCCCTGAACAAGGAAAGAGAGTAAGTGTTGGTTGCATCCATACCTGTGCCTAACACAACTCAGCAACTAAAAGCACATCTTGCTAGTGTTGAAAGTCAAGACAAACCTTGCCGTAGAATGCTTTTGGCATTTAAAGCACATTTAAAGCACACACACTACTTTACTGGAGAAAAGCCAATCTTGACGTAGAATCTGTATCAACGTAGTGGCCTCCTGGTAACCACCTTTACTAATAGCCAAAACTGAGCACAGCTGTCTGCTCCTGCTGCTTTAGATTCTGATGGCATCTGCAGCAGAGCTTGGAAGGTCTGCCAGAAGATTTTTAATATTTATAGAGAAGCCATGTTCATCCTCATAACTGTTGGAGAAGCTCTCCTAAATCAGGAACACATGCACTGTTTAAAAAGAACCACAGACACACGAAACCCCAACATTTTCACTTCAGTTCCAGTAGGAAGTGGAGCAGCATTTCTTGAATGATATTATTAACACAAAAATCTTGCATCACATGAAAGTAACAGAAAAATGTACATCCAACTCAAAAATCCATTTTTGATATTTCTTTCCTGCTTCCTATCTTTCCTTCTGTTTTGGTGATAAAAATCAAAGAAATAAGAGTTACTTTGAAAACTTTTATTTCAAATTAAAATTAACTTAGTTTAATTAAGATTACAGGGACTCTAAAAGTTATTTAAAAGTTTCTTTAACCTAAGAGTTTGATCAAGTACTAACTGAGAACAAAATTTATTGATAACATTGAAGCACTCAGGATAATTCAGACTTGAAGGCACAGGTATATGAAGATTACTCCTTAATTCCTTATGGCCATAAAGTCATTATCACTCTCATAACTGACACCTACCCTACTTGGTGTAAATATTTATACATTCAGCCATATACTATGCTTTTGTGCAAATAAGTGGGTTTTTTAGTCTGGTTTTCAGGGGAAATAAGTTTTGTGTGCTTATTTTGCTTGTCTGTCAGGTTCCCTCTATATTTAATTCCAGTAAGTATTTCAAATTTGTAAAAGGTAGAGGTCTCAGTGCTAAAGAAATATCTGGTCAGAGAAGAACAGCTCAGGTTAGTGGCATGGCTGAAGTCAAAGAGCTTTGGCTGTAACAGCGCTATGTGGCTGATGTCAGCCAGGATGCTCATAGCTCTGGTTTAATTTCATATTCAAAAATGAAGAAAAAAAGCCTTGAAATGACAAACTGCATCCAAATCAGCGGTATTAATCACAACATAAAGTTCAGCTTAGTAATGCAGCAACAGTGAATTTCCTGTAGAAAGAAAATTTTTAAAAAGATAAAAAATGCTACTAAAAGGTCCTACTAAATTCCTACAAGATGGTTTTCAAGTTGTTCTGTGGTGGATAATCTCTGTGTTTACAATAACTACAGTGTGTCTTTGAACAGCTCAAACCTGGATTCTCTTCAATCCATTTTACCTTAGGTGTCAACAGAAGAGCTGCCAGTTTCTCCATATTCTTTATTTTTATGTCACATTTAAACATATATAGTTAAGGACGTATCCATCATCCTGATGAGATATGATTGTGCTGTCACTTTTCTTTATGCTGTGATTGTACTTTTCAAGAAGGAAAAAAAAGATTTCCTATTTTTCTATGATCATAACTGCACTAAGGAGTAAAATTCTCAATTCCAAGTTTTTTTGTGGAACAGTTAAATGACTAGCCAATTTAACAATATGAATATTGGTATTTTACTAGAAATAACTTCTTAATGACTATTAAAAAACTGCTGTCACTGGTGGATTTGAGCTGAGGGGGTTTAACCGTTCCAGCTCTTTCTATTGCCTTTCTCTTGGCACCTAGTATTTAAAATTCTGCCTTTTTCCCTTTTTTATATACCATAATTTGTCCTATTTCCTTCTTATGATGCTCCTCTCTGAAAATATGTATGTCAAATTTTTTTATGATGCTACAATGCATTTTCAGTGCAAATTAGCAGTGTGTTCTAATAGTAATCCATTGCACCCCTCATTTTAAGGGGAAGGAGGCAAGACACATGACAAAAATCATAGAGTGAAATAGCTGGAAATCCACCCACTGGGAAAGGCTGGATGGCAGAACCACTGTGCAAAGCTGCTGTAAAGAAATGCAAAGTAAGTATTACTTTATTTTATATGAGTCTTACATAAAAGGATTTTTTTTTTTAATTTGAAAGCACTGGTGTAGGATAATTTATAGTTAGAGAGTTATATTGTCACAGAAATCACATTGGGCAGTCTTAGACTTGAATAAAATTTAGCTCAGACATTGGAGAGCAGAATGCCTCTTGGAACTATGTGAAGCCAAACTGTGCCCTTGGAAATGCCAGCAAGCATGCTGCAATAACAGCTCATTGAAAATTCCATATTGTTGGTATGTGCTTTCAAAACACACTCCCCTGTCCCTCATCCTTCCTTTCTGTCGCTTTAGACAAATCTCTGATTATGGGACTCATTCTGTGCTCCTCAGTCATCCACTTCTCAAATCTCATCTAAACACGTACCTCGCTTGGTGAAGTCAAACCATTCTTATCCATCACTAGCGTCCATTGCAGAAACCTCATCCTCTGCAAGCCTAAATTAAGTGTATTCTACTAACCTCTTCCAGAAGTATCCTACTAGCATATAACCACATCCCTGTCTTCTTACCTTCCCCTTCTAAACTGTTTATTCATGTTTCCTGTATAGAAATGTCAGTTCCATTTCCATAAAGTTATGTCATTATCTTTTGCCATCACCTCTGCTTTCTTCCTCATTCTTTACCAACTGTTCTGTTTCCCCAGGCTACTTATTTCTACATCCTTATTAAAATTCCTGTACCTTTACACAAAACAAAACCCACCTCACCACTAACATGAAGTCTTCAGTAACTATAAACTAAATTGCCTACACAGAATATTCCTTTCACTATTTTCTGATTTGCCTCTGACTGGAATTACACTGTAATTCCTGGAATTACAGATTTTACACTGTAGAAATAAATGGAATGGAAGGAAATTTCTGATTTCTTATTATTACTTATTCAGGTCTCCAAACAGAATACATCTACAGTTCTTCCTGTATGATTTAAGTGAGCTTCTGAAGAATTTCTGGTATGCATTGGACATTACTATGCAAAATTGAATACAAAGAATGGTCAAACAAAAAATTATTTAAAAATAAATAACGTCAATAAATTTAATTCCAGAGCATTAGCTCCTAGCTGTCAGATTTCAAAAAAATACATTGTAAACAGTTTCTAGGTAGCTTTGTAGGAATTTTATGTTAGAAAGAAAAGCAAAACAAAATGGCCAAAAATCCTGAACCAGGAGAAACCCTCAGAAAACAACAAATTAAGTCATACTACACCAAAAGAGGAATTTTGGAGTAATTTTAGCAGCAATGATTTAAGAAACCAGCTAGTTAGAAATGCCCAAAGTCTATTTCATTTCCTTCACAACATCTGTACACAGGTCTTAGCTAGCATGCCAATTCCTGTAAGCCCAAAGACAGAGGAAACAGCAGAACAGCCCTGGTTTCACTGCAGCTTAAGGACGGCAGGGGTGGAAGTTCCCAGCCAGTGCCCAGCACATGACACCTACGTAATGGAGGGCTGAGACTCCGAATTTCCTCTCGTGCAGCACCGCCCGCAGCACTTTGGGTTTAGCTGGGTATAATGGTGACGTGGAGCAGTGATGCTCTACTCCCTGCACACTTTGCCTGAGTGCAGCCAGAGGAGCGGCACAGCAGCTCTGGGCTCCAGGGCAGCACAGAGCAGGGACAGGCTCTGAGGTGCCCCAGCTGGGAGAGGATATGGTCCTGGAGAGCCAGGTAAGTCTGCACCTTGCTATGGGCTCCTCTGTCTATGGCAGAGATCAGCCACACACAGCCATGTGTGACAAAGTGATTTAATGCTATGCTACAGAGAAGGCATGCTTAAAGTTGTGATGCAGGTTATAAATTCATTGATCATTAGGTCATGATCAGATCACTTGTAATGAATTGATACCACCCAGAAGGAAGATTACAATGCAATGGTGGTGTGGAGAAATGGGAAAAAGAGGTTAAATATTTAATGTAACTGTGGTACGTGAACTTTTCTTTTGCTCTGGAGAGGAGCAACAGAAGAGGCAGAAACATAGATTTGAATGAATATTCACTAAGTGGGATGGCTTCAGTATTGTGTAGGCAGATTTAAAGTGATGCCAGACACTGCATCATAAACACAGAATCAAAGTTCGCTTGCAGGGATGCTTGAATTTGTCTTTTAGCATCAACCCATCCCAAACTCAAGTGATGCTTTCCAGAACATCAGTAATCAAGTTTCACATTTGCAGCAAAGATGGGTACTTTTGCCCAAAGTTTTCTCTCAGTCCCTCTTTTTCCAAGTTAAGCAGCAACGATGAAATTTCAAGAGTAACAAGGCATTTGAATTGCAACATGCACCTTCTGCCTTATGCAACAGAATAAAAAATAGGTTTTATTTTCAAAAAATTGCAAAGGGGTGTTTTCATTTTAACTTCTGCTACATCAGAAATACTACCATGGTACTTTACAGGGAAATAAGGGTTTCTGCTGCAACAAATAAGATCCAATTCTGGGCTAAGTTTCTCTGTCTGGTGCATTTAAGCTTTAAGTGGATTGGTAGGGACCTGATGCACATAAGTCATGCAATCCCTTGAGAAACGATTTTCAAATTAACTAATAAGATATTGCACTGTGTACAGCTTATTAGAAAGAAACTGAGCAGCAACAGCACACAGCTACTGTGCCTGGGATTTAAAAGCTGGATTTAGCTGTCATGTCTATAATTCTTAGTGCTTGGTTATGTAAAGGAGTAGGTGAGAGGAGGGTTTAGTTTCATATTAAGGAAAGTAAAAATGCTCTACAGAATGTAATTGCAGGATTAGTAAAAAGTATAAGGCAGCTTTGCTCCACTATTCAGATATCAAGGCAATGTATGGAAATCCTCATATAGAAAACCTGAATAATTGAAAATGAGATTGAGAAACAACTTGATCTAACATTAAAGGACAAAACACATGTTTTCATATTAAAAAATCATATGTGTAGAGAAGAACTTGGTAAATGTTCATAGGAAACTTTAAATGTTAATTCCCCAATAGAGACAGAATAATATTCAAGAACTTTTGTCCAACACTGATAGTTACTTTGGTAATATCTCTGCAGCTTTCCAGATATTCAAGAGATCTACATGTCACAGGAGTTCTATACATGAGAACATTTTGACAGTAATTGCCATTCATCTTGAGGGGGAAAGTTAAAGAGACAAAGCAAGTAAATGCCTTGAGAACAATTTTTACAGAGTATCACAGTATGGGGCCAACACTTAAGAACAGAAAAACTATAAAGGCAACAGATGAGGCAACTAGTTGAACCCAGCTGGGCAGAGAAAGAGGAATCATAAGAATTAAAGGTAGAAACTTGTCAGTTTGGGTAATATGAACAACCATGATCACAGAAAATGAAGTTATCATAAAAACAATTTTTAGCAAAGCTGCTGTTCCAAAACTAGAAGGACACAAAATTTTGAGATTGCATCAGTGAAGTCTACCAAGGTAGCGCTATACTTAGGGTAAAGAAGTGCTGAGGGAGGAAATGCCAGGGAAAAAGTAATTATTGACTTTAGCCTCATGCAACAGTCACACACTAGGGGACAAATGATCTTATTGTATGTGACTGCAAAAAGGGGCAATGAAAAATAAAATAAAAAACCACTACAGAGAATTGGAGTGAAAGTGCCTTGCTTGGAATTCATATAAAGACGGTGACAACTGCCTTCTAATTTGTGAAACCCAACTTCAGAACATTCCCATTGAAATAGAACAAGTTACTGTTTTTTAACACAGATGACATATTAGAGGAACTGAAAATATAATAAATGCTGAAGAAATGGTTCACTTGAAAATGAAGGTTGTTGAAATAGCTATTTAATGCTTTAACTTGTAAGGACCTCCAGTTTCAACCTTTAGGTGCAATTGTCATGGACTTAGATTACCCTTTGTCACACAGCTATCCTTGCTTCAGCCCCTGCACAACTTCTGTCCTGTCCTAAGGAAACACAGATCAGCCTTGCTGTCACATCCCATTAGGAGCAAAGCTGATGAAACCTCCTGGGATTCCAAGGTGACATAGCTTCTTTCATTACGTTTGTCACAATATTGATTAGATTAGGTCTGAAGCCCATCTTTGGCCTGCTACTGACCCATCACCTCTCCTGGGAAATTTTGCAGAGTAGGAAACAAAATTGAAAACGACTGGAACAATGGAGATGTTTAAGATGGTTATAGCTCATGGGACTCACCCAGATGTGACAAGTACTGATTTTTACTAAGTATGCATCTTAATACATTAATCCCAAACTTGACAACTACATATTACATTATCTCCTTCAAAGTAGTCAGTCTTCAGGAGCTTAATGGCATGAAAATAACCCACCAAAGATTGTAATTTCTTTCACTGGAGTAAATAACAACATGGTCAAAGTGCTGCCTAGCTAATTTTCCCTATCAAAATTTTAAAGAGTAAATGAAGAGCAGGTTGGCTTGCTGTCTGTGCAGCAAACCTTGTATCAATTGCTTCCCGCGGTATGTTTAGTTTTAGATGTTTTGCTCATGCAGGACAGCTGAAGATTCAGTTCAGAGAACTGCACAGCTGAGCCATATGGCATCCACGTAATTGCAGCAGTTAACAGCTAAAGACCCCTACACCTGTTCTTATGTTTTCAACAGGCTTTACTTATTGGCATTAAATGCTTCTAATATAATCCATGCTCTGTGTTGATACAGGCTTTGTATGTGACAGATTTGATAGTTCCAAAGGAAAAAAGGACTACTCAGGATTGCCAAGTATATTTTCAGTTTTAGACAGAATGAAAGTTGGAGATTTTTTATATTTTCTATACCGTTTTCATTACTAGGTCAGTTTTTCCTCTTTCACATGTGGGCTACTATAGAAATACCATCAGTAGGCACAGTTGAACTACAAGGAGCCTGAGCAGTAAGCTCAGTAAATGTCACTCCTTTTACCTACACCTTTACCTCCTACATAAAACACCCACTCTCTCTGACAGCACCAAACCTGTGGTTTGAATTTGACTTTTTTCTAAGTGTTCCCTCCTTATCTTCACTCAGCTTTACAAAACAGGACAGCTAAGGAATTAGCATCCCATAAGTAAAATAAACATTCCTATTTGCAGTAGGGAAGCTGTAGCACATCTGTCCCCCTCAGTAACACTCCTGGCAGAAAATGACATGCTGTGATAACCTGGAAACCTCAGGCTCTCATGAAACAAGAACTTCCAAATTTGATTCTTGTATGCTTTGAAGGATAAAGCAACCTGAAGCAGAACAAGAACTGTGTATTTCATTCCAGTTTAACGTGCCAGGACACTGCACCTAGATGCTTGTTTTATTTCCATGGAAGTAGAAAAATCATATCAAGAGGGGAAAAAAAAAAAAAAAGACATACAAAACTTTCTTCTATATAAAATGTTACTTCTTAAACATACATAAGAAAATACATATTCCAGGTTTCTGCTTTGATAGTTTTCACAACTGCTAAGATTCCTTTAAGTCCTAGAAATCCTCTCACCCTGTTCTTAAACTAGTCATTCTTTTTTCCACTCAGAAAGAAAGGAGCAGAGTTTCTCTTAGTATAATCCCCGGTATTTTTTTTTTTATAATAGACATTTTTCACATATTACTGAAAGATTTGACAAGCAATTGTCATTGCATGGAAAAAGACTTAAAAAATTAAGGCGAGCAGAGAAAGAACAATACTAGGTTATGGATTTATTTTAAATAAACTTGCTTTAGATACACTCTAAGATATTTAAATGGAATGAGATTAATCTATCTATACCCATAAATATTATTCCAAGCCCCAATAAATTCACACCGTATATCTTCATGCTCTGCAAAATCTTACCTGTAGGTTATTACTGTGCAGACTTCAATTAAGATGTAATAACAGCTTTTACATCAAAAACTATAGTTTGCACCTTGAGGATGTAAAAAAACCAAAATTCTGAGGATTGCCCAGGAACAGAGGATCAATTTTTTCATGCTTTAGGGGCTGAAAATTGTGGGAGGAGGTTTCAGCTAGAACTAGAAGGTTTTTTTCCTTTGGAAGGGTACAGTTCATCTCCCAAATAAAAATGTTCAAAAGATCCCTTCCTGCATTATCAAACAAGATCCTCTAATTATGTTATACTTATGCCCTTGCTTAAGCCATTAACCAAGTGGTATGACAGCTGTACTCTTCAGACGTTATAAAATAATGAAATCCTGAGCACAAACCAAAAGAAAAAAATAGCAGATATTTTTGTTTACAAAACCCCAGAGGCATTTATTTTTGCCCACTATATATGTAACACAACTCTAAGAGGAAATTTGCAATTAAACTCTTCATTCATATTAGCATGGGAAGAACCTTTCCTCAGAGAAAGTAATATGCAGTACACATGTGGAGAAAATAACTTTTCAGATGTTTTAAATAGCTTTAGTATCAAATAGACCTTGTCCCATTTCTGTGTTCCTACTTCTTCACTCTCCTTTCTGCATTCTCTCCTCACATGCACTACTTTCCCAGTTCATCCAGCCCTCCTGCTGTAGCCCCAGCAGGTACATGTGCCCTGCCTTGATCCCTTCTCCATGCTAATCCAGTGTGTGGCCCAGCTGTCTTTGGCAGCAGTAATTACATTCCTCTCCTGCCCTATCAGTTGCTGGCCTCTTCTTACCACTGCTGGCTTTGGTTACCAGGAAGAGGATTTATTTCCATTCCCCACTTCCCTTCACTCCCCATCATCTTCTGGTCTAACCACAGGATGTGCTGGAGTCCTGCACACAAGCCTAAGCGAATCTCCAGCTCTGCCACCTGGCACTTTGCAACACAGAAAGAAGGAACTCTAGCTGAAGGCTGAGAGTTTTTGCTCTGAGTAGATCACAGACTGACAGAAATGGACTTGACACCACTGGTTTTGTTTGATGATTTCTAATGTGCCTTCCCTCTAGAGGAACAGAAAGCCAAGACATCTGAAAGCTGGCTCTCAGCTGTATGAGCTTGATACTTTGCAAGCTTCAGAAGGAAGAGGGTGAAGATGCAAAACTTTTGTCAATCATTTGGACTATGCACAGCTTTGCTTATGTCAGGGTGCTTTCCTCTCCCTGGTGATTGTTTTAGCCAGAGCCTAAGGCATGAATGTATCTCCTGCCTGTACTGCCTCTCACCTGCAGAGAAAGAGCTTCCAAGCCAAGTTTGAAAAGTATTACAGAGAATGTCAAAAGAAGTGTGCAGGAACCCACTTCTTTGAAACTGCTGACATTTTGGAGGATGAAGGAAGCTTCAGATCTCCAGGGCTCCAGCCTTACAGGCACTGAGAAAAAATAAATCCCTTAAAAAGAAAAGAAACAGAAGGAGAGAAACTGCCTGTCTTTGTATTTAGAAATTAATATATTTAAATCTCTTGAGGAAGGAAGTAGTTTGGGAAACTGACAGTGAAAAATAGAAGACTGAAAATAAGTCTGATTTTTCCAATATGTTTTAATTTTTTTTTAAAGAGAAAATGGTTTTGAAACAAATATAATCTGCGAAGCAATACAACTCATCCACCGAAAGGCAATAAGTCAGGAAAACACCGTCTAGAAATAGTCTGGCTGAAATATAATTTGTTTTCAGGGCCTGTAAATGTTTATCATCACCAATAGGCATCCCATTACCACTTTTGTCACCAACCAATATCCTGAAACTGGTACTGCAAATCTCAGTAATCCATGCAACCCTTTCAGGCAAACTGGATGTTTGAAAGTAAACTGGAATAGCCCTACCACACTGAGGGTAGCTTTATCTCACCAGCTGGTGTCTGCAAATACAGAGCTGGACAGCATCTACCACTGGCTTTGATAACCACTTGAAATGAGAAGAATAATGCTGCACTGCTTGGAGCAGATGGGCAAGTTAGGACAGCAAAGCTGCAGGAAACAAACTTAGCTGAGGTGGGGCGTGACCAGACCCAAGTCACCTCTGCATTGTGCCCAGGTCTATGAGCAGGGACTGGGGATTAATTAAGCAATTGCCAGGTTTCTCTGCCTTGTGCCATGCGGCATCCATATGTATTTTAGGACTAAAACCAGACAAGGACTAAAAGACCTTGCTTTTGCCACAGGAAAAAGAGCTCTGAAAACTATGTTTGCATACCTAAATGAGAAAAGGAACTGCTATCCCCTTATATTTTTCATTTCTGAAGGTCTTAAGGGAGGAGTGAGAACACACAGTAAATAAATAGCTTAACAGACTGTAAACAACTAAAGCTTCCCCTCTTGCAAAACTATAGTCCCTGTGATTAATGTTTCAGGAATTATATTAAAGTTCCCTGTAGACTGGTGATACCCAGGAGAAAAGATTCCCTGCCTTGAATGAGACCATGAAATTTGATTTGTGTATTCTAAAGAAAGAAATAACAATCTGTTAATTTAAACAGATTTCTTAACAAAAGTAGCATCTTCCTGTTTTGATCACAAATTAAAGAATAAAAATGAAGAAGTCAGGCTGTCTGACTGTATGAAAGGGAAAATCTGCCTGAAATAGTCCTCTCTTGTAATTAGTAATAACAAATTGACAGGCATTACATCTGCTCTGCACCTTCCCTATCATGACTCAGAACTGTACTGTAAAAGCTGTACACACTGCTAACAGCTCCTCTCTTTAAGGGTTGTTTGTGCTAAAGAAAACTTGTGAACTGAGTAAAGAATTTAGGGCACCAGTCACCAGTGGACTAAGATAACATCTTAGAAACTTTCTCACCACTCAGACCAATAAGCAGGTATGTGATGACTGACATTAATTTTTAGGGAACAGACTCCAGCAGACTTGTTAAAGGATAGAGGAAAATGCATAAATTAGGATTAAATGCAGCATGCACAGATGTAATCAGCACTAAACCAGTGCTCCAGGCAGAGGTGCTCTTACCAGGCACTCCCCCTGGCCAGGGTAAGGCTGGCTCTTCCCAAGTGCTGCCTTCCCTGCTCTGTTCCCATGACAGCAAGCTCAAATTTCACCACAAGTTTAGCAGCTCTGTTCTGCACCATAGTCACTGATTAATGCCATGACCCTTGACTCATTAACCTCAGCAGTAACAAAACAGAAGGCTCTGGGCTTACAGCCCCAAATTTTAAATTGGTTTAAGGATGGGGCAAGACTGGGACTTGCAGAGATGTTTTGTATGAATAAACAGAGATCATTCCTACCCCTCTTAGACTTTTCTGAAATTTAGTAATGATAGAAAAGCAAACAGGTAACTGTTTCAGCACAGCCTTAAATAATTCAAAGGATCGCACTCCTTGCCTAGCTGAAAAATTCAGAGCAGGCTCTGTAACAGTAAAGATGTTTTTAATCAATTCTAAAATCATAGGAATATGGAAGATAGATGATGCTAGAACTTTAACTTTTTTCTATTCGGCAGAATTTAATAGAGTCTGAATGCTCCTCTCAGAAAACTGAAATAGGAACACAAGTTTTAAATAAACTTCTTCTGGGCACATCTGCAGGGAACAGTTCACGATCAAGCAGTCCTTGAAATTTTTCTTGCCATTTGCTGTTACTGTAACACACAAGTTTTAATCACTGCAAGGAGCTTCAGCTGTGCCTAGGAGTTTTGTTCTTCCTAGCGATCCTAACTGGAAAAATCCTGGAAGAAGCAGGTCATTGCACCACAGGGACTCAAACGATCCCTGTGCTTCCAGAGGGGTGAGGCCAAGCAATGCTGCAAAATGAAGGTCAAATGTTCAGATGGCACTTGGCAAGGAAGAAACCAGTGAAAGGTCTGGGCCAGCCAGGCTCTCCTTCCAGCCCACAGCTCATGGAGTGCGTGCCCCAGGACAGCTGCTCCCACCTCGGCCTTCCCCAGGCTCCCCACAGCAGCTCCAAGAGCCTGGGCACTGCAGCCAGGGCCCCCTCACTGCCTGCCTTTGGCACAGGGGTCCAAGGCACTCCTGGAGCACAGGAACACACCCCAATCCCTTGGGCACAGGGAGCCCCAAGGCACTCCTGGAGCACAGGAACACACCCCAATTCCAACCCAAATCCCTCAGGCACAGAGCTCTTGGGAGAGCCAGCGCAGAGCCCCAGTGGCCTCTTGGAAATACAAGGGAATACTGGCTACATTCCAGAGCAGTACTTATACCAAGCAATGAGAGAGGACGAGTCTTATACCTTATAACTTTGAATTCCCTATATTTCAAAGGGCAGAGAGCAGCGAGCAGGACTGTGAGGTGGCGGAGCCATGAGGGCAGCGCTGGGCGTGGGGCCAGGCAGGGAGGCCGAGCTGCCCAGGCAGCTGAGGGGCGCCGAGGCCACCCTGGGGCCGGGCACAGCCCGAGCACAGTGGGTCCCGGCAGGCCTTCCCTGTCTGAGCATGGTGGGTCCCGGCAGGCCTTCCCTGTCTGAGCACCATGGGTCCCGGCAGGCCTTCCCTGCTTGACACGATAGCAAGGAGAGAAAAGCCTGCTAGTGTAAAACCAAGCCTGGAGAGCAGAAACAAACTCTTCCCCTCTCTACTGTGTAGGCTGCTCAGGAGCCTGCCAGCAGGCAGTGCCACCAAACAGCTGGGAGAGTGGGCACAGGCAGGAGCACAAACACAGAGCCTTAAGGATATCCACCACTGGCACCAGGAACCACAGGGCAGGAGCACAAACACAGAGCCTTACGGATATTCACCACTGGCACCAGGAACCACTGCTCTCTGTTCGTGTGCCAGTGGCTGAGTCACAACAAGCTGACACTGTTTGCCAGGTTTCACAGCTGCTTTGGATGCATCAGCAGCTTAACTCACTGCTACAGCACTGCTGCTGCTGCTTCTACCCTCATCCCTGTGTTCTGACCCAGTTATTTTCAATTTTCAATTAATTTACTTAAGGCATGAAAAAAGCCCAACAACCAAGTAGAAGGGGAGCAGGGGGAAACAGTTGGTTGTGCCCATAATTTTAGAGCTACATCTCTAATCCCAGTCAAAAAAATATTTTACATGATTTTCAGCTAGAGAAAGCTACTGCCAGCCTTTCGTACCCTGGTTCTGAGCACTCACAGTATCTGTTTAAATTAGAAAGCAATCAGCACCCACAGCAGTTAACATCCCATAGATAGTATTCCAGTTGTACATTCTCTCATTCTTTTCTGCCATGGAAATCTTTATCACACAGGGCTTGTTTTGACAAGATATCTCCTTTTTTATTCAAGAATTCTATGTACTTTACAGTCAGATTTTCAGACTCAGGCAGTATATCCTCGATCTGCGTGTAACATCAACATAAAATAAGAAACAGAACTCAACAATCAAAACTATTTTCTCTTTCTTAGTAGAAGAAGTCATACTGCATGGTTCCACCAGGGAGATTAACAGAAAAATGCTCACTATCAGTTATGCATTAATAGAAAATTAAAACTCTTGAAGTGTAATGGGTCTAAAGACCAAAAGGAGTCTGAATTTTGAGCACAACTATTTCCAAATAAGAATGAGAACTGAAACTACCTCATGTCAAGGGCACTATCAAAACCTAAACCGATGCTCAGCAACACTGCATCTAAAAAATACAAATTTCTTATCAACTGCCACTCCTTTTCAACTCACATTCTTACATACAAAGCATCTTTCTGCACACCTGTAACAAGAAAAGTAATTTATATTTACCTATGTGATCATAGCAGGACTGCTACCAACACATCTTTCCCCAGACCAAAGTATTAAGCCCATCCACAGAGTAACAACTGGATACATGCTCTGTGTCTCTCACAGAAATCATGTATGATGTCTTTCCCCACTGCTTTATTCTCCTTTATTCCCTCATTGACAGTAACTATTCCTTTGACATTATGGACAGCATAGATTTAAACGCAGCAAAAAAAATAAATAATGACAAAGAAGACCTCTCTTTCTGACAACATGTGAAATGAAATTATATAATTCCTGATGTGGTACGTATTCATATTTATGATATAGAATTAGTTTAAAACTGAGCGAATAAAAGTTCCCAAACCAAGCAGTTACCATGCTAGGTCTATGAGGCTTTCACCAAACCTGGGGTAAGGATGATTTTAGCGTCTTAGGTGGTAATGTAGTTTGGACCAAAATAAAGGATAACAGCTGTTTCAGTTGAACTCTGCATTTGAATTTCCAGGATTTGTTGTAACCCCTGTAAACTCAAGACAAAACTCAGCTGGTGTGAACTGAAACAAGATGTTTGAGTGAAAAAACTGCCAGTGGAAACCACTGAGCCTGAGAACCAAAACCTGTGCTGCACATATGTCTGGCAAGCCTGATGCAAATGTTATGTTTTCTTGCATGTAATTCCAAGCCCAGCTATTTTTTTTTTCACTGAAACCAAGGGTTTAGGGGCCAGGGAAAGAAATTAATTCAAAATGGCATCTCCTAATGAGCAAAGAAAGATCACAGACCCAGCAAGAGCAGGCAAATTACCTTTGCATATTTAGTTTTCAAGAGATGGAGGAGAGAACGAGAAAAATAGAACTGTGGTCACAGTGGGGAAGTTTATGAGAAACGCAGATTGTGTGGTTCAGGCAGCTTGAGGGAGTGCTGAAAGATTTCAGAAGGTGGACAGATTCCTTTCTCATTAATGAAGGGGCCCTGACTCCAGATCCCTGAACTCGCTCTGAGTGGAAGGCTATTCAGTTCTCCCCTTTGACTGAAAGCATGAGTCTGTTACTTATGAGCTCTCAGTAGCTTTCCTTTTAATAGGAAGTGGGGGGAAGGGGCAAGAAGATGGCTGGAGGAGGGGAAGGAAAAGATGGGTAGCAGAAAATGCTGGTAGCTGAACATGGGACTTCAAGGGATTTGCAGGACAGGCCTTTGGGGAAAGATTAAAAGCTTACAAGCTGAGTGATGCTTTTCCTGGGCTGATTTTTCTCTCCTTATTATTCACCAAAATGTTAAGAAGTAAACTACATCTTCAATCCACCCTTACACTCTTATTTTCTCATAATCTTACCAAATTATTTATTCTGCTAGCATGGAACTAAAAAAGAAAATTGCTGGTTTTTAATTTTTTTTCTGGTAGATACCAGCTGTATTTTAATAATGCTAGAAAAGAAACCCTAAATAAACCAAATCCTGACCATCTTCCCTGCTGCAACAGGGAACATGCAGCCTGCTGTTCCAAATTGTAGACGGTCACGAGCTCTCGTCAGACTTTGTGTGGGCTTGAAATGTTCTTAGTACTTTGCAGCTGAAAACTGAGCACAAATTATCACTAAAAGAATATGAAAAATTCTGCTGGGACATTTGCTATAGCTGTACAGGAATGCTCCTCAAAGCAATCAGAAAAGCAAGCAGATTACTTAGCTCAGGTTTGAGAACTGTATTGACAGCTAGCTGTTTCTAACAAAGGTTACTTTTTCATCTGGAGAAAAGGACAGACTAAAACTCACTGATCAAACTGTATTTTGCTTGTTTTTATGTGTTGTCAATGAAGAGATAGCAACTGCTCCTGGTCTGTAAAAACTTTGGTTATCTTCTAAACTGAGCAGAGATCTTGGCAGGAATCTGAACAGGCAGCATCAAGATAAATCTAAGTGCTTCCTATGTGTATCAACCTGGGACGTAACTTCAGTGCTTTAACATTTGGAGTGCTGTACTTGATTCAGTGGAGCTTCTAGGTGTGTAGACTAATAGTAGTCACTTTTAGAGAGATAGCATATCCAGAGTTAAAAAAAATAGCAAAATCTTAAAATTTTTGCTCTTGGTGAGGTAATTTTTGTCTGCATTTAAAACAAAATATATGCAGAATCAGACTTTGAACCAATTGTAGCGGTATAATATAGAGGAAGGAAAAATAAGGAAAATGAATAATAAAAAATATAAGATCATTTTGCTCAGTAATGAAATTAGGGGCTTGTGATCACAAGCAGCACTAAAGGGAAAGGAGGGATTAAGTAACACTGAACATCAACCTTTACTTGGGGTCACTTAGATGAGTTCTGTTGCCTCTAACAAGTTTTGTACCAATACTCAGATCTGCAGCATTGGACGTGATAACCTATGGCACCCCTTCCCTTATTTCTAATAAGATTACAAATTTATTATCATTTATTTTTGGAAGAAGAAAGTGGAATATCCCAATATCACTAACCAAACAGCATTTCCTCACTCTTTAAAACATGCACATATACATATACCACAAGAACAATGCTAACTTCTGAATTGATGCTCTTTGATGTATGAACATATGAAACAATTGGAGACATTCCAATTATCTCCAGTTCAAAGTTAGGCCAAAATTAGAAGCAGTTATGAATAATGGATTAGGTTTTAGTAGAAATGGCAATGCTGCACAGAATAAAGATGAGAGTTTAGCTTAGCTGTGAATATGTGAACCAGGTAAGCCACACTGCTTCCTTAAACAGACACATTGGAATCGCACATCCTCAGAAGTTCAATTAACAAAACTCATGTCAAAGCAGGGTTTTGTGACAGATTGTTTTCAGATGCAATTCTGATGTTTTCAGGATAAAATTAGAAGCCAAAGTTCTTTATGAAAACTATTTGGTTTAGGAGTGTTTTTTTAAAAAATAACCACGCCAAAAGTCTTGTAATTTACCATAGCACCCTAGGAGTCAATACCCAGGCAAAACATGTATACTGAAAGTTTCATCAGCCAACATGGGGATAAGCACCAGCTCACATCAAAGGGTGCCTAAGCAGGCTATTTCCATTCATTGGGAGATTTTCCTGACAATCTAGCATTTTAATTAAAGAATAACAATCTTCCAAGTAGTAATGCTATAGTTGGATAAGCTATTTTTGCTTGGATGTCTATGCTACATTGCAGGAAAAGATATGGGGTAAGCACTCCACCGTTGCCTTATATTTCTGTAGTTCTGCTTCATTTTGTGCATTCTGTGAAGATTGGAGTTCAGATGATCATCATGATAGTGCAGATTTATAGGAATGAGGAGATATATATGGCCGTTTCTTTGGCTTTTGCACTCTTATCAGGGACCTGTTTTCCTTGACTTGCTTTGCTGTTCTCCAGAGTTCTGTGTAAGTGTGGGCAGTGCCAAGTTAGGCAGTGGTTGGCACTCAGGCTCAGTGCCTTGTTATTCACAGTTTTGACAAGAGTAGCAGACAACAGGCCAGAGATGATCTTTTATGGTTATTTACCGACACCCTTGTTGAAATCCTGTGTTGCCATCCTTCACCAACCTCAGTTTAAGTCTGCCAGTATTTTGCAAACCATAAAAACAAAATTATTACATAAAGCAATTGATTCTCTCTAGATTTTTAGTAGCATTAAACAAGCTTTTGCAACAACAACAAAAAAATATTTCACTCAATAGACTCACTGGGAATGGCAAAACATAGAGCAGCCATTTCAACAAATTCATAGAACATCCATTTAAAAAGTTAATTAATTTACTAGCTAATATGAATTATGTATCATACAATGCTAGGGCCATTCAAGACTTTCATTTACTTTAGAAAATAACTACCAACAAAAAGCACTAGCATATTCAATGCTTTTCATATTTTGCTTTAAAATTACAATCCTATTTCTAGAAGCAACTACTCCACTTGAACAAACCTTTCTTTACTTCAATAGATGTAGGTATGAGAGGGAGTAGGTGTTTAACTTCATCTACCAAGGGCATGCAGCAAGACTCTGCTCAACTTACAACACAGATGTTTAAAATGCCAACACCTGAGTGCCTCTCCAGTCTCAAATTTCTCCAGCATCACCAAATTTTTATACCAAAGAAACAGCAGATCCAATAAGGAACATGGTAGAAGTTACAATGTGATATGCCCCCTTTTCTGGACTGGTTTTGCACGAAGTATAATATGACAAGGGATTCCTCAGCCTTCTTATCAGAGGGATTTGATGCAGACTCGTGGGTAGCCATGGGAGAATTTTGTCTATATTTCTTTATATTATGGTCCTAATTATTCTTAGAACAACATAAAATTATAGAATACAGTATCTTAGGTAGAAAATGGTTGTGATATGTAAATCTATAAAACATTTATGCTGAAAACACACAACAGAGCATTTTAGATCTCCCTAATTGAAATTTGGCTAGATTTTATTAAAGAATTTGCAAAGATAACTGTTTAAATAACTTAATGCATTTGCAAAACTTCATGTGAAGCAAGCTGTATTTTTTACTTTGGTATTATTAGGTCTGAACCAACTTCCAGTGGGATGTCTAGTAAGTTTAGGATTTCTAGCTCGTCTTTGCCATGCACATATTCTGCGGGATCTGCAAGTGAGAAAAGAGGAAATTATAAAATACTCATAGGCAACTAGTCTCCTACACAAGAAAAACAATCTGATTTTCAGTGAACATTCCCAAATTAACAATCAGTACTGCAACACTGTTATTATGCTTAAGGACCTTGATTTGGGGACAAGGCAATTTGGAGGTTTTTTCATGTATACAGATTTTAAACGAGTGTTTGGGCCAAGTTTTACCTGGCCAAAAAATCTTGTATAATTAGGAAAGTTAAAGGCATTATGAATAGACTAGCCAAGAAATCTGCCAAGACATGGAAAGCTTTTAATTTTAAACGACCAGCTCAAATATCAGGCAAACAGTAGGTAACTATCAGTTCAGGATACACAGAAGCACCAGGGAGGGACAGGATGGCAGGGAAATTAAATACATTATAAAAATTTTTTTCATTCTCACTACCCAAAATAATTAAAATATTTGTTCCATATTTTAGTTTTTATGCAATGTGTGTGTATATGAGCTTTACATAACATTTTACAGTATGTAGATAGAGCGCTGTCTGTTTGTTTCAAGACTTTACAGAGAGAAAACTAAATAACAGAATTGACTATATTTTCCTGGGCAAGGGAAGACCACACTTCTGAGCACCACTTAACACTTTATTACATTTATTGCAGCCATGTGTTAGACAGTGATTCATTTCACAAACCCAGCATATACCTCTACAGCTTCTCTCCTTAGCTGTATTGACAATCTGGATCTGTTTCTGCCTTGTCTAGCTCTGGAGAAAAAAAGGTAGTTAGGAAAGTAGGAAATGCAGGGAAAATTGCATCAACCACTACTGCACTTTCCATTTCCGCAGAGATTACAGACTTCTGAGATCTATTCTAAAAAAATATTTTACTAATGTGACCATGGATTTCAGGGAGCTTTGGCATCCTTGCACAAATGAAAATAAAAAGGCAAAAACAAACCCCCAAAACAAACAACTCAAAATAGAGAAATCCACACCCAGACAACCTTAAAACAAGTCTCTAAACCTGAACTAAGCCAGGCTGTGCCCATGGTATGCACAGCTTTTGCAAACCCAAGAACACAGCCTAATGGGGAACACAAGTGAGCAACAGAAGGAACAAGCTTCCCCTGGGGAAATAGGATCAGTTTTAAGTTTCCCACATGCTCATGCCTAGGGAATCCCCTTTGAAGTTGCTGGCTGACACAACATCTGTTTCAAGCCACGGCAGCAGCTGTAGGGTTGAAATCCAGACTCATCAAAACATATGTGGCTCTTGAAGTCACTGTATTTGTTTTATAACATTTGATTCTTCCTCTGGTAAGAAAGCATAAAAATATAATTTTAAAATTTAAGTAAAATAATAAAATAACCACCCTGAATGATTTTTAATTCTGGCACAATAAACTTGAAAAAGGCAGGGAAAAAGATGAAAAATCCAATAATGACCTGCTGACAAAAATATAAGTGCTACCCCTGCCTCTAAAAGAATATGCAACTAGAAATTATTGAAACTTGCTATCCTATGACTTAGCCAGCTTTCAGGTGAGTCTCACCCCTACATGACAAAGCAAACAGGTTCAATGAGCACACTGTTTTTTCATCTTCAGCTATTTGAATTGTGGCTTGACCAGAACAGACTGCGGGGAAAAGAAAAGCTCCCGGAAGACAGTAAATCTTTTATTTGTAGTACAGTTACATTATGTCATTATAAAGATACTTTCATAAAGGTTTGGGCCAAAGTAGCTCAGTCATGTGAATTCTGTGATTGACTCATGTCAAGATGCTTTAGCAAAGCAGAAGATTAAGTAATTGTTCAGTTAATAGCACTAACACAAAGGTAGATAATATATTTTTTTATTTTTTCTTTCAACATTTGTGTATTTACAGCAGGGAGTTTGTTCACCTGCAGAACAGTCTTCAGCTTAACCAGTGCAACCTTGACCACATAGAGCCAATACTACTTTAGAGCTTCACATTCAATGGTTTATGCTTGAATAGTCTGAGACTGTGTCCTAGGATATGTAAAAAAGGATAAACATATATATATATATATATATGAAACAATAACCTCTGTTCTGTACTACCCAGCACCAATTCAATACACAGTTTGTAATGTGATGGCGTCAGTCCTTCCCAAACTATGCTAAAAGTCACTGTAGGTAGTAGAAAAGTGCTTATAGGTAAAACTAAGTAGGCTTGGGAGCTCATCCATTTGTTCACTAGCTCTTGTTAGTCATCAAAATGCTTCCTTAATAATTAATTTTGAATACTTAATTTGGTGGCAGCCTCTTGTTAAAATTATACCATATTTAACTATTTTCACAATATTTCTCCATATATTTTCCTCAAGATACTGTCAAGACTATCACACCTTGATTCGATTTCAAATAAAGCTATGAGAATTAAGCCAAAAGCAGTTAAGAGCCCTGAAAAATGAGTAGGTTTCAGACTACTGTAAAACTCCCCCCAAAACTGTTAATGAATTTCTTGGCAGCATCAGCAATAGAGTCCAAGCAATAGATGTTCATGAGAACTGAATTACTTGCAGTAATTCAGGTAAGACAAGACACATCACATGTTTAACAGAAATGCTTTTAAACTAATACAGCTGCAGGTGAGTTACTGCAAATGAGCTCATCAACCCAGAATTTCTCTCCATCAGCTGAAAAAGAACCAAAGAGAATGAAAACTGGGGGGAGAAAATGGATCCCATAACTGATTGCAATGAATCTTCTAAAATACCTGTAGGAATGCTAACAATGTCATTGTCATAGTTTCTCCTAAAGCAAACAGAAGACTGACTAATCAAACTGGCAATTTTGATCTGTTAATTGTGATGCCCTGAAGCTTATAACACTAAAAATAAACTTATTTTTTGTTGAGCTCGTTAAAAGAAATAGCAACCCATGTGCATTTACAAAAATACCATATCAAGAATATTGACATCAGCAGACATGCAGATTTTTCTTCCCCTGGGCACCAAATTGCTGATGTATGTACATGCTCCCTTCTTGTTATAATTGATTTTCACTTTCTGCTCAGTGGCACAGTTTTGGAATTGCTGGTGTCACAGAAAGCATGAATATGCAAGTAAAGGACACACTAGCTAGGATAAGTCCAGAACTCCTTCATCTTGAACCCAAACTTGAGCCCAGTTTAAAATAGAGTATCAGTTTTTAAATGGTCAACTTTAAAAGGCCTGAGATAAAATTAATATAAAGAGTGCATATTACCCTAACATGCCTCTGTTATGCCTTGCTGCAGTCAAAATCAGACTGAATCACAAACATTAAAAGCAGCTAAATAGTTTTTTTAATGCCTTTTCTGCGCTTTCTTAAAAAAAAAAAAAAAAAGTGAGAAGGCTCCATCAGCTCCTGAAAACATACAAATTGCCATTTATGTATGACAAGTTTTAGCAGCTCCTTTAAGCAGAGAAGACCCAGCCTACATCTTCCTCTGAGATCTTTTCCTTTGGTTCGCTCTCTAATTCTCCTCTGCCTTTAAATGAGCTGAGGTCCTCAGACTCCTGTAAGGGATTCTTGTTACATCCTTGATGCAAAGCGGAAGTATCAACCCTTTATATTTGTATTTTATTTAACCAAAGCTGACTGATCCAGTTGTTTCCCAACTGAATGTATCTTAAATCTTAATCAGCAGGCAAAATAATTCCTAAAAATTACAGATTTCTATGACTAGAATATCTATGAAAACCAGAAATCAAGCAGTCTACCAGTGGCAGCAGTGCCAAAATAACCATTAAAATCTCAGTCTTTAATTAAAAGCCACATGCCAGTATCACAGGCAACTCGTGTCACATTATGTTAAATCTGTTATTTTGGCAGAGGCACAAAAATACCTGGGGATTAGCTCCATGTCCCCCCTAAATCCTGGGGAAGACCCTTCCCTTCAGTCCAAGGGGGAGCTACAGTACTGAACATCAGGGAAAAATCTGTTTCACACTGCCCAGTAAAGAGTTATTCTCACTGGTATCACAGAGCTGCCCTTATGCCAGTGAAAATGCAGTTTGCTCCACAGATACAGAACAGAATTTTCAGAACCAGTTTTTCCTTTCAGGTAGAACTAAAAACAGACATAGCAACAAACCACATCTTAAGTTACTCCCATATTTTCGTCTTGGTTTGCTCTTAAAATTGCTAGATACCTAAAGGGTAGAGCTGGTCAGGACCTCTTCAGCAAAACATCTTCAAAAAGGAAAACGTTCCATTTTCAAACTACAATACCCATTGGCTCTGGCAAAACTGTTGTGTGGAAAGATTCCTCATGCCCCAGGCCAGAGAGAGGGAGACAGAGGCATGGTCAGTAATAAGCACAGACTGCTGGCTAGCATGTTCAACCTTGCTTCAAGCTTACAAAGCTTTGCTAAGTTCAGAACCACTATTTCAAACTCTTTCCTCCCACTCCCATCTGCTGCCAAGTTATTAATGTGCCATCAAGTTATTCTGCAGCATGGATCTCTGAAATTTAAGTCTTCAAATTCATCTAAAAGTGGTTTGAGAACAGCTTTTAAATCTTAAAATTTGTGTACAACAAGGAAATCTTGAACATTTGTGCAGCCCTACGAATAAGACCAGAATCCAAATGTTCCCTGAAGACAGCCACCTGAGGCTTTGTACCTCTAACTACATTCTACTCCTTAAATTATAAAGTCTTACAAATGGTCCAAACTAACATGTGCCCATGTAAAAGCCCTAAGGCCATTGTTGTGGAGTTTAATGGCATTTCCTGGAAAAATTCCTTATCTCAAGTCCAGATAAAAGCATTCAATCTGCAGCCAAAGCCATCAATCCATAAAACCCATGAATATAATGCACATTTTTAATACACCATTTTTTTTCAGATCCCAAATGACAGCATCAGGCTGTATATGCCTTAAAGCCTCCCACAATGGCAAGAAGCAGAACACCCAGCTGTAACAATGCCTGTAAAGGTGGTGGGCATACAGCAGGGTTTCTGTACTGCTCTGTGGGTATAATGGACCAGTGGAAGAGAACACAACATGAAAACACAGTCACCCTCTATACCCTGGCCACTTGCAAGGCCTGGGGAGCTCTGGGTAACAGTTCAGACTGCCCCTCCAAGAAAGAAACAAGGCTAGGCATAAACCCAGCAGTGCTTCAAAGACCTAAGCAATGTGCTGTGTTCATAACAGGGTGGGAATGGACAGATGCAGACTTGATCCCGTGTTGGTATTTAATCAACACCATGAACAATGCCATACACAATTAGGTTCATTTTCAATGCCAATTTCTGTGGCTTTGTCCCTCTTTGCTTCCTTCAGTGCAGTGCTGGGGCTTTAAAGCATGTTGACATACTCTGTTAAACGAAACCAAATGTTTATTATTAACAGACTTGTGTGGAAGGTGACCAAGTGAGTGACTCGAGCAGCTTGACAATGAAAGCTCCAAGGACAGCATTTCTAGGAGAGTCCCTTTATAATTGACTTTATAGCCTCAGAGCAGCATTAATGACATTTTTAATGACTGACTTTTCTTAAGTGCAATTACATTTTAAATATACACACAGGCACATTTGAACAAGTTGTTACCAAAATGCTGTTATCTAAGATGAGTGGAAAAAAAATCAAGTTCCTTCTTCCCTGATTCTTTATAATCTTCACTCTCAAATTGATCTCTCCTTCATTTTCACTCATTTTTGTTTGCTAAAATTCCTTGTTTTTACCAAGCTATTGACCAGCAATTTTCCACTGAAGATGAGATGTAGCTGTACTAGGAAACTGTATTCCAACATGATAAAGTAAAAACTTATTGCCCAAATATAAAAATATATAAAGTAAGTGCAATAGTGTGAAAATATTCTTTTCAGCATCTCACAGATCTACTAATACTAATCTTACATACTGTGAGTACCAAGGGCACAGCGGGATTAAAAAATTTGTCAGTCAAGTGTCCCCATCAGAAGCAGGAATAGAACCCAGATACTGCAAGGGTCAATCCAGGTCGTTAATCATAAGACAATGGAATGTGTTAGGGTGATGTTAGCCAGTGTGAGAGGCTGAAGCAACCTTGAAAGTTGAGACAGTCACGGCGTGGCTGCTGCTGACTCACTCTGCAGCAAGATGCTGCTCTGACCAGCTCAAGTGAACCACAGCAGTGTTGCCTCAAAAGCAAGCTACAGAACGAGTACAGGCTCTGCTCATTAAACCTGCTCTAGGGTCCACCCACCAGTAACATGAGGCAATGCCTGATGGAAACATCTTCAAAATGCAAGCAATTTGCTGAGGAACAGAACTTGCATAACTACAAAAACAATTAGACCTCAGAGAGTTTCTGTATCAACAGATTTCAACTTAGAATATAGATAGCTAAAGGTCATCATCCGCACTTTACAGAAGGGGAAATGAAATAAAATGATAACATGATTCATCTGTTACACGCTGTACAAGCTGAATTTAGGCCTTCAGCTCCTCTGATTTGTAAAAACTACCTTTGCAGCAAGACTGCACAATATCGTGTTGCCAAAACCAAATATCATGTATCCCAGGAAAGGAAAAAAAAGACATTTCACTGAACTTCTATCCTAGCACTCCCCCAACATTTGTATACACATACCTAGGTGTGTATATAAACAAGGAATATACACGCATATGCTCCTTTACATATACATACAAAAAAGTCTAAACAGACTCTGCTGGACTACTGAACGGAGAAATATGGAAAAACACCACAGTATAGATACATGTCTCAGAGAAGAGAGAGCATGCCTCGATAGCATAGTTTTCCTTAATTCTATTGGAATGATTCTTAATTCCTACATTTCTTAGTTCCAGTGACAGGACAGATCTAAATTCTGATGTCAATAAAACCAACAGAGCCTCAAACAAACAAAAAGATCAGCGGTTGTTTTTACAACAGATTGAATCTGTGACTAAAGCTCAATTAACTAGGTATGTTTTGGTAAGATTAAGGGCCATATTCTTCTACAAGTCTCAGCAAATGTTTGAGTAAGGTGGGAAAACAGATTAGCACAGAAACAGAATGAAATCCAATACCTGTTTTTCATGCATACTTATTTGCAGGCTTGCTGGTGTTGTTCTTAGCCATAAATACTAGATGAGGTATTGAAAGATATTCATAGCATTCAGGAAGAAATATTATGTTATACAGTGATAGCCTAAAAATTCTTACCTTCTGCTCTCAATAACTTTTTATAAAGAACTTCAAGATGTTTGAGCAAGACTTAACAAAACTTGTCCCTCACCCTCCTGTGGCATTACACGGTAAGGTCCTAACGTGGCAGTGCAGCAGATCAGACATCACTCACTGGATTCCAGCCTGGGACTGCTGCTTGGAGCTTGCTTGGTGTCCAAGGCAGGCCAGGGGCTGTAACTGAGGAAAGCCTCACCAGATCTGCTACAGCACTGCACACTCCAAAGGTTATGGAGTACAGCTAAGATACAGGATTGACACTAACAGCAAAGCAGACTTGGTAGGGGGAAAAAAGCCATGACTTTTCTAGTAGTTGTTTGAAAGAAAAATCTCATTTTAAATAAGGAAAATAACCTCTACAGCAGAACTGCTAGAATTTGGAAACCAAGAAGGAATTTAGTAAGCAAGCAGTAAAGATGATGAGTAGCTACACATTCTACTAAAATTAATGTGTGTTTAGGATGGATGACAGTGCTCGTTCTCAAATGGTGAGCAATCATGAATCTATTCCTTACACTCATGAGTACGTGCGTGTGCTCAAATTCGTTTGCCATGCCCACCTACCTAGAGTGGGGTACCTACTTCCAAAAAGGCTTTTCCTACATTAATCACCATGGAAACCAGTGGAGGCTTCTGCTACATATTAAAATTATTTATTTAATTGCTGTGTTTGAATAACAAAAATAAATTTAATTAATGACTGGAGACAACGTAGCAACTACTAAACCATCCCAGTTCAAGTAAAACCAACAACAGGACGAGAAAGATTTGTTTGTGTGGGAAAAGGCTGCAAAGATGGCAGCCCTCAGCTGCTCCCGGGTACAGGTGAGGGACTCTGTGGGGCGGCTGAATGCGCCTCGGAGCCTTTCCATGGGAGATCAGATTCTAGACAGGACCCGTGCCCGTGTGTGACACAGCAGGGGCTGGTCCCGCGTCAGCCCTACGGCTTGGGACAAGCCCAGGGCTACCAGATGGCTGGCTCGGGCAACTAGAGCAGAGGCACAACTCGGACCGAGAGAAGAATGAGAACAATTATCAGCGGGCAGGGCTGGGCGGTCGCGGTTCCGGAGCAGCGCGTCCCGGGCTGTGCCGTCCCGGGAGCGCTCCCCGCGCACCGGCACACGCGGGGCAGCGCGCAGGGACCCGCGCGAAGGCGGGCGGGCTGGGGGCTGCAGAGCGTGTATTTGAGGGGGAAAACACGGAAAAGGGGAAAAACAAACAAACCAACAAAAAAGAGGGGGAGGGGAACAACCACCCNGCTGTGCCGCAGCGCCGCCCGCCCCAGGAGCGGGGCTGAGGGCTCGGGCAGCGCCCCAGGATCGCGGTGTGACAGCGGCGGAGCGCGGCCCGGCCGTGCCCTCCCGCGGGGACAGCCGGCCCGCGGCGGGGGGCACCGCGGGATGCGGCAGGCGGGCCCGGGGGGGNCGGTTCCGGAGCAGCGCGTCCCGGGCTGTGCCGTCCCGGGAGCGCTCCCCGCGCACCGGCAACACGCGGGGCAGCGCGCAGGGACCCGCGCGAAGGCGGGCGGGCTGGGGGCTGCAGAGCGTGTATTTGAGGGGGAAAACACGGAAAAGGGGAAAAACAAACAAACCAACAAAAAAGAGGGGGAGGGGAACAACCACCCAGCCCACCCATCCCCAGGCGGAAAGACCAGACGTTCACAGAAGGAAAGGTCCCTCCCCGCGGGAGCCCCCGGCCGGGCGCGCCCTCCCCGCGCGGCCCCGTTTGAACGGGCCCCGCCGCCGCTNCCGGCCCCGGTGGGAGAGCCGGGGCGGCGGGGAGCGGTACAGGCTGAGCCCCAGAGGGGGCTTTAGAAACCAAACTGATGCGACAGTGAACGCCTTAAAGGAGTTTAAAAGGCTTGATGGCAAAAGCGGGGTACGTGTCCCGCTGAAGCATCGTTTCGGGGGGGATTTGTTTGATGGTTAGTTCCGCTTCAAAGCCCTGTGCAACTTCAAGTTGTTGGCCAGAAGTGCTCATCACAGCCAGACCATCCTGAGAAGCAGCTTGGGGCTGTATTGCTATGGACCTTAAAAGGGAAAAAAGCAAATTACTGGCGAGTTACATAGTACAGATAGCAAAGCCGTTAGCTCCGGCGTGTGCTTCAGCCGTTTCTGTGTTATGGACTGCAAAGCTCGGGCCTAACAGATAAATCTGTAAAATACTGAGGAACCTCAATGCACTGTTGTGCAGAACTGTCATTTTTCATTTCTTTTATATGGCATTAGATCCTGCTTTTTCTTCTGTGTCCTGAACTTCTGAAACTGAGCTCCATTCCTCATTGTGGTCTCCCTGGTTGCTATTAAACAGCTACTTTATTTAACTTACAGGGAATTACACTTCCGTATATCTCTTATGTATGTACGCAATGGTCTTTTGGTAAAAGCCATGAAACAGTTCTACTTATCAGTTTCACACACAAGTAAATCTGTCACTTTGATAAGCAAGTTCTGTTAATACTGGTATTTTTTTCCCTCACAACGTACTTAGCATTTATCAGCACCTAAGAAGAGAAAAATGTTCTGTATTCCAGTTGTAAACGTGAATGATTGACTTCGGAGAGTTTGAGAGGAAAAATGTGCCTTGCATTAAAAAATTGCTCAGGAGAAGACTGAAGTGCAAGAGATGAGCGCAGTTAGAAACAGCTGTCAGGTTAAAGGTACCAGTAATGGCCTAATCCTTTTCATCTACATAAGTGCTTTTCATCTATGTCAAAATCTTGTCTCTTTCAGAGACAGTGAGACAGCAGCTCAAGAGTTAACGCTGCCTTCTTTGCACTTGATCTCCCAGTCTTGACTATTTCAGCAGCCAGGGGGAACTGTTTTGATGCTGAGTAACATTTTCAACCTTTACATACAGTAGCAGGATGTTTTGTTTAGCCTTCTGCATAGATGTAAGCTGTAGCCAATTTAAAACAAACAAGAAACCCCCTGCAGTTTACTCAAAGGCTTTGGTACAGTGATACAGCTGTGGTAAGGGGAAGGGAGGTGCAAACCCTAAACCTTCGTGTGGTTTTTGTGTTGCGACAACAGGTTTGTATCCTAAGCAAAGATCTCCAAAGAGACTGTTTAAATTAGACTTGTATATTACAGTATATGTCACAGTTTCCACCCAGTTCCTGGTTTCATGTATATGTCAAAAAAAAAAAAAAAAAGTTTTCATCAGACAGGATATCTCCTGCTGTTTCCAGTGATATATACAGCAGAAGATGCACTTGTGCTGAGACCTGGATTATATCTAGCTACAGAAGTGGTGAAGGATTTATCATCACAAGATCTTTGGCCAAAGATCTGACTTCAAAATGAGTAAAAATGGGAACATTAAGGCTTAGTATTTGTTTGTTTGCTCAGTAAGGCACCACTTCAGTATCTCGGAAATTCAGAAAGCATTCTGTGTTTTCATCTCTGCCTAATTTTATGCATAAAGAACTGGGGACAAACTGGGGAGAAGGAAGAAATCAAGTGCAGTGAGGAAAATTCTTACAGCTCGTGCATCTACAGCCTTAGAGCTATAGTTTAAAGTGCATTTCAAATGCCAAAGCCAGCTTGCAGATGTGTGACTGCTTGGATTCAGAACTCAGCTTGAATGCTGAGGCTGCCTTCAGTCAAATATGTAATTGTGTTTAATGTATGCTTCTGTAAAACCCACACATGAGACATCCTGGCAGAAAGCTTAACCCTCTCTCTCTTTCTTTGCCACTTCTGCAGGAAACTATGCCCCAGACGCCAATATTTTCCAGCATGCTTGGTTCCAGTTGTAGTGGGCAAGTGCAGCCAGACATGGGAGAGAGATGTGTGGACCCTGTTTATCAGGATGGGAACCTTGTTTCTGGATCACTGGAAGCCTTGATAGAGCGCCTGGTGCCCACCATTATGTCAAAACCAGACGTAAGTAAACTTTTTTGGCACCAATAAGTTTTTTTTTTTCTTACTTCCCATGGTTTTACTGCATTAGTATTTGGATTGGTGCGCTCTCATGAAATTCTACCTCTGTCTGATTCAAGATTGATATAAAGGCTAAAGATGCATTTATTTTACTGGCAATATTAATTCACTAAAGATGTTTCTCAATAGGAATATTCTCTGTTTCTAAATGAGAGCACTTGTTAGAAGGATAAAGCCATCTTGAACTCAAATGGGTACCTTACGAACCAATTAAAAGCAGTTTAGCCACAGAATTTTCATGCTTCTAAGCTGCTTTAGTTCTAATGCAGCCAAGATTAACTACTAACCAGCTCTTACCTAGGGAAGCAGACCTGAAAACAGATCTAGTATTTTTTTCTCTTTAATTTTCTACCTATATTCTAGTTAGGCCATTAGAAAAAAAAAACACAACCCAAAATAGATTTTAATTAAAATACTCTCTTTCTAAAGACATTTTAATGGGCCAGTGCTGTAATAATATAAGTTCTCGAGCCTGAAAATGATTTTGCAACTGGTTGAACCTCCCCAGTACAATCCTCAAAGTGAATACTACCTAAATATAACTCTAGGGTATGCAGTAAGAATCTGAACCTAGCATATTAAGATATCATTTCAAATTACTCTTTGTGCCCATTAATGAAAGATATTATTGAAACAAGTGGTGAAAGATCAGAGTCTATATAATTTATATTCTATTTGAGCTCCAAAAAAGCAGCAGCTATGACAGAAGTATCCCAGAACTGAAAACCTAATAAGGGAGCAGGAAAATGCAATCACTAGTAACTTGTATGTCAAACTTAATGTTTATTTTAGAGGGCCATGCTATATCTTGTATGTTTCTCAGTCTAATTTGTGTGGAATGTTTTATTGTGATCTCAGTTAAATCACAATAAAGTCCCTCCAAGGTCTCACATATAACACCACACATCCTCACAATCATCCTCCACAGAAAAGGGACTCTCCATGTGAGAGTTCAGTGGGAATGTGCAGAATTGCCATCAATCATCAGCATAGGATTAAAAAAGCAAAGCCAGCATGGTTGACTATTCCAGTTCCAAAGTAATCCTAAACCTTATATTTAAATATGGCTAACATACAATTGTGCTGCCAGTACCAAACCTTTCTGAGACTTGGAGGGATAACCATTGTTAGACATAAAATCTCCATTCCACACCCCCAAATGCATATTGTAGAAGAGATGCACAGAAGGAAACAGTGGGTAGAGCTGGTGTGGTATAACAGTGGAATGAATAGCTTTAGGCAAATCCTAGAAGTCCATTCCTTGTCTTTTGTGTGACACTAGAATATGGTTGTTTGGATTTGGGGAATGTAGCTAAGTTTTTTAAGCAGCTGCTAATGCACATCCCTTATTGTACCTTGCAACATAAAATCTATTTATAACACAGCTACTCTGAAAATGGTTCCATAAAGTGAGTATTACTTAAGGGGTCTACAACTTACTTTGGAATGCTGCTAGTTTCCATGGTGCTATCACTATCCCTTCATTCCCACACAAGAGTGCATTACAAACCAAGCAGCCATGGACCCCACCCTGCAGGCTGCAGCTTAAATAGACAGCAAGCTCACAGCTGAACATCCAACGGAAGCAGTCAAGGATAACTCCAGGGAAAGAGAGATGGACAACAGCATTAAAACAAATTCGTCTCCTCTACAGAACAACACATACCTTTAGTTAAACCAGATCACCCAATTTAGCTGAAAGGATTAGTTATAAAATGAGCAGATAAAAAGCTCTGAACAACATAAAACAGAAGCTGCATTTGAGTCATCTTCAAACCCAAATTTTCTATTTCCCTTCAGTTACATGTTTATATTTCATTTCATGCTCATTTGTGGTTTTAGGGGACTTGCCACAGAGGGTTAGTGGTGACCATTTAGGCTGATATCCTGTCAGAAGAGTAGGTAGTCCTGTATATTCAAGAGAGAAGTATCAAAACTTCTTAGTCTCATGTCTCTGGCTACTCATCCAAAGAAAGGCAGCAAGGCATTACCAGTTATTTCTCACCAAGAGAAGCTAGTGGTAGTACTGGAGCAGAGGTTACCTTGGTTTCAGAGTGACAAAGTTTTAAGTTGCAGTACACATCCCAGTTTTCTGATCACTACATTTGAACACAGTGCTGAGAGGGCACTGTGTGCACTCTGAGCTTATGATCACAGTAACCTTCTGGACAGAGAGAAAGGAAGGGGGGGAGAGAGCAAACACACAGTATCTTTCTGTGCTGGTTACAGAGGCAGAACAAAAATGTGTTTGCCATGTTGGCAGAGCACGAGACAGGCGAGACAGGCGAGGGAGGACAGGAAAGATAAGCGCCTACATTAGTGTGCTGCTCTTTAGAGTCTTGTTTGTGTGCAGGGACTTGCTCTGCACATAGGGAAATGTATACTCATGAGACAGAGGAGTTCAGGAGGTTAGGAATGGAATGTACCAGTCTGCAACCCTTGTGCCCAAGCAAGAAAATATTTGAAGAAAATATTTCACAAACACAAAGTTCCAGAATGAACAGTGAGTGCACACAGAGAAATTTTATTTTTTTCCCTTCCTCGAGAAGTCATCAGTGCATTCTTGGGTCAGAGAGTAACAATTCCTTCTTTAGTCTTGTGCACTCACACTCTTTTTTTTTTTTTTTTTTTTATTTAAATATAATTCAGCTCATCTCTTAGCAACAACTTTAGGCACTAAAGGAATCTGGCTTCTTATTCTCTTGCAAAGCACAAGCCCCCTTTGTGTCTACTTACGTTCTTCCAAGTGCAGAAAGGATTTTGGTTTTTTTTTTGCCTCTCCTCCCAAATACCTGTCACTTTTAGGATAAATAGAGCTTAACTTTCACTCTTATAGCTTATGGAAGCATTTTTTAATCACTCTTTATCAAACCAGCTAGCTTCAGAACTAAATTTACTTCTCTAAACCATCCTCTTCATGACTCGAGGACTACCTGAGAGTCTCTAGGTTTTTTCACTGTTATAGCATTTAGCCTGTGTACAGTAGTGCAGATGCAGCAAATCACATAAATCCTTGATCTTATGAAAGTCATTATGAAAGTATGAAATCTTTACTATCCAAAACAACTGTGTTCCCCTGAGACCTACCACTAAGCTGAAATGCATGGCTTAGTTCAGTCTGAAATTTCTTTATTAGATAAGGAGTGGCTACTAGCAGAGAGGCAAGGAAATAGGGGGGATCCTTGTCTGTGTCAGTAATAAAGGTATCAAAAAACCCTCTCAACTTGATACCACCATAGTGCAAACCAGCATATCTTGATTGACCACAGTGGAACAATTTTGTTTCCCAAAGTAATGAACCTAATTCCAGTTAAATGACTTTTAAAAATGGTACAAATATATAGCAGATGGATTCCAGAAGGAATGATAATTTGCTTCTAAAACCTAAAAGTTTGATGTTCTCTGAAGAAGCTTTGCATGGGTCTAGTACAGCTATTACTGATTACAGAGACACATCAGCAAGCCTTAAAATGGAGAGTACACACTGTCATGTCCTGCATTGTCCTGCATCTTCCTGCATCTTGCTAATTCAAAACTTTTATGAACATCCCATAAAACGTTATCAAAGAAACCAAATAAAAGCCCAGGTCCTCCGTGTCACACTTTTCTTGCTGTGTGACAGCAGGGGAATGATGCTGTGAGTGGCCCTTTCTCAGAGTCACTCGGGATAAACACTGTGCCACATCACACAGGCTTCTACCAAGGAGACCAACTCTAGAATTACTATGAGAAACAAAATTACATCTTTGCTTGAAAGAATGTGTTCCAGCTTATCAGAGCAAAGGTCACTGCCAGGGCGGTGTGGCTAAAGTGGTGGCTCCCTGCTACTGATACATACAGGCATCTGTCAGACAGCCCTCTCAACTCCCAAAGCAAGAATGTGGGGAAGGAATCAAAGTGTCAAATCCTTTTTTTCCTCTTCCCCACCCATCTCATCTCTCAAATGCAGAATACATTAAGAAGTGAGGGCTGCTTCGAGTCTTCAGTGCAAAAAATTTCACACAACCCAGTGACAGCTGACACACCCAACAGCTGTTCCACATAGTCCAGACTTAAGTTTTAAGTTCAGGGACGACAGTGATAGCAATGAACACATCAGATAGGTAGAAAGTGTAACAGAGGATAATTAGGCATAGTTAAAGACAAAAAAAGCCACACCCCCGATCTCACAACCCAACACAGTTCTTTTGTTCTGAGTAGGGAACGTGTCAGTTTAGGAATCATTCTTGTACACACAGGATGAGAAGACCTGGTATGTTGTTCCCTAACACAACCAAGTCCCCTTATGTGAATCAGGTTAGCTTTTGAGCCTAATTTTAGTGCCCATTACACATCATGTACATTACCACAGATTTTTATAGAATTGATGATCAAGTTTTTGTCACTGTAAATGTAAAATAAATCTGAAGTTCTGGAGAGATGTGAAATATCAAACAGAAGCCTAATTTCTTAGACTTCCAGACATACACTTGTGGGGAATGTTTGCAGCTGTGCCATTAAGGAGGGAGACCTTGCTGTCAGTGCCCTGTCACTGCCCTGCCCACCTGCTCAAAGTCACCAAGAGCTCAACTGTGAGAAGGCCCCACAGGGCATCTTCTGTAGGCATCAGTGGAAGCACTCAGGAACCACTCAGGAACCTGACCTAAACTGCCCATTCAGCTAGCCCTTCACCTCCTCTCCTCCTCCATCCATAAACAACAAACAAGGCAGAGACTACAACTGAACTCTCGTTTTGATTGTACAGAATTAATGCTGTTCCTAATGTAATACATAAATCCCAGAACTAATAACATCTTCAAATCAGAATGAGCATTTTAAATGCCTCTGCTGAATCACACTCCATTCTGTACTTTCATTAGCTTCCTTCAGAAGCTCAGGACAGAGTTCTATGTTTAGATACATGTTTTTAATCTATTATACTTTTCACTCACTCCCAGAATTCTGACTTTTGATTAGTGTTATTTATTTTGTTTTAAAAAATTCCTTTTTCCCTGATACTTGCTGGTTAGTGCTAAATCTGTATTATAGAGCACACTGAGTACTAGAAAAGTAAAAACATTTTTCATTTATAGCACATTTTATTCTGATTAGAGCGAGAAACTGCATAACCTCTTTGGGGTCATAAAGATACCATCCCTGTTTAATTATGAGCTTGTTTTAAAGACTGCAAGCAGCAGAATTTGATAGCTGCTAGTAGAGACACCATATTTTAGACAACTGGTCCTAAGATTTTAGCTGTCTTGATTTACCTGCCCAGCCCAAGGTAGTACAAGCTCATATTGACTATTTAAATGCACTTGGCTGTGTCCTCCAAAGTCACATTACTGAAACATGGTCAAAGTAACAGTACACATGTCAAAGATAACAAAGGTTAATTGAAATGCAATGTCAAGGAGATCCCCATAATTTCCCAACTCCAAATTTTACCAGAAAGCCTAAGGGGAAAATAGAAGTACTTATGAGATGCTACTGTCATTAGTCAGCAATTACAATCCAGTACAGAAGCCCAGCTTCAAACATTGGACCAAGACTAGGACAAAAAAGCACCCTCTCTTCAATTAAACTATCCAGAAGATGATACAATGGATACATGTCCAGAGCACCATACAGTGCATCACAGCTTTTAAATTACAAATAGAGAAGCTATTTCTAATGAGACATCATCATTGTTGGTATTTATTAGCAGTGTGCATATCCAAAAGACTCTGAAACAAGCCCCAAATAAATAAAGTCAAGCTTTAAACGAAATTATTGTCCTGTGCCCCCAAACAAAGTGAAAACTTTTGTCAATGATTGTGGAGAGAAAGGAATGAAAATCCCCATGATTTCTTCCCCGTGAAGAAATTACAGCTGTGGTTTGGAATACACATGAAGCAGTTTCCTGCAGGACAGTAAAAAACAATCACTCTTAAAGAAACAAAGCAGCATTAAATAGTGGTGTTTAAGAGTCATAACACCCTACATTAGACATATTTCATTTGTGGCTTTGGTAAGCGATGACTAATTAGGCACACTGAGTCTGACATTTTAAAAGGAAATCATTTGATAATTGGAAAACCCCACAGTTAGCAGCCTTGAAGCCTATAGCATTTCCTTCCAACAGAGCTAGAAAATACCAGCATTTCTCTGGAGAATTATAGAAACTTTAAATGAAGGAAAGTTACATTCATAGTTTACAGATTAGTTTTTCCAAGGAAGACGCATTAGTTTTGCTAAAGCTTTTCAACTTCTTGTTTTGTTTTTTTTTCTCCTTCCACAGAGAACCTACATCTTCACTTTCCTACTGAGTTCACGAGTCTTCATTCACCCACACGAGCTCCTGGCTAAAGTGGGACAGATCTGCATTAAACAGAAGCAGCAGCTGGAAACGGGGACTGAGGCAGAAAAGGTAAATGGACCATTATGTCCCTCAGTTACTTGTGCTGCTGGCATTTATTTTCCACTCTCTCCTTCTCACTGTAAAGCTAAATAGACTGATAAAGAATAATACGAAATTGTAATTGGCATTTGTTGCTGGATGCACTTGTGTTTGGGTCTTTTTCTTAGAAGTATCTTTATTTCATTTGCTGGAGATTATGTCCTGCCTTACCAGTCAGCTGCAGGTCAGCAGAGCAGTGCACAGCAGCAGTGTGTGTCTGCCATGAAACCTGCCCAGCAAGCTGGTTTGAACTTCTGAGCTTTCACCAAGTTAGGAAACCAGATTCAAGAAAATGGCTTTCTCCAGTCAACCTCACCATCCTATTACAGTTAACAATAACCTCTGCTGCAAGTTATTGTTGGGGTGTTTCAACTCAGTATAACAGTAAATCAGAAAGTTATCTCTCACAAAAATAAAGAGATGCACTTATTTAAAATGGTAACCTGCACTGACATGTTTTATTACAATCAGTTAAACCAAACTTACATCCATGTAAGTGTCAACATTTGTAAAGTGTGTATTGGAAGAATTTTGACTGAAACTGAAGTTCCAGAAAAGTCCAAACTGGGCAGCAAATAAGAGTGACAGAAACAGGATGGTACCAACAAGTATTTGAAGACCTAAATTGTTCAAATTCTGGGCACATTTTGGAACCTTTCTTCTCTGATGAGACATTACATGCTCACATTCCTCATTTTCAACACATGAATAGTCCCATTTTGTTTTCTCCTTGGTATATCAGCACTCTGAGTGAAGAGCACAAAAGGCAACTCTGGTTTGTCAATAAAGAGTTTTTGACAGCAATACTGACCTAAGGGCTTTTTCTCCCATACTATTCCTGATGTGCATCCTCTTGTTAATGTCACAAAATTGCTCCACAGGACAAACTAACCATGGAGCAAAATTACTTTCATCCAGGTCAGTCCTCTGATCTACTCTCCAAATAACTGTATAGCTCATCCTGTAGGTGCTGGGGAAGCCAAGGGTCAGGGTCATAAGGTGCCAGAACCACTGCATCCAGTTTTGTACTCAGAGGTGATAATTGTCCCTAACGTCACTGCCAAACTTAATTTGTGACTGAGGAAACTCTGCTCTGTAAGTTAAAATGGCTCCTCAGCAACATGTAACTAAACAAGAGAGATGGGAACATCTAAAAGATGCCAGGACTGTCTGAAATATGGAATGAGTCAATCTGAGCTGTAGATGTACGTAGGGGAAGACTGCAGTGAGGAGAAAGTGTCCAAATACATCTGTGAAATACTTGGATTTAAAATGCATGGGATATAAGATGAAACTTTTGTGAATAACAATGCACTTGAGAGATTTTCAAATGAAAGCCATCTCTGGGGACTAAAGCAGCTGGCTGTTTAGAGACACAATGCTAATTGTAAAGTAGTGTTAGTGTGGCTTCACACACTAACAGCAGACGTGTTTATGGCTTCCTAATAGAAATGAAATGGCATTACATTCTGATGTCAAACAGAACAGCTCATATTCCAAACACCCACACTCTTACACCTGCTGCTGGCACCTTGGACATGGGTCTACAGGAAAACCAGCAAACAGCAGGGTGACAATGAAACACTTCTGGGAGGTGGCTTTAATTTACATGCTTTTCTGATTGCTCTGTTATGCCCTTGATCACTTCCTACCTCCTTCATGTAAGCTGTGAATTTTTCCTGCCTTCTAAACACGAACTTCTTGCAAAACACTACATGAACTTCTGACATTCCTCTCAAATTACTACTTTACTGCCCTCTACTGCAAGCACCTGTATGTTTTACAGAATAGTTTGGCCACTAGCATTTGCAAACATTTGTTTTTCCACGTGGCAACAAATATAATCCCATTTCACATACAGCATACAAACTCTTCACTCAAGATACTCTCAAGTACTCACAGTCATAATCCATTAAGGTATCATCAGCTACCAGCACCTTCTAATTAAGTGGCTGCATAGCAGGAAATAGCTGACAAAAGCAGCTAAAGTAGAGTTTGCTTATGCAAATCTCTTAAGACAAGCTGGGCAGCTTGGTGCCTGGATAGCATGTGAGCTGAAAAAGTGGCAAGAAACCACGTTTTGAGGTTACACACCACAATACTTATCATTCTGTTGGTTTTGACATTACTGGCTAGCTAAAGAGTTCTACAAAAATACAACCCAGAAAAAAGCAGATTGCAAAGAAAAACACTCTGGGGTGTCTTGGAGTGTGATTAGAGTCCTTTTAACTACCCGTAAAAAGCAAGAATTTCACAGTTTAAGACATCAATTATAACATACAAGTCAGTAGTTAAGACTGACCATAAAGGAAAAAATGTAACTCTCCATGAGTGCATTAGAGATTGGAAAGTCTCAAACAAGATTATCAGTGAAAAGTCACTTGTGCAGTATTACTGAATGGAAAAAAAAACTGTTGTTACACCTGTGGTACATTTTTTTCTGCAGCTTGAGTATTTTATATATCTGAAGTTAAAGAAGTAAGAAATAAAAAGAGAACATAGAAGTTAATTTCTATTAAGTTTGTTTTGCCTGTCTTGGAATATATAAGTCCCTTCAAAAATTACTATTTCCCCTGAGGTTTTCTGCCAGTAAGTCCTGCTTTTTGAAACCAAAAAATGAAAAAATCCTCATAACCAGGTCATTGCCATTAAATCTTTCCTACAAGCACAGTACTGCTATTGCCTTCCTTTCTAACTGGGAGTTGTTTTTCAGTCCTGTCTTGTCTCCTGCAGAACAGGGTCAATCCACCAAACACTTAAATTAATAGAGTTATTTTTCTTCTCAAAGAATTATTTGTGGGAGAAGTATTCCCATGGACTCCAGAGAACTCTGTCAGGCCTCACAAGGGGAGGCTCACGTCTGGAGTAGACTGGACAAAAGTTCGTTGGTAGGCTTATTGCAACCATATCAGAAAGGAAACTGTGCTGCTACCCACAGGTCTGTGAGGTTTCCATCTGGGTTTCCACGTGCACCAAGCCTGTCACACTGCTTTGGGCTTCATCAGAGTGCACAGGAAACAGAAATGCCATGTTCTACTGCGTTGAGGTCTTCTAGCATTGTTCTCAGAAAGTGTAGACCTTATTTTCACAAGTGTTAAAAAGCATATGATGAAACATTAAGCTTTTTTAAACCTGAAGAGTGATACAGTTTGCAGTTTGTCTTGCAAGATGCCTGGTTTGCCATACCAAGAAGGTAAACCATAACTCAAAAATAGACAAAAGAGATGGGAAGTTAGTGTTCATAAATCACTGTGTTTTAAGCTATACGTGGAGTATAATTTGGGGTAATTTGGCTGAGTACTACAAGCACAAAGCTTCATTTTTCTCCTACAAACCTTTTTCTTCTATACCAGTGCCTAAAACACCTGATGAAGTATAGTCTGGTGTTATGCTGCACCTACTTCAAATCATGACAGCTAATGCTAACACTTCAGTGGGCTCCTGGTCTTTAAGGAGCAATCTTACACACACACACCAGCATTAAAAAAGCATCAGCTATGACTGATTTAGACTCTTCAGCTGCTGGGGTCAGTCTAGACAACCCATAAATTCTTTATGAACTGAGTGTTCATATGGAGATGCTTGCCATGGCCTAAGGTGGGATTTTGAAACATTTCTGCCCTCACCACTTCTTTTTCAGTTCCAGTAATTAAAAAGAAAGGATAGTCAGGATGATTAATACTAAATAACAGTTTTGTAGCAGCTATTGGTAAACAAAAGTGGAGTAGGCACATACCTGTTAACTTTAATTGAATGGAAGTGCACTCCCTGGCTAATTAGTTGTCCATCACCACCTACAGATTATTCTTTTAATAATGTCAGGCTCCATGCATTTCCTAGCAAATAAGTATAATATGTCTTTTCCCAAAGGCAGATGACAGTGGGAGTTTGGAGGACAGGCAGCTATAATCTGGAACTCTGTCCCACACTGTTGAGAAACACATTGAAGCTCCATACAAGGGGCACTGACAGACACTGCTTTGCAGGAATACGCACTGCTGGCAAAAAGAATGGTGATTTTTTTTTTCACTCCCTATGCAACTATTCTGAATTTAGCTCATTAGCAGCATCAATTAAATGCTGTCAATAAAAACAGGTAGGAAATGCATGCTAGGAGATACCAGTTTGCAGGTCTTAAAATCAAAACAACCCAAGAAAATTCCCTCTAGACTTACAAGGAGGCACTGGCTAATTGTCAGATTGAGGATTCAAGGGTGCATGGTTTAACTTCAAACTTCTTATCAATGATTATTAATGTTCTCATTGACTATATAATGGTGAGATACTTTTAAAAGGCCAAACAAAACCAGCTTAATTTCGTTGACCTTTGTTTTTGACTAAATAAACTGGGATGTACCACGATGAGATGCTATTTTGGCAGGAGCTGCTGCCAGTATTTGGAGACATTCTGTCTCTGTCTTACACCAGTTTCCTGTGGTGACACTCACATGCTCAGTGCCCTCCTGCTCCCCAAGAGGCAGCACGGGGAGGGGAGGGCTGTGCTGTGCCTGGGCAGGAGGAACTGCTGCCTGCAGGGACCTCTGCACTTAGAGTGGGGAGGGAACTCAAACAAAGCTTCCTCTTTTTCCTCAGTGCATCACAAGCTGGGTAGGAGGATAAACATAACCTGAATTAAGGTTTGATTCTTCTTGTACGTTACAAGTGTTCTTAGCAATCACACTCCCAATTTTACAAGACTGCTCCCTTGGATGTACTGATGCTGCTGTCCATTGATGCAATGGAGAGGGGAGTAATTGGCACCCAATTCAGGTCTAACTGATGAAAAGCCTTAGGAGATTCAAGTAACAAACGAAAAATAAAAATAGAAATATGAAAACACTCTCCCTGCGCTTTCTGTGGTTGATGTCTTTTTGAATAAAAGCCAGTACCTTTATTGTCAAAATCTGTTTTGATTTAGATGTCATAGGGAGAACACACACGTCTTTCCTGTCATTCATTTATTTAATATACAGCTCAGGCTGGATGGCCTGATAAATGCTATGGAACAGAAATGTCTTCGTGAATGTTTCTCATGGAAGACTGTTGGTAGAATACTGCTGTGTGTACACATTTGAATTCAAACACTACAGTACTGCTGCCTCAGATGGCAGAAATCAGCTTAAATCCCATGGACTTCAGTTAAATAAGTCACTTGAACTGTTCTGTCATCTTCCTGGTTTATACAACTAACCTTGACAATATCTTCAAAGTGTTTGGTAAGAGACATCAAGCTATCATGAAAGGAGGCTAAACGATACTATTTAGGAATCTAGTGCACAGTTAAATATGTTCTTTTTCTTGTCCCCATCACCTTCTATTAGTGCAAAGTATTTTCAAGGGTGTCTAGATTTCTGTGAATATTTGTCAGCCAATTTAATCTGCAGTCAGACAGGTCTACAGTCAGTAATCAACTAATTGTTTCTTTCTAGGCAAAACTAAAATCCTTCGCTGCCAAAATCATTCAGCTCCTGAAGGAATGGACTGAAACTTTCCCCTATGATTTCCAAGATGAAAAATCCATGAAAGAGTTGAAGGAGATTGCTCACAGGATCACACAATGTGATGAGGTAGGGATGGGAAGGGAAAAAAAAGTTAAGTGCTAAAGCAGTATTTGTCAACTGTTACATGAACTGTGCCATGTTCTATACAATCCTGCCGGCAGTATTTTCTAAATGAACTACAGCAGCAGTTGCTAAGTTGTCAGGGTAACCACAGGACATGGGCTGCCTGATGGACTTAATGGTCCATTAGCAGGAGCTGTCTATGTCTAATCACCTCATGTAAGAAGAAAAGAGAAAATAGTCGTGGCAATATGAAAAATGACTGTGGTACAGAAGGAGAAAGAACAGTAACTATAATGGCTCAAGAGGATTTAATAATTAATTACATACCATCCTTTGTACATTGTCACTGCTCTGTATGTCGAAGCTCTGCAAGACACACCCATTAGTTGTATCACTTGTACTCTCGGCCAAGGTGAAGGTGTCTATTACTTAGCAGCTCATTCCCAGCTTCTAACAATAAAAAGCAGCTGGTTTATTGCAATGTTTCAGGTGACAAGCACAGTATTTCCACAAAGCAAGTTATCTTTGAGCTCTGCTAGCTGGTCCATCACCGGTCTTAACAGCTCTGAGTTTCTAACTTGTGAAGGAAACTAAGCCTTGAAAAAGCCTTCTAAAGCAAACAGATAAAGTGAATTGGAATAAAACAAGGACTTGTCAGTTTTTTTGGAGGGAGCAAGGGGCCAGGGAACTGGGGGTTGTTGGGGTTTGTTAGTTTTGGCTCTTTCCCAACATTCACAAAGCCTACACTTTTCATTCACTGAGAAAGTCACTGTTAACAAAAATAGACAGAAGAGTATAATCAAGAACTGGAAGAGAATTAGTTGTAAAGTGTTTGTACAAATGTGAAGTCTTACTTACAGAAAAGTAGAAGTTCCTTATTGTTTTTAAACCCACAACTTCAAGATATTTTTGAGAACAATTAGGAGGAACAGGGAAGACAATTGTATTATGTGCTTTTGTTGATTCAAGTAGAGAGAAAATGAAGAGCAACAGGTTTGACAGCACCATGAATCAGGGATAGGACAATAGAGTGAGGTGTTACCAAGTCGTCAGAAGGAAGTACCTCGGTTTTGTTACATCAGCAAAGATGTTTACGTGGGTGCTAGATGAGAACGTCAGTGCCTCAGGAGGAGGGGAAGAGGAAATAGGACTATAACCTTCTCTTGTCTTTGAGACAAGGGCAAAGGGGTGGATGTTGGCAGAGATAGCTTTGTGAAAGGGGGCTTGGCAGAGGCTTTATTTAGCACCTCTATCTTAGCGTTTATTTGTCTGTTATTTTGAACTAGAAAGAAGTTGTGCCCTTTCTTTCTTTCTTCCTCTTCCCCTTCCCCTTCCTTCCCACTCTTATGTATGAATAACTGGCATTTGAGAAAAACCCATCTTCATGGAATGGCTCAGTGCTGTGGTGTCCAAAGCATCTGATGGATCCATTCGTTACAGCACCACCTCATTTACCCCCTTAACAAGGCTACCCATCAGGGTTCATCAGTGAAGAGCTATGTCTCATCTAAAATGCTAATTTGACGCTGACAAAAAGCAGCTCTCACTCTCTAAGTTTTTGTTAGCACATCGAATTGCCCCCCCTACTGTGCTTCAGCATGGAATTATGGTAAAGGTTAGGGGTTTATTTTGTATTTTAAAACTTTTTCAAATCCCCTTAGGACACTATTCTTCATATATAAGATAGAAAGTCAACTGAGAACTCACACAAAGCAGTCAGGTGTTGTCCTGGTGATACCAGGATACCAAATAGCTAAAGCTACAGCATACCAAATAGCTAAAGCTACGGCCAGGCTTGCACCCCAAAGTTAAAAATGTACTCAAACAAGTACAAATCATTGTACAGTCATTGACTTATCTTCCAAGGTTGTAGGGAAAATTAGGGTAAAACTAGTAATGAAAGGAAGCTGCTGAAGCTCTTAAGGACGTTAGTCGAAACATTAAGATGCTAATAAATGCATAATAGCTTAAGTAACCCATAGATTTTCATGTCTGGATTTCTTTCCTCACTTTTACATAGTATGTGCAATATTCTCCCCTATCTTCACGTGTCATTTTATGCAATCCTATCAGCAAATCTGCTTCCTCCCAGCACGTGGGCAAGTCAGGCACAGAGGCTGAAGGCAAACCACTCACAGTGGAAAGCTCAGCATAACACAGAGGAGAATTCTGCTTTGTTTTAGTCCCCTCCACCAGGCTCCCTTGGCATTTCTGAACAGTTGTAACACAGTATCAGAAATTACTCCAGACAGCTGCTGTTCAGCAGTAATCCAGCCTCAAGATGAGCTACACTGCCTTCAGCTTTTCATTTGATTTCACTTGGGAGTCAGATTATTGCCTTGTAAAGCACCATTCTGACACCATTATTGCTTAATTATAACGTGCAATATACAAGTATTTGGTAGTCATCTCTCACATCTGCTACATAATTTCAGTCATCGCTGCACATTAGTAGCTCCTCTGAATGGTCACAGATTCACTGCAGTTCTGTCTAGCGTGTTCTGTTGACTGGCAGGAGTGAACCTTGTGGTTAACTTCAAGAAAAGTAATTTGCATGAAAGCAAGAGAACGATTCTGTGAGGAAATGGACTGTCTGGATGAATTAATTTTCCTAGCAGCAGAAGAAACCTGAGTCACTTAAAGCAGTAGCAGACAGCATGGAGGAGTAGGAAAGCTCTTTGGGGGCGATCTCAGAGAAATGTCTGTAGGACACAATGGCAGAAAAAAAAAATCACCTTGGTTGTCAAAACACTAAGCAGATGATTTGTGTTCCTGTGGCTTTACCTTTCAATGAATCCTTACAAATCTTACGTTTAAAATCTGCACATGATAAACAGGAAAGGCATTTTAGTTGTCCAAGAACATGATCTATATTGTACTCTTATATAAATATTTGGATGCTGTAGCTGTTCAAAGCTAAGTTAGGATATTTTAGTGGTATATTCCTGGACATAACGTGAATTTCCTGGATTCTGCTTGGGCTAGACAGACTGGATTCATCAGTGGGTTTTATCAGAATGAGAGCTTTTGGCACTTGGTGCACAGAGGTTCCAAAAAGCCTCGCCCAAGCAGCTCCAGCACCTTTCACATGCCCACTGCAGCTGCTGGCACGGGTGCCTTTGAAATAGGGCACTACCCAAAGGAGCAGACCAGCCAGCCAAGCACAGCAGAGCTGGGAAGGCAGGCAGGCAGAACAGTGTCAGTATGGAGTTCTATGGGTATTTAGGACAAGGTCATTTGTCACAGAATGATCAGCTCAGAAAAGATGAAAGAAAATGGATAATAGGCATTTATTTTTCCCAGGCAGAAATTCTCTGGTGATCCATGTCTGCAATAGCTAAAGGTTTTCAGCAGTTGTTTCTCGCTTCTGCTTAGGAAAATGGAACAGTGAAAAAGATCATTAGCCAGATGACACAGAATCTCCTGATGGCCCTCTCTGCAAGGAGCCAATATCAGGAAATCAGAGAGAAATTCCGTCAGCCTGTTACTGACAAGGGCACCATCCTCAAAACCAAGCCCCAGTCAACTCAAAAGGACATCCTGAGTGTGTGCTGTGACCCTCTGATCCTGGCCCAGCAGCTGACCTACATCGAACTGGTGAGACTGATTGGGGTGGAGGATTCTGTTTTCCATTTACTAAATATTAATATACTCATCAATGTGAATTTTTCTGTGGCTTCACTGAAAGCCTCCAGTGTTTTAATAAAAAAATGCCAAGTCAAGTAGTGAACAAGACCAGTTAGGTCCACTGATAAAAGCACCTTGCACATCTACACTGTAGGAAGATAGTTACCAAAACATTCTCCTAACTTTGATTTTTTTTTAACAGATCTCACTGTTTGTCTGTACAATGACAATCTCTCCTCTCTCCAAACACAGGAAAGGGTGAGCAACATTTACCCAGAGGATCTGATGCAGATTGTCAGCCACATGGACTCCCTGGATAATCACAAGGTATAAAAAGGTGTACAGAGGGAAAAAGAAGCGTAGATGAACCAGAGTAAAGAATAATACTCCATAATTTGAGTATACCCTGTGCAAGAAGGACTGACATTTTCTAAGCTTCTTTAAGCTTGTGCCTTAAAACACGTGCAACAAGGTTTTGTCAAGATATGAAAAGGAAGTTTAACCTTTGGTAAGCTTTGACTTTATCATGATACAGGAGAGGTTTAACACATGACCTGTTCTCTTACAGTGCCGAAGTGATGTGACCAAAACCTATAATTTGGAGGCCTATGACAATTGGTTCAATTGCCTCAGCATGCTGGTGGCTACAGAGATTTGTCGGGTAGGTGCTCATAGAAAACAAGATAGCAAAGGGATCCTGGCCTTAAGGACAAGAGGCAGGCAGTGGTCTAAATGAGATTTAAACATTAGCAGTGCAATTAAAGATAATAGCATTATTCAAGCATTAAATTATTTGCATGCTCATATGATTAAGAGTTCAAGGCTATGTTTGACTTTGCATATATTCTCTAATTTTGTGCAGCTCCATTAATCATGCAGTGAAACAGAGCTTGTGTGGACTGAGTTAGGAGCTCTTTCAGATTTATCTTTTTTTAAATACATCAAAATATTCTTAAAAATACTCATCTTTAAATGCAGGTTTACCAATAAACAGCTATCCTTCCACTACATTTAGATAACACTAGCACTGTGATATATTAATTTTTAAATTTATATTCATTCGTTTTATTCGTACAATATTCAATGCAGAAAAATCAAGAATAAACTTTCTTTAAAGTCTGGAAAGAAAGTGGACTAGTGGAAAGTTAAAAAAAAAATAGAATAACCTTATTAGATGTTAAGGTAACTTCTGTCGTATAATAGGCAAAGAAATGGAAGGTGTACTGCCCCAGAAACTTTTTTTTTTTTTGCATGCATGTTCTCTTTTTAGCTTCTTACTATTCTTTTTAGATTTCTATTAATTCCAATTCTAGCAAATGGGAATTTTTTTCGCTATTCCTGCTTGCTCAGTAGCACTTCAGTGGAAATCCCAATGCCTGCTGCATTTTCATTCAGTCCAATGTACTGATCCTAATCTCTTAAGATTTCCTGCTCTCAGAAATGTATTGCAGAGGCACTCCAAGACACATCCAGAGCTGGCTGGTAGGGCTCTTACATTTAGTAAACCATCAAAGAAAGGTTTTAGCACACTGAGGGCTAAGCCAGGCCTTCGACTACTGAAGCATTTTCATTTGATAATGACAGAAACTGAAGTACTTAGGTCAGAGAGTCTTCAATCGCTGCTTAGGAGCCATTTTGTATAAGCCAGACAGAACTTTTAGGTTTAAACAGGGAAAATATTTTCATGAATGAATGCAATCAACAATTAATTTTGCTTTTCAGTTTATAAAAGAATTTGCAGATGAGATGTTCAGCATCAGTTGCTTGATCCTGTGCACGTTTGTTTTGCTCATCATCACTACCTGCTCTCAACAGGTCATTTAGGAGTACATGCAGCAGAACAAGAAAAGCAGGATGTGGCAGTTGCTTTCCCTCACATTTAGGTTCCATGCCCCTGATCTCAAGTCTGTCCAAGGCTTTCCCCCTTCCTGAGAGGTTTAAAAATGTTTTGCATATATTCTGACAGCAGCATCATGTTATCTTCCTTTTCCAGTAACAGGAAATTGCTGCAAGTGTCCAGCTTGTTTATGCAGAATTGCCTAAGACATGGACTTTTTTGTATAAACAAAGATGTGCACTCCCCCAGAACTACACAAGTAGTCACCCCAAATATTTCTGCTATTTTATTAAAAATTAATCTTAACAAAAAGTCCCGAGGCCTACATTAATATTTAGCTGTCTATTCCTTGGACCTGCTACAGTGCCTTTGGCTGGACATCCTATCCAAAATTCAGACCATCCCTTCCCTCTTGGGTTTTTCTCCAGGTTGTAAAGAAAAAGCAGCGTACAAGAATGGTGGAATTTTTCATTGATGTGGCAAGAGAATGCTTCAACATTGGAAACTTCAACTCAATGATGGCTATTATCTGTGAGTACCCTTAACACAGATGGCAAAAGGCACTCCATTTTACAGCCTGACTGGCAAGACTATGCTCACACTGGCCCTGAATTGTCCAGCCACATTAGCATTCACACTTCCACAGGGGCAGCATCTGCCAGTGACAGATTAATGTGTGGGTGGGTGAGCTTTAGCTGCAGCTTGACTGTCAAGCTGAAACACCTTCCAGAATGTGTGGTGTTGAACCATAAGCCCAGTTATATTAGCCCTGTATTTTTTTCAACTCAGTTGTTTCTTTGCCTCCTCTCTTCCTGCATTCAGCTGGCATGAACTTGAGCCCTGTGGCACGGTTAAAGAAAACCTGGTCCAAGGTCAAAACGGCCAAATTTGATGTTTTAGAGGTATGTATAAAGTTTTGACTTTATATAGAAATCCACCAAATAGTTTGATCCAAACCTCTGCTAATTGCTGTGCCAGAGAGCAGGCACTTCTGTCAGTGGTCCCCAGCACATAAACATTATGAGAGTGTTTCCTCCATTTCAGACTCCCTACTTGTCTGCAAAGAAGAGTGGATATCAGCTCTCTTTAGATTATTTCTTCCTAGCATATTTTTGCTAATTTAACTTCAAGGTAGTTTCCACTCCAGTGAATGCTGCCCTTAAAACTGATTAGAGCACTCCACCTAGTGGAGACCTGCACGGAAACAAAACCAGACTGAAACCCTCGTCAGAAACAGAGGTGGCTGCGAGGGGGAGTTTTGGTTTTACCCCCCAGAGAGTAATTTATGATTTCCTTTCAGTCTGATTTGTTAATGGAACAGATGCAAAGCCAGTACAGAACTCTCCTTTCTAGAAAGGTTGAAGTTAGAAAAACCTGCACCCAGACCTGATTAGTATAAAGGTACCCTACCTTGAAAATTTAAGAAGGGGCCAAACAAAGTTACAAAGAATGAATGCAGATGGTTAGAGCAAAGCTTTTAATTTTTGGGAAATGTGTTACTTGACTGCCCCCCTTTTCCTCCCCTCTGTAACAACAGCATCACATGGACCCATCCAGCAACTTCTGCAATTACCGCACAGCCCTGCAGGGAGCGGCGCAGCGCTCCCAGACTGCCAACAGCAACCGCGAGAAAATCGTCATCCCCGTCTTCAACCTCTTCATCAAAGACATCTACTTCCTGCACAAGATCCACACCAACCGCCTGCCCAATGGCCAGATCAACTTCAAGGTGGGGCTCTGCTGCCGCAGGCACTGCACTGCCACTGAAACCTGCTGCACTGCACCCGCTGGGCTTCCAGCTCCTTGTAGTGCCCGTGAGATCCAGACCAAGTGGTGTCATTATCCAGGGGAGCTGGTTTGAATCAAATTCTGGGAAAGCCAGCAGTTGCTTTTCTGTGGCAGCAAGCCATCATATCTGATCAAATTTAGTAGGTAACTTCAGCCTGAGTCATCAGCCTCAGCTGATTGCACTCATCAGTTTGGCTGGCTATAAACACTACACACAACCAGCAAATGGTGTTTGTCAGGTCTGCAAGGGAGGTTCCACAGCTTCTGGGTTCTCTCTCCCCAGTTAAAAATCATGCATATCCAAGGGACTGCAGTCTGTCAAAAGCACTTCTTGACAAAATTTTCTTGTCCTCATTAAGGCTGTGTAAGTAGAGAGGAGCACACAGAAGATACAGGGCAAACCCTAAGTAATTACAGATTTCTTAAAATCTTAGGAAGGAAAGGATATCTAGATGTTTCTATACACTACTGTGATTTCCTAAATCTAAAGAGTGCTTTATGAAAAGATCAGATATGTCAGGTTTCATTTGAATTGAAGTTTGGAAATGTAGAAAGTAAAGCAAATAAACTATTTACTGTCCATTTCCAATCACACAAATTTAGACACTCAACACAGAAAATGGGCACTATTACATAGGAAGGAAAGGATGATGAAAAAAATTGAAGGCAAAAAGATCAGAGGGTTGGCTTAGATACACTGTTCTCAACTTGAGGTGGCAGCAGATGAGGAACGAGCAGCAAGAGGGGGAAATGAAGGGAGCCATAAGAAGGTGGGATGACAAGGAATCCCAGAATATGCAGTTGTGAGGGGACCCACAGGGATCACCAAGCCCAACTCCTGGCCCTGCACAGCACCACCCACAAGAGTCACAGCATGTGCCTGAGAGCATTGTCCAAATGCTTCTTAAATTCTGTCAGGCTGGTGCTGTGACCAATTCCATGTAAGTCTGAGTAAGGGACAGTAAGAAAAGCAGCTTTAATAAGACTGAAAGGCTCTGAAATAGAAATGAACTAGTATTTCAAAGAGACCAAATACTTATTTAATAATACTCTTTTAATTACTTCATGCAGAAGTTCTGGGAAATTTCAAGACAGATTCATGATTTCCTGACATGGAAGCAGGTTGAGTGTCCTTTTGAAAAAGACAAGAAAATCCAGACCTATCTACTCACAGCACCTATTTATAGTGAAGAAGGTAAGATCCTTTGTTGAACATTACAGTCAGTCTTTCTGTGTTAAAATACAAAATATTCACATGAAAAATATATACATACACAACCGTATTTTATTAGCAATTTTCTGAGTGTTGTCACTTCCTTATTGGCTTCTGATGAGAACAAATTTCATAATGAAGACTGCCAGGTTACATCTGCTATATTGTATTTTTTTTCTCAGGTAAAGAACTCGTGTATCTGATTGTTACTACTTTTTTTTTTTTTTACCAGCTCTGTTCATTGCATCCTTTGAAAGTGAAGGTCCAGAAAACCACATGGAAAAAGACAGCTGGAAAACACTCAGGTATGAAGCTTCCTCAGAACATGAGTCTTTCTGCAGACACACAGAGGCATGTAACCATCAGCTTCTTCTGTCCTATTTGCATACCCAGCTTAAAACCATAATACAGTTCTTTTTTTTCTTCAAAATTTAAATCTGAAAAAAATTCAGTGGGGCTTGGATTTTGATAACAGCTTTTCCAGCCAGGTCTGTTGAGGATGCAAGATCACTGCTGGGGCTGTGAAAGACAATATCCTTTGTTTAGGCTATCAAATACAGTAAAATAATCTGCATTCGTAGTAGTGTTCAGACATGATTTTCTCAGGGGAACAAACCTATAGAGATACTAAGAAAGTGCTCTCATCACAGCTATGCTCTTACAAATCATATAAAAGGATGAAAATTTCTAGGAATATGCTAATTGTCAGCCTACCCTAAGGGATAAAGTCTCAAACACTCCTCATCCTTCTGAGAATGGGAAGCACCACTCCCATGTACGTGATGAGATCAATTAATTAGAATTTTTCCAATACTGAGGCCAAGGCAGAGAGATTTGTGAATCATTTGTGCTAGACATGAAAATCTGACATACCTGTACCAGACAGGGGACAAACACAGCCTGCATGTCCTGTGCCCTGAGCTCTGTCAAGGGACATCAAGACTGTGTTGTCCTAGACAAGACACTGTTTCCCACTGATCCCAATGTTTCCTAGGGTGTCCACGTGAGCTTTTCACTCCTGACCCTCCTGCAATGCACCTTGCATTAAATCCAGTACTGTTCAGCCTGCAGTAGTTTAGGATGACAGACATGTAACATATGTTCTATGCCTGAGCTCATCCTAAGGGCCTGAGGTAATGTTATGCAAGTTAAGTTCTCATCTCATTTAATGTCAGCTTCTTTATTGAAATGCCCAGATTTATTACAGTTTCTAGCAGTTGAAAATCTATCCCTTGAAGAGAGGCTGTCAGCTAATGATGCCAGATAGATCTAGTGCCAAAAATGAAAAACTTTTTATTGTGGTAGAAAATGTAATTTTATTTTTTATTGCTTCATCTTTTAGGACAACTCTGCTTAATAGAGCCTGAGATTTTTGGATCAGCTTTGCAGACTTTGAAGCACATCTAATGGACATGTTTTTACAACCTGAATGAAAGACTTGGACTGAGCTAAGAAAGACCTCACTGGATGAGGTCTGTTTTGTACATACAGTAACTTTTATGAAATAAAATGTGGTAAATATTTCACATGTCAACCTTAAGGCACTTACTGAAGGGTTTTGGTTTTTTATTTTAAATATAAGGGCAGGGCCCTGTTCTCAGAGATGAAATGTATCATGGGAGATGGTATCTTATTCTATCAGCATCCAAATTTTTATTTTTTATTACTTCCACCAAAACAAATACAAATTAAAACACACATCCTAACTGAAGCCAGTGTTCAGGTTAAATATCCCATTGGACCAGTATCCTACAGAACACTCAGTTTGTCTCCCTAGCTTTGAAATGAAGGGTCGTCTCCAAATCAGCAGAACTGTTCACAGATTTGTTCACAAGTGTTTGTTCCTCTCCTCCATCAGCAAATCGTGCCTTACAAGGTACTGAGCTTGTGTAGTTGTACCTTCTGACTGGGCTGGAAGTAAGGGAAATAAAAATATGGATGTCATGAAACCAGCTACAATGTACTTTTTAAATAAAGCGGAGAATTATGGCACATGAAGTAGAGTATACCTGCCTGTAACACTGATGGTGCAGCAAACCTATTTTTGTTACATGATTTAAAGAGATAAGAGGGGGTAACTGCTGGGGTCTGTGTGTTTGTGTGTGAGTTATGTGTGTGTGCACATGTGCTGATGCACACATGTCTGAGTTTCAATACTTCTGGGAACTATCCTTTACATTCTGGCTGTCAGAATAGTTTATGTTTTCCTTTTGAAAAATCAGGGATTTTTGTTTTGTTTTGTTTGAAGAGAAGAACGTCTAACCTAGATTATAATCTCTGCAAAACAGGCCTAATATGCTTTTTTAAAAGAATTTTTGGAAAACAAAAACTCAGCATAGGAAAGGGAAGTAAACTCAGATGTCCAATTTGAAGTTAAGACTGAAGTTTCCAAAGAATCTTAAGAGTTCATTGCTGTGAATTGGTCATTTAATTCCACTGGTTCCTTTGAAAAATCCAGTCTGCACTTACAGACAGTTAAAACAAAGACCAACTTAGAATGTAAGTTTTTCTAGTCTTTTGCAAGCCATGATTAACTGTCTGAGACAGCACTCATGGAAATTTAAGGGCAAACACTCTAAGAAATTAGTCAAACCTTTGAACAGGTCAGTACCAAAATTAGAGGTGATCTGCAAACCCAGTGATGCTTGCCATTTCTAATTTCTCCTTTTAGTATTGAGTTTACACCTAATTTGACTATCTAAGTACCTGAGGAGCTTCTGTTAAGTTCAAAGTATTCATTTCCAGGGAGGAGAAAAAAAAATACAGTTAGGACTTTTGTCAACTGATCTCTGAGTTAAGAAAGAAAAACAAACAGGCTCAGATTAAAAACTATTTTATCTAATGAACAAATTATTACCCACAAATACCTACTTTTCTTTTCCAGTAATTTTTCCTCTGAAGGCTTGCGGGCTGAATATAAGATAAGGTAATAATTTGAGCCAGATAATTAGATTGGGTTTTCTTCTTCTTTGGTCTTTAAAAAAAAAAAAAATCAAACCAAAACAAGTCCCTCTGAAGTTGACAGTGGTTACGGCCTCCCTACCAGAGCCTTGCAGAGCACCTCTGCAAGGGCTTCTTTAAAAATGACCAGCTCTAGGTTGATGGTGTTTATCTTATTCTGCCTTCTGTAGAAGAAGAGGCAAGACTTGCTGGGCTGAGGGTTTGGTTTATCCCAGCAGATTCTCCTTGCTCAGGTCCTACAGCCAAGAGCAGTGCCACTGCTTGCTGCAGCATCTGCAAGCACTTGGCAGACATTTGCTCTATTGGCCCTTGAGCACAGTGAAAAATTAAAAAGCTTTCCCTCTTTCACTTCCCCCTTGACAAATACTTAAAATTAGAGGAGTAAGCTGATGTGAGGAAGGGAGACAAATCAACATTTCGCTATTCCCATAGCATTGGCATCAAAGAGAAACAAAAGCAAGTTACAGCACGAGGAAGAAAGAAGTAGAATACTAACTGTTAACAAGAACAGCCCAGGAAAGGGGAAGGGATAATTCTTATGATCTGCTGCTATTTTTCCTGTGCTGAAGTACTGGCCTTCAGCCCTGGATTCCAGTAAGAATATTTATACTGTATTATTACAGTGTTTTGCACTTTCAGAGATGTTCTAGCTAGTAACATTGTCAGACACTATACAAGGGATTGTATATCAGCTTTGTTTATGTAGTTGAAGTTTAAAAGGGATGCTTAAAATTTAAGAAAAAAAATATATATTTGAAATTCAATTTTAGAACACTTTCTGTAAATGTATAAAAGAGCTTTCACATGAATGTGCACTTCACCGGTCAATCAGTCCAAGTATATACTTGAAATCCATGCAGTATCTACATTGGTTCCCTTTTAATTTTCCTCCCTAAGTTTGATACATTCCTTAAATACCGTGTTTTGCTATTCTGAGCTGAAATGCTAAATATAAAGCTGTACCATAAAGCAGGATATTCTGTGTTTGACTGGATGTGCTTGCATTAATAAAAAAAAAGAAATTGCTTCAACCATGATTAACTTTTTCCATAGTTATTTTTCACTTGCAAATATAGCAAACCACAACCCAGAAGCTGAATGAGGTGTGGAAGGCAATATGGTCACAGTGAACCAACTGGTTACTTTCTGACTTGAATAGCCATACTATGAAATATTTAAATTTCTTTCAACAAAGACAAGAGCAATGCTAAACCAACAATATGCTGCCACTTCTAATGTTCCTTCTGCAGTAGTATTTTATGGATTTCATAGGGTCTGTGCTACAGAATATTTTTGTTCCCTCAATGGAAATGTTTAACAGTTCCACTGTGTAAAAACATTTAGTGTCCTAAGAGCTGAATTTCATTTTTTCCTCCCTGCATTTTTCCTTTGAACAGCAGAGCACAGGAACATTTGCTGGCTGCAGCAGACTGCAGGGTTTCCTGTGGCAAGGTTCTGTTGGCATTTCGACACCCCAGCACCTCTGCTTGCAACCACTGCCCTTTTTCATGCCCTGCTGTACAGAAGCAAAGCCACTTCTCCAAGGTGACACAGAGAACAGCCAAGTACAGAGCTGTCAGCAAAATCCAGCTTTTCTGACCCAGTGTCATGTCTTTCTCAGGGACATAAGCCTTGAAAAAATAATAAATTACATCTTGGAAGTGCAGGAGCTCTAGAAGTCCCCATAAGCATTTTTCATCTGTTGGAAACTCCCTAGGGAAATGGTTTTGGTAACCAGACACCCACATCACACTTGCAGAGCTGAACAGTGCCACACTCAGTCATCACTGCTCATTAGAAAAGATAATGATGTTTACCAGCATCCACAGGATGGAGCAGATAAGAGTCTTCCTGATGGCCAGTTCACACTCATTATTAATATGAATATTGCATCCTTGAAAACTAACTTCCAATTACGTCCCATCCAGTCATTAGGACAAATTAGCTATTTACACAGGCATAAGAGTAAACAATAAAATTGCTTTCCAGGCACTTCACTGCCATTAGAGCACAACACAGTGTGACAAGCAGTAGCTCAATGCCAGTAAGGTATCCTTAGTTACGTTAGCAGCAATTTGATTTATCAAGTTAATAATTCTCAAGAAACAGCTTTCTTTTAGCAAATGACTCACAGGGCAAAATTCAGCTGAGCAGTTAGCTGCCAACTGCTACTAGTACATCTTTTGGGGAGAAATCAGTAATTCTACTGAGGATGAGCTGACAGATCTTCTCTCTTCAGTCTTCAATGTATGTAATTTTACCAGGGCAGCCCCAGTTTCCCAGCTAACCAGAACAGCCTACAAGCAGTGTGTGGAAGCACACTTTTGACCTTGTTCTCTGCAGCAATTGAATAGGGCTGTGTGAACAGCAAGATACTTAAATAATTTTAAAAATCAAATTGCAGAAAGAATTCATCTGCAACTGTTAATGCAGGTTATTAAGGAAGTTTCCAGACCAGCAAGCATGCATATATATTAGCAATAGCTTCTTTCATGCTTGTCCCTGGCAAGGCAGGGATAACTGGCAATGTTTTGAGGTTCCAGCACATTCCTATGGGCTCTGACATGTTCCCTGACAGTGCAGAGGTTTTCTGTCCTTCACTGCTTCCCAAGGTGGACCTTGGGCTTTGGAAGAGAGAGAAACCACATTTGGGGGTATAGCTCTGCAGTAACGTGGAAGTACAGCATAAATTGTAACCATCTCTCTAACATGGTTACAATAAATAATTGAAGCATTTCTAGCCTTTCCAATGTTTTAAGCAATTTTTTACATCAATGTTTTTATTGCTTCCTGATAGCACATTCAGCTTTTGCACAGAAAATGGATGCAGTTGATTGCTGTAAGATAACTTAAGGATATTGGTTTATTTCTGTAAAGAAATATTTAAAAGCAATCAAGTTCTATGTCAGGCAGTGCTGGACAGTCTGAGGCACATTCTGCCCTCTTAAGATGTGCGATGAGGAAGAAATTCAAACCACCAGGAAATGCAACAGCCTAAAACCACACTGTTTCTGATCTATTAGGATGCATATTTACAGTATCAGTTACTCAGGTTCCTGACAGCCAATAATAAAAAGCACTTGCACAGAGAAGTCCTGTCAGAAACAGTGCACAGTTACTTGAAACTATTAGCACCTACCAGGAAACCAACCCTCCCAAACAAACCAAACAAAAACCTAAACACACACAAACAAAAAAGCCAAACCCCAGGCCTGTGGCCACTCAGAGGAGTCCTGTTTACAAACCTACTTCAGCACTAGGCCTGGAGACCATTTTACAGGATTGAAAGAAAGCTGAAAGTGAACACAAACCTAAGCACCAGCTTCAAACATCCTCACCTAATCCAGGACAGAAGAAACTTGAAATTTAGTGGAAATTTGCTTCTAATATTTCTAATCTTATCTAGCTGCTTTGGACTAAGCAGCAATCTTAAAAGTAATATAATATGTAATATGTTTAGGGGCAGAAGTCAAATGAGTTCCAACAGAATCTCATTACAGAGAAAACTACTTGACATCTCTTTAATCCCTGCCACATGAGCACACTGTGGCCTCTTCTGATTCTGAGGCATATTAAATTAAATATAGCATCTTGCTATCCATCAGAGTCAACACTGAAAGTTCCCTTCAAAATATTTACACAACATCCATTTGTTTACATTCAGTTCAAAGAAGATACTGCTAAAAACACTCCACCTCCACAAATATCTATTCAATCAAAGAACAAAGTACAACATCTCAGAAACAGCAACAGAGCACTGGGGGACTCAGCAAACACAGTTGTGATGGAGTTGACTGAAGTCTTGAATGTTTATGGCAATACCAGAATTTAATAAAACAGTGAATTATTCTTGTCTGGGGACATAAAAGCTCATTGTTGAAGACCTGGTATCTGTTTGGAAAAAAAAAATCCCACTTTTAACACATTTCAGAAACATAAAATCCAAGCAAGCAATGAATATTTTGATAGAGTCAAACAAATCCATTTTGTTCTTCTACACATCTCTTACTTCACTTTACTACTTAAAAATTTCAGAGTATCCAAGTATTCCTAAAAGAATTTTGCAATAATCCAGCAGCCAAAAAAATGACTTTGACAAGATTTTTAAGAGTACACAAACACAACCCCTCCCCAATATCTGCTCCATAGATGCATTTACAGGGCAAAACACCATGCCAGCTGTCCCCCAGAAATGCATGGCCCAGGAAAAGCTGGGACTTGCAACCTGAGAGTAGCCAAAGCTCTCTCAGAGCTGCTCTCCAAAGTGTTCCTGAGCACCAAGCAATCTCAAAGGGTTTTGGTTTTGCTTCACACTATCCCTTCAACACAATCATTTTCCCCGTGGATTGTAATGAAGTCAGCAAGAAGCCACTTAAGCTTGCATAAGGCTGCAGGAAATCTACAAAGAGCTGAGGCTCTCACAGGTGCAGAGCCATGCTGTGCCTGTTAGCTCGTGTTTCCACAGCTCTGCTCAGCTTCACCTCCTGTCTCCTCCACATCCATCACACTGCAGAATATCATTTTCCCCCTACTTCTCACAGGAGAAGCTCCCTGGTTGTTCCACAGCTGTGACTTTGCTGCCTGGGCACGTTTGCCGCTGCTTTCAGCAGGAGCCAAGTCAGACACCACATCTGGGCAGGCTGTTCCAAAGCCTCTGTGTTAAATTCCATTTCACCCCACAGATATAGCCCTTTTTTAAAAAAACAGCACTTCTACTCGAAGTCTGAGAGGCACCAGTGCTGGCAAAGAGCACATGCTCCCACCATGGATATGCAAATGGCAGAGAAACGCCCAAACAAACACCACTCACAAATGAATGAGGAATGAGTTAATAGCCACTTTTTCTTCAAGACACTTTAGTCATATGTTACATAGAAGCCCTGTAGGTACAAGGCAGCCTTAAAACTGTAAGAACTAAAAATGTTCCAGAAAACTTCACCACATAACAAACCAATTTAGAGCAGCTCAAATAAACCAGTCAAACAACCACAAACTTCAACTTCAGGGGGACTTCTTTACCTTACCCTGGAAGAGGCTAAGCTAACCAAAACAGAGCTGTGCTTTAATAAAACCTTATGTAAACACTTAGACTTAAATATAAAAGGGATTTATTTAACATTCTACCTGCAGGTCAGAAGTACTTTTGCTGCACAGTACTTCCATCCCAATCCCAGCTACAACCCCAACTCTTTAGGCCCACCACAAGCTCTACAGAAGCAAATAAGGTTTCCTAACAAAAAGGTGGAAGCCATTCTCTTTCTATGCAATCTCAAAAATAACAATAAAACACTTACTTTTCTTGAACCCAAGACAGAGACCACATTTCTAGGAAAAGAAGAAGAACCTTTCTGTGCCAGCTTCAGGTCCCAAGGGAGGGGGGCACTGTTCCTGCCCAGGGCTAATGAACCCCAAGTGCCTCATTACTGCCAGCAGCTGCAGCAGGGCAGCCCCTGAGCACAGCTCCCAGCTGTGTCTCTACACAGCCCAAATGCACTGCCCAGCGCCAGGCTTTCAGAAAAATGATGATATAGTATGTGCCACAAAGGCAGGGGTCTGCAGAGCCACTGCAACCACAGACATGTACAAAAACTATTTTATCAAAGTGTCCTTTCCTGTGAAGCTTTTCCAGTCAGAACAGGTGGAGTCCTTTAGTTTGCAATCAGGGCATGAACTAAACACTGCTTTAGCTCATTTTTATCCTCATTTTCCTTCACAGCTGAGTAAAATTCCAATGATTGATCTCCTTAAGATGTATTTGGAGTCACACATAGCAAGAACACCTCAGGCAAATGAAAGCTACACCCACCTTTGATAGACAGAAATGCACATTGATGCATCAATAAGTTACTAATTTATGATGAAATACCATCTTCAAGGTTATTTGAAGTTTTATTCCTTTTATTCATGGATCTGACAAGGCAAAAATTTTGTTCTAGTTTATATTTTGGCAGGAACTAAAACCATTTAAATGTCTGCATTCAGAGACAAGTGGTTAGGGCTCACCTACCACTTCTCTTTCCCTCCTGATGCAATTCTCTTCTTGAACACAGTTTACAAATAAGTTTTGATTTTTATAGGTGTGTGCATCTCAGAGTCCAAAGGCTTTTATGAAATTAAAAAAACCCAGTATTTTCTTCTGGATGCAGGAGACCCAGAACTATTTTCCTAAGTTTTTTCCCACTTTTCCATCTGTAGTTGCTGATTCTCCACACCAGTATCTACTAGTCTCATTGAATAACATATTTTTAAACAAACTCAAAAGCACAACCCACATTCTTTCCTGGAAAGGTCTCAAGTAAAAGTGCACCCTGAGCTAATCCCATCTTGATTTCCTTTAACGAACAACACTTCTCTCTAGGGAAGACTACAAATTGCAAATTCCTTGGAAAAGGTTACAATTTATGTGAACAGCATGCAACGGAATCAAAAATTACTTCATGATTCAGTGGAGCATGTTGCTATTTAAATAAGTGTTACTATATTTACTACTCTAGCACTAAAACACAGTGACTCCTCCAGGAAAAACACTTGGACCACAGCTCAAAAAAAGCGTGTTATGTAAACAGCATCTGTCAAAACAGCAGGACAAGGCCCAGCACTTGGCCATGTAATGCAAGCACTGACCCTGGGCACAGATTGTGACTGAAGCCTGATACTGTCACTCTTCTTTGCAGTGCCTCAGCAGCACCCCAAGCTAAATAAACCACCCCCAATGAGGGGTTTATTCTTCCTCTGCAGGCAGAGCACACCTTGGGAAAGCCAAGAGCAGGTCTTGCTCCCAAGCAAGAGATTTTCATATTTGAAGCACAATTAACTTGCTTCCTTTCTTGGATGAAGTTAGGAAACACATCCAAGGAAGAGTTACCCATCTTACTGGGACAGAGCATCCCCACCCTGCATTACAGCTCACAGCAGCACCCAGAAAACAGCAATGCTGCTGCTCACAAACATGTGCTTGTAGCACAGTGTGGCTGTGCCCAAAGGCAGGCAGAAGCTGAACACACTCAGGTAACTGAAATCACTTCGTTTTTAACAAAGGCATATCCCACTATTTCTGTTCTAGTTCCATCACAGAGCAAAAGCAATGGTGTGCATTCAAGCATTGGGTGCACAGAGCTGCTGAGCTGGTGTGTGCCACAGCAACATCTCACACAGGGGCATTGCAGGGAGCTGAACTAAGACAAGGGAAACCCCAGGTCTGCAAGGGCTCCTGTAAGTTCAGAAATCCTCAAATCGTGAGCCATTCAGAATACTTTTATACTGCTCAACACACACAGTAAATATTTCCAGGTGTTCTGACTTCCTTTTAACTCCAATGCATTTGCTTCCACCTTTTGGGATAACGAATGGAAAAAAGTTTCCAAAGTGGTTCCTGGTGACTACATCAATCTCCAGACTTCCCCCATCGCCTTCCAGCATGGACACCATGGACTGGTTTCATGCATCCAGATGGGGACAGATGACACTGATTTCCCTCACTGATAAGAACAAGCACGCAGTGGAAAACAGCAGAACCTGAGGCACCTGGGTATCAGCACTCTGCCATGTTTCCAAAACATGAGAATTGGGACAACTGGATGCTCCTGAGGCAGCATCTGAGTGCTGAGAGCCGAGGTGCAGCAATGCTGGAGAGCTGTGCCCCACCTCCGTGCCCATTCCAGGGCGTGTCAAGCAGTGGTGCTGTCAGTGAGAAGCAGTTTCAGATGTTTATTCTTGTGCAGCCAGGACAGCAGCAGCTGTCCTGAAGTTTTAAAGGCTGGAGTCTCAGCAGAGTGTCCCACTTGTATCTTTACCCCAAGTCATAATACCAATGTATTTAATCTTGTCCTCACCAGTACCTTACAATTTTTGTTAGCAACCACCAAGACACCCAAGTAAGGTAACAAGGTCTAAGTTTAAGCTGTCTGAGGAGTAAACTGTCGTATCTGGTCTGGGTAGATACCTGAGATGCAAAGTTGAGCTGGTTGAACTTCTCACTGCAAATATTATTTGAATTCCATGTCTTATTCTCTGTACAGTAATATTGTAAAAATGTATTTCAAAGAAAAAGCTTAAAACAATTTCTAAAATGCAGAAATTCCATTTATTATATTGAGAATATCAATTGCAAGAAGTCCTGCAACGCATTCTCTTCACTCTAAGTACAATACAGTACACTGTTCTCCACAATAAGTTACATAAAGGCAAATTTTATATACATATAAAAAAGGATCAGTGCCCAGAACTATTTGCACAGCATATCTGCTATTCAGAAATCAATCATTTAAATCTTTAGTTGCCTTCAGATTTCTTGAAAAATAAATCCATAAACAGATCTTAATTACCTGGTTTGAGAAAGGTTTTCAACTAAAATCTAAATTCAGCAGAAACCATGCAAATGGTTTAACCACTGAATTACCATTCTCTGCATTCATTCTATAAACAAACGTATTAAAAAAAAACGAGGCATGCCATATGGTATCATATAAGACAACATGGAGAAAAATTACCTGCCTGCATTTGAACTGTTAATGCATCCCAAAACACCCAAAAGGGAAGTACCAAAGTAGTAGTGCCATTGTACAAGGCACTAATGAGACCACAGCATAATGCCGCTTAAACATGCTCAAAAAAACCCAATAAGAAAAAAAATGAACAAAAAAACCCAGAGGAAAAAGAACCAAAACCAACACCCTAAAACATCCTCAAACTGAAAAAGTGAAGAATAAGGCTACTAGGATGATCAGTGGAATGAAAAGCATTGTATAAGGAAAGACTGTAATAGCACTTGCTTTTTCAGCCACTGAAACAACTAAGAGTATATGACACCTTACAAAAACATGTCAGGAAAATGCCCAAAAGAGAAAGAATGCACAAGGAAAATATTGGCATAATAGCAAACAGGCCTCTAATAAATTCATATGGAAATGAAATGATGGTTCGTCAACTTAAAGGATGAGATACATAGGCAGGGCCTTGGAACAAGAAGGAGTGGGGCCAAAAATATTTAAGCAAACAAGTTTAATAGCACAGCTCAGTTTATAGAAGGGATGTGGCATCTACTGTGGGAAAAGAGCAGGCACAGAAACACCCAACTGGAATGATCCCAACTTGTCTGATCCATCACTGCAATAAGAACGTGGTGTTTCCTTTGTAGTGTGAACTTCCATTATATGCTCTAAAATTCCACTTAAAAGGATTTTCATTCCCACACCCCCCAAATTATTCTCTATTCAACCATGTCAATGTCTGTTAATACAGCAAGTGCGGCACCAAGCCCTTGCTGTGGAATCAGCATCCTGCACAGCTGCTCTACTGGTCAGCATGTCCATATACCTTTCATGGTGAGATTGTTTTTCCACACCTTTCTCTAGTTTCTACAATGGAGCCTAAGTATAGTATCCTTCTAAAGTCACAGTGCAGTGAGCCATACAGACTGGAAATACTCAAGACACGAAAGATTATTTCATTTAATTCTCAAAATAATGCAAATATAAGAACAGAAATGTACCACATGGAAAAGTGTTGAACTGTACATTCCACAGATCTTTCCAGTTGATACCGAAGACTTTCCTTGAACTACATATGTGGTCCAATTGAGCTGAGGTGCTTGAACTTGCAAGATATGTAGGCAAGAGCGTATCAGTCAAAGGATTACTGGGGAAACAGACAGGAGAACCAAAAACCCTCTAAACTCTTCTTCACTGAAAAAGAGAGGCACTGCATTTGTAAGCTGGATTAAGGCTGTAAAATGATGCTGGTTGACTGTGAATTTGCAGTCCCCAGGGCGGCGGGGGCCCTCACCCCACGGGCTCGCTGTTAGTCCTGTAGGCCTGCTTGCGCAGGTGCGCCTCGATCTCGTCCCTGAACACCAGCATGCCCAGGTGCGAGTGCGACGCCTCGTTCATGGCCTTGGACTGGATGCACATGCGGTACTGCTCCGGGGTCAGCTCGTCCGCGCAGTGCTTCTCGTGCCACAGGTGGAACAGCCCTGGCACCGGCGTCCTCACCACCATCAGCTCCCCGTGCAGGTACTTCCTGTACAGGTGAACGTCCTCGCCGCCCCAGCCCTTCACCTCCAGGTCAAAGCCCCCTGCAAAACAGCACCAGAAATCGTTACTTGGGCACACAGGCAAGAAGAGCAGCACTGTGTCTAATGTGTTGCTGGATCTGGTGTGACATTCCAGAATTTCTGTACAAATTAACTAATTTTCCCATGCCATAGCATGCCAGTTTGAGGGACAGGAGCTTCAAGGATACCACATCCTTTGGTGGTGGAAACTGCCCAGGACACAGATCTGCTGACTTCAGAAAGTCTCTTAGGGCAGTGCCTCCAAATTGCATTATGCATGACATCCCATGTGACAGCTGCAGAAAACCATAGGCAAACCTCACTGGCTATGCTTTCGGATCATTTTTAGGAAGCATAATGGATTTTAGCAGCTGGAAAATGAAGCAGTCATGCACTGTATCAGAAATCCTCTCTAACAATGCCAGCAATTACTCCATAGGTTACAATTCAAAAGGCTGGATTAAGGAAAGGAACATACTTTACCATTTTAACTTCTCTTGTTTTTCCAGGACCACAATGAAGAGCAACCCAGGCTCTTGTACAATTTCAAAACTCCAGAATTATGAAGTCTTCATTTAGCACGTAGCATACAGATGGCAATTTGACTGCTATTAGCAATCAGCCTGCATTCAAGCCACCAGACAGCACACAGGGCTGCGCTGTTACATCTTCTGGCAGATTTACATCTGGCAGGCTATCCTCACCACCATCTTCCACATTTTAGCACACCAAGCTGTTCTCAGTTTTAAGAACATGCCACAAGGGGGGGCAAAGCACATTGCTGAAGACTCCCAACAACTATATTCAACTTCTCAAGGTTATTTAAAAAAAAAAGGATTTGAATGCTTTTTGTCTATGTGAGTGGCTTATTTGAGTGACATGTTTTTTAAACTTGATTCATTTGCTTCAGACAGACAAAGTATAAAAAAAAAGCAGTATTTTTTAAAGTTCTAAAATGAAATGTTTCTACTAAAACTGTGTCTTTTAAAACACTCAACAGATAGGACATCAAAATCCAGAAAAGCTAATTTGACCAATTCTCATTGGTCAAACTTGTCAAGCAAGTCTGACTGCTGGGCTTGGGGAAATAATACAAGAAATAAATGTATTACTTTCCTGTCGTTAGGTAAGACCAGAAAATCACTTTTTAAACACACAATTTTTTTTTCTTTAGTCTCATCTTACCAACAGTCAGAAAGTCTGTCCGATATTGACAAGTCATCCCAAAGCCAAAATCCCTCCAGAAACCAGAATCCTTCTTGTGTACCTGCAATTTTAAACCAGTATCATTTTGAAATATAAAATACAACCAAGGAGATACATGGCACTTGGCTTTGCAGAAAGCGAAGCTCTTCCAATCATTTGTTCAGTGTAGGATAGAGCATAATAACACTCCTGGTATTTCTGTGTCATGCACTCATGTGGGGCCTGCTGTCCACTTCACCTCTGCCTTCCAATTCCACTCACCCTCATTGCAGCTTCCACAGCAGTTTCTGCTGCACCACCTCTATTTTCTATGTACCTACCCAGACCAAGCAGTAAATTAGTCCACTGCTAAATCATCTGCTCCTAACATTCCATTTCCTACCCATTTTCTGAGGCCACATTTGTCTCTTGAAATGATATGACAAGAAAAGTAAGCTTTGTGATTGAAGTCAGCAACCATAATACTGTTCAGTTTAAAAAAGTGAACAGAAGAGCTGTCAGGCTGGGGCTCATTCCTCTCTCAGCTATGACTACCCAAGGCCATATTGCAAAACCTTCTCTTCAGCTTTCAGTAGGATCCTTACAGCTCTTCCTCATACTACTCTCTTCTTTTGCTCCTCCAAATCTGTCCATCCCAGAAGTCTCAGCTGCAAAACCCATTTTCATCTATGCAGTCTCTTGAAAGAGTCAGACTGGACACATCATTCAGAGGTTTTTGTCTTTCACCAATGCTCTGGTTGCTGGAACATGAGATGAAGGTTGCTGCCACACAATGCCACCATCCTCCTAAAATACTGGCTTGTCAAGCCAGAGTAAGCAGCACATCAGAACCACCAACTTCATTCGGTTAATAGCAATAACCTCTTTTAAACTGGGTGGAACTCCAAGTTTATCTAAGAATGAGTTTGTAATATTTGACAAGGTTTTTTTTCAAAGTGCTTTGCCCATAATGGAGAAAACTATTTAGCTATGCAGTGCCAAAGGTCGTAAGATATCCCAAACAGACTATTAAGTTACACTTCATTTTGTTTTAATACAAAGCACACCTAATTCTATCCAGAATAAATCAAGCTGCTCACCAATTGCTGCTCCACAGGAGGTGGTATATCTTGGTTGGCATAGACAATAGCAGGATTGTAAAGGCTGAATACCACAGGATAGAAAACCTTTTTCCCTGGAAGTCAAAAGATAAATGTTACTCACTGTGGGCATGCTTTCTGAAGACAAAAAGAAACCAGGAACACTTTTATGTAAAATATTACCTATTAGGCATCTAGTGGAAATAAATAAAAACAAGTTCTAGCTACTAAGACTTCTCACCTAGGAAGACCGTAACATCTAGTGGGGCAGAGCCCATAGGATTAAAAAAAATACATATGTATGCATATAATACATATTACACTTGATTTACATTTATATATCGTTATACATGCTTATATAAAATATTTGATATCTCAGTATCATTCTAGGTGACTAAAAAATTCCTGCAATAATGATATGCAGTAAAACTAAAAAATAATCAAAAGCAAGTAACACCTTGCATTGTTGAGTTTTATGAATTTGTCTCTTTCCACAAATATGTAAAAGTAGGAACATCCACAATATCCTGCAAGGGCATCAAGCATCATGAGAATCCTGCCTATGCTAAAAACACCAGTTCTGTGTCTATTATAAAAGCCAGGTAAATATTTTTCCACAAATGTCTTGCATCACCAATGCTGCAAAGGTATTGACAACAGTCCACAAGAATATTCACTATCCTGACTTGGGCATGAGCTTTGAAGGAGTGAGCAGCATTTTCGGATCTTATTTGAAGCAAAGGTGACAAACTGCCAACATGAGTTTCAAGCAGTCTCTTGAACTCTCCTTGTTAAAGCTCGCAAAATACTCCTCTCCAAAATTTTACTAATTATTTATACAACTTGTTTCATGAAGTACAGAGACAGACAGAAATGAAAGAAAGAGCAAGAAACAGAACCCAAATATCTCACTTCTGAATAATTTTCTTGCCTGTTTGTTAGGGGAAGGAAAAATATCTACTGATTCCAAATTTGACATTTGGGGAAAATAATTTCTGACTGCAACAAATTTCAAACAAGAATAAGCATCAAAACAAGAACCCAAACAGTTTGACAGGAGGAGGTCTTCAGTAGCACGCTTGTTAACTCAAGAAAGCTTTACCCTTCCTGGCAGAAGCTTGAAGAACAAGCAAGCATCATACAAACTTAAGAAAAACAATCAGAATATATCAGAGCTTGGGATGGAACAGTGGAACATTAGCTCAGTCTCCATAAGGAGCACACTGTAGCTCTACTGAAAATCATTCACATGTGACATGTCTTGGCCATACACGTGTGAGAAGAGAGAAACCAAACTTGTTAGAGATGTCAGAATAACAAAAATCATCTTCCACTGTAGAGCATTACACTGGGTTTTGTTATACAGATTTACACGCAGTCTAATTGTTAAAGCAATTAAACTGTCCAGCTTTCTTTCAGACAACTAAATCTTACAAAAACATGAAAATTGTACATGCTGTACAAGAAGACATTGTGTTCTTAAAACAAGCTATACTAAGGCAGAAATTATTTCTCAGTTTAAGTATTATTGCCTTTTGTGCAGAGTGTGAAACATTTTCCAGGGTGTGTGGTACAGAATAAGCCCCACCACTCTAGTTGAGTTTTCTTTGTTTTCTGTATGCTCAGCACAGGTCAGTTGAAACCAAGCACGGTGACAAGGCTCTGTACCAGCAACAATAAGGGAACATACCGGGCTCGGCATTTAAGCGACAGCTGTTGAGGAATTCGGCTGTGAAATAAACATCAACATCACAGAAGAACATCAGGACCTCGCCCTTCTCCCAGGCTCTGGCACCCATGTCAAGTCCTCGGCCTCGGTTAAATTCCTCATTCAGAGAGACAAGCGTGTAATTGTGGAAGTCAGTTTCTCTACAACAAAAACAGAGCCAAACCCAAAATAAATCTGTGAGGAGGGGCAGAGGGACCACTTATAGTTTTTTCAGCATTTTACAGGAATTTCATTCTAGAAATTTAAAAAGAAAAACAGTTATATGATCAGATGAGAAAAAAGATCTGTTACACTTAGTAGTATATTTTAATTTTAAACCTCATAAAATGATCAGTCTTACTTTGTAACTTCACTTTGTTTTAATCATTCAGACAGATTAAAAGGCCTTTTGTTAACTGACATGAATTAAAATGCTCTCCTGAATTACAGTGGCATCTAAAATTTGCCCCCACAAACCAACAAGTCCCGACTAACAGAGAAATATCTGTCTATGAATTCATCCAGGCAAGAGGGCAAACAAGAAGCCTGGCACCACCAGACTCACAGGGCAAAAGCCATCTGTGCGGTGGTGCCACCATAACCCAGGCACTTTGCCTCTTCTCATTGTTTAACAGTGGCATACATGCCTGTACTCCCACAGAAGAGGGAAGGAGCAGCCAAAGGAGACAGGAAACACACTCAGAAAACATCTTTGAGTAAAGTTAAGTGTCTACTTCAGAGACACTTCAGAGGACAATGCTTTAAGAGAACAGAGTGAAGATATTCAACAGTAGCACCACTAAAAAGATACAGAAGCAGGAGCCTGCAGCACTCAGTGCTCTAAGGGACATCTCACAGGGAGCAGGGCAGGCAGCAGAGACCTCAAAAATGGAGGAGTACAGCACATGGCAGATGCTAGGGAGACTGCAGCAAAAAATGCAGAAATTCTCTCCTCCCTTCCCACAAGATGCCTGTACATGTCAGGCCAACTCTCCATCACATGCTCCAAGCTGGTGACAAAGTAGCCTGTGTCAGGGAGAGGAGCCTGGCCAGCATGGTGAGACAGGGATCACACCAGAGCTCAAGTGAACAGGCTCCCAGCTCAGGGATGAGTACAAGAGCTCAGGGAGTAAAGGAGCCCCTTGGCTACAGGGTAAGGGATGCTGTCCTATCTCTCTGGAGCAAAAAACCATAAAAGACACAATCAGGAATTTTACATCCATCCTCATGTAATGCTACTGCTGAGCCACTGTGATGAACCATGCTTAAAGTCATTTTACAGCTGAGAGTAAGTACAGGCCTACTTTGACCACTACATTTCTCTTCCTTATTAAATAAAATTGTTTCTCCAGTGAAGTAACTATCAAAACGTACACCCCAGTTCCAAAGAACCTTAACTCTAATCAATCTGTTGGTGTGACTGAATATCCACTGCAAAACTCACCCCTGTTGTTTTTTCGACTGTCAGATAGAAACCTCAAAGTCTTTTCTGGCTATAACTTGATTTTTATTGGTTCTCAAGAAACTTTTGCAACCTAAGCTGTAAAATGGCAACCATAAATAGTGTACAGTAAATAAATAATAAGTTTCCTAGTAACCTGTAATGGAATACAAACTTTATTTGGTTTACTTCTCCATTATTTTAAAAAAACTGTTTAAAATGCCAGTCAATATTGTTTGTACTGACTGATGTTGGATTGATACACTTACCTAGCCACAGACTCTAGGATGCTTTTTACTTCTGATAGACCATCTTGTCCAAAGTACACCACTGTGAGGTGAACACGCTTATCCTGATGAATACACACATCCCTATAAGCAGAAAGATATGCTGATATTAGTAATTACTTGCAATGCAACAAAAAACCTGCAGGCACTTCAAAGCTACTGCATGAAAAAGTATTAGCAGATTGAAGTATTCTGGTTAGGCATCAAATGGCTTCCAAGAAAGCAAGGAAAGATGCTTTCCCCTCTTCTTTCCCCATTTTGCCCATTTAAATCACAAGGTTCCAATACTGTGTGTCACATTCCAATACCTTATTTTATAAACAGGCACTCGACAAGTAATGTAAATACAAAAACTATGTTCAAGATCACCTGTGTCCAGGTTCACAATGACCCTGCCACTTGGTCATTTTACTGCAATTCCAGAATCTCTTAAGCCCTTTTAGGAGGAATGTTTTCTCCATACAGTAGGTTCAATTACGAACATCCCAAGGCAGTTGCACACAATGTTGGAATCATTAGCTCTGTTGCAAATCAACCAGAACAGGAATTCATTTCGAAAAGAAAACAAAATACTGAAAACCAGCATCATAGCTCACTATATAATCTCATGCACCTACCTAAAGTTTTGCATAAATTGTGCAAATGCCTCAGTTCTTCCAGCAAGAGGAACAATAACGTTAATGATCGATCTAGAAATATCGACTGTTTCACTCTTCACTTTCATGAGGGGTCCAAAAGGTCGGAACAAGGTGACATGCCTGTACTCCATGCCATCCATCTTCTTATAAAACAGCTCATACTGTGTCCCCTTATCTCTTTCTGTACGATAGTAACCTGAAGAATAAGTCACACAAGTAATATGTAAAGTCAAAGATCCCAGCAGTTGTATTTCAGAAACACTGATTTTCCTAAGAACTAAAGAAGTAGGGGCAAAGCTTCTGGGTTTCTCCTAAAAACATATGAAATTTACACAAACTGTTATTAATCACAATTACCCTTCTACCATTTTAGGTCAGACCTGAGAAGTAATCCCAAATGAACTCCAGCTTCCCTTGCTTCTTACAGGCAACAGGTTTCATGGTCCTATGCCAACTTCTCAGACAGAATTAAGAGTTGGGTCTACCCAACAAAAAGGGAATTCAGCTATTTGCTATGGAAAAGGATGGCTGAAATCTAATATTGCCTGTTCTTAAGCCCTTCAGTAAGAATCTAGCCCTGAACTAGTTCACAGTAAAATCTGAGATCATCTGGCCAGTAATCAACACAAGAAAAGCACAATTTGTTCTGTGGGCAGAACAAATGACAGTAACTTGCTTGACAAAGTCTGCAAAATCTGACATGTGGCATCTAAACAAAACAACTGTGTGATAATGCTGGAATGCTTTTAAATTGTTTTCACTGCTGACCAGTACTACACCCATAGTTTTCTAAGGACACAGGCAGAAATTCTCTATGTGGCTGTCACACTTCAGGACAACAGTGCTAGTCCCTTCAGAAACAGGACTATCTGTTGAGAGATATTTTACTTCTAATGGGTAGAAAAAAAATCTGTCCCTTTCAGAACACGGTCCTTGAACTTAAGGACCATCAAAGAAGGAACTTAAACCAACAGACTGTTAATTTTACACCACATAGGAAAGGACTGAGGCTCATCTGTGGTTTTGATCCTACCAAGCTTTGTGCTGCTAATTCCATATCTATGCTAACCTGAGAGTAAGAAATGATGACAGGAAAAATCCTCTGACAAAAATGCCTTCTCTGTTCTCCTCTCACCAGCAAGGGAAAGATGTATTATCCAGAAGAACCACAAGCCATCCCATGACCTGGCATTACATTCCAGCTAAGTAGCCACCCAGACCATAGAGAAAGTTACAAACAGCTGCATATTCCCAAGCGTGATGCACACCCCGACCTCACACGATGCACTTCCATTCACCTGGCTGCCCTGAACTGCCCCTTCTCCAAGCCAGTCTCTTCAGCAGCTGAAATCCCTCCCAGGCCTCCCACCCAGAAAGCAGCTGGTTGCAGGCCACAGAGCAGATAAGCCATACTGGCAACACAAAACGCTCTCTTTTGTACCCAGCATTGATATTGTCCTTTTTGTTGTCTATTTTTGCAACTGAAATCAACACTGGACAAAGAATGTGAAGAAAGCAGCTCTCAGCCTTAGAGAAGCTTGGGTTTGACTTTGTCAGGAGCCAGAAAGAAAGGGTGATAGAACTTTGTGTCTCTCCCTATTCCCAGGCAAGTATTCCCCATGATCCCTTCCCTCTCAATACAAGAAGCAAAGGAATGTTCACACCACTTTCACCTAACTTCTTTCTCTATATCCCAGATTCCATTTACAAAGAAAGCATCCTTTCCTTAATCTGCCTCGGTGTTCCCCTGCTCCAGCCTCCATCCCCAAACTAAACCCAGTTTCATTCACTCCTTCTGCCCAGCAGTCTCTCTTCCACAGCAAGCTCCTTATGCTCCTCATATCCTCAGCTCTGTAATCCATTCTGTCTGGTGGACAAGCACATGCACTGGCACACCCAACAGGAAATGTGCATGACCACCACAAAGGGGCTGTGGGACACAAGATGGTCCATCACACTGGAAGTCAGTGATGACTGAACCTCTTAACTGAGAGGCTTTTACCCTTTGAACAAAGTTCTGCAATGCTTTCCTTGGAAAGACTGAAATTCAAATTCATGCTGTCAGCACAGAGATGCTTAAGGATGCACCATGTTTAATGCTTATTTTCAAATCATTAATTACAAGCACTGAAAATGGTGTTTCAAACAATTAAAGTCCACAATGCTGACTGCCAGAAGCAGCAAAAGCTTTTAGATCCCTCTCAACCCTTTTCCACTCCAAGCCTTTGTGCTGCACAGCCCAGCACTGTAGTTTGAAACAGCCTCTTGGTTAATGGAGTAGCTGATGCACCACGGGGCTCGTACATCATGCTTCCACACAATAGACAGCCAATACTTAGTACCAGGACTCTTGGGGAAATGAACATTCAGTATTTTATATTTTATTCTTTTCTCTGCTATCCAATAGCTGTTTACAGATAAAAATACCATTTACAACATAAGTGAAGTTTCTAAAAAGCATACCAGCTGCCAATAGCTTATCTTTAATCAAACAATAAGATTAGATGACAGTCTAAAGCAGAAGGCTGAAGTACAGAGTAAAAATTTCTAGATTAGTTTTTTAAAAAGTAAACAAAAGGAAAACCCGCTGCTGTAACTTCATAAAGACCTTAATATGCAAATTAAAATCCAAATAGTGCCTTGCCAACATTCAGTTGTTGAAATACAAGATTGCAAACTTTGGAATCTCAACATGCTACTGGAGCCACACTTCTTTTAAATAGCACGTACGCCTTGAGCTATTCTCTTTGCAATGAGCTAGCCTCTGTTGCAAATCTACTAATTTGAATACTTCTATGGGACTAAAGTTTCTATGCACAGGAGCCAGATTTGAGAACAGAAAAGAACCCACATCTGGTTTACTTCTCAGTGTATTCAGGTTTTTAACACTTGGAACTGACTCATTTAATAAAATCTGTTATCTCACCTTCCAACTAGCATATGCTGGCTGCCATCCAAAACAGAACTCCACAAGCAAAGCGGTAAAAAGCAGCAGAAATAATTTAACAGCTGCTATTTCTGGTCCATGAAGCTTCACTCCCTTTGCAGAAGTTCTGCTTCTCATCAAACAAATTAAACATAGGAATTCTGGGGATCAGTTACTATCAAAGCCAAAAAGCTGTTCTTCTATTGCCTTGATTATTACTTGCTTTACAACCACCAAGAAGTGTTTGGTCTGGGGATTGAAGGCAAAGATCTGGCGTTTTTGGAGCGTATTAGAATTCTCCACTGAATTTCCCAGGACAGTGGCCAGTTTCTGGTCTTACGAAGCACACAGGGCAGGAGATGTTTGCATGACAAACAATCCACACTGTTCTATGGATGGCAAGCACTTGGAATCTTGCAGCATGGGAATAAAGGATTTTTACATTCCAAGGATGGGTGGGGAGTCTTCCTTTTCAACGACAACCTAAAGAAAGCTTCTAGACTTCACCCAGTTCCAATTGGAAATGAAGAAGCAAGAGAAATGGACCCAAACTAGTCTATGAATGTCTATGCACTGCTAGACATTCATAACCTTATTAACAAAACCTTTATTAGTGATTAGCTAATTGCTAATTAGCTTCTGAAAACATGCTAGTGCTTCTATTTTCCAAAGGTTAATTTTAAATGTTTGTGCAATGGAAGAGCTTTCAATCTCTTGATTAAAAAAGCCAATTACACTGATAAATGTAAACCCAAATAAGCCAGTTACACTGATAGTGAAGTGTGTCCATGGAGGCTCCCCAAGGATTCTCTATCACCATTCAAGACTCAATGTCACATGCTTCCAGAGAGAGGGACAGACAGAAGTAATACTATTATCTCCTCTGAATTACTCTCCATTTCTCAACTCTATTATCAAATACTGATCTCAAAGAAATCTATTTTTAATGGGAGGACTATCTTAGAACATGCAGTTCAGCAATTAGGTCCATTTTTCATAACCCTTCATGAAAAACCCTGGATTTTCAAATCTATTCATTTGTGAAAATATGTAAAATTGCATCTTTTATCCTCTCTAGGGATACTTTCCATCCACAGGGAATAGGACACTCTTGTTTCTCATACACTTAGATCTAATGTAAACACTAAGAAAAAAAACAACTTCAAAGCGTTTCTCAAACAGCAACTGCAGAACAAGACTTTTTTTCAGGTCAGATTTTTGTTCTGTTATTAGAATTCTGCAAGTTTCATTATGGGTTGCTGCAAAGGAAAACAAGTACAGCAAACAGAAGAGAAATTGGCTGGTTTTCTCTTCATCAGCAGAGCGAGTCAACTGAGCTTTGTAAAAAGTAATTTCAAGTTTTCAGAAAGTATCTTTGTAGCTGTAATATACACTTAGAAATATTTTTTTTACTTAGTATTACTGCTCAAAGCCTGCACATAACCATGATGTGGCTGTGGCAGCTCTGCCTTATCATAATTCCAAAGCAGATTTGGATCATCACTTTGTCTTGCAACACTAGAAAAATACCATCAGTTCAGAAAACACTTGGCCAGAGTGCTCGCTGTTGTGGATACAGCTTCCTTGCACCACTGGTAGAAGACAAAACATCTTCATGCAGAGCTCACAGAGGCTGAGCATACAGCAAGGCAGCTGCATGGACAGTTAAATTGAGGACACAGAGCAAAAATGCACAGTGGCAACAAGAAAGTTGGCATCTCACAGCATCCATCAGCATGTATTCAGAACTTTTTTGGCCAAAAAGTAATAAAAATCATTAGATTCAGACTACCACAAATATTACTGGCTAATTAAGTGTACTTTTTCAGAAAAAAAAGTTTATTTACTAAATTCCTATTTTTAAAATAGAAAGATCAATTTTAAAGTCAAGTTATCAGTATTTGTTGTCTCAAGTTACTCCAATATAGATAAGTCCTGAAATACAGTAAAAAAAAAATTTTTTTATGTTTTTTCAAATGAAGACAGTGGCATGTCACTGACTGGGCATCAGAGGCAACATAAATGCTGGGAAAGAACTTCAGACATATTCAGCCGACATTAAAAGACACCATTAAGTAAAACTGTCTGTAAGAAAAGATGTTCTAAACTTATTCAAACAGTCACTAAATTCTCTAAGGAGAGAATACCTGAAAGTACATATCACAAAAAATTACATGGTTCAAAGTTTAGTCTACTATTTCACAAGTCTAGGAAAAGAGCAGACATAATTCCCAGAACCAAATATTGACCTATATTAAAATAGCCTGTTGAGGTAACGAGCTAGAAGACTTTAGAATAAAAATGCCCATTTCTTGTAGCACAGTTTTGCGGGTGAGTTTTTATATATAGATATGCAGTAGTTTTGAGGGAAAAAATCCTGCAAGTCAGAAGATACAATCAACTTATCTATACTGAGCATAAAACATGACAGTTATGTATTAACTAATGCAGTTCCATGTTTTCTCTTTTGTCCTAGGAGTAAAAAAAAATAACCTACACTCCAAGTTTCTCAGCCTCCAGTTTCAAATTGCACAATATTCTAGTTTTAGTCACAAACCACTTATTTCAAAATAATTACCAACTAGAACTTAAATTATTTGCTTCAACTGAAGCCAACTGTTTCTCTAAATGAGCAACACTAATCCAGCAACAATTTTGATGTGCTCTTAGGACAGTTACTGTTCTGACTTCAGCTGATACACCAAGTCTGCTATGCAATTTGATCCTACCAGTTTAGGACAGCTTAAGGGAGGAGTATTTTATAAATTGAATGGCATCAGCTTTCCAAGCGGACTTCCATCAGAAGGGGATGCAGAGGCAGTGGAGGCAGAGTGCCACAGCCTGTTCATGGGGCTGCAGAGCAAGGGACCTGCACATACCAACACCACTGGGTCTGCTTATTACCTCTGAGTTCTGGAAAAACAAAATATGCTAAAAAATATGCTAACGTTCAGAAGATGTCTTTTTTTGCTGGCTAAATTAGCCAGTAGTATTTGCACATAAAAAACCCACAGAATACCCACACAACCCACAACTTCTGTCTGAAGAAAGATACTAATAGATATAGACAATGCCATGGCTGGTTGCTAACTCACCCATATGCAGCATAAAAGACTTGTCTTTCCCTGTAGTTCTATAACTCCGTGTTTGAAGTTACTGTCTTTACAGCAAAAGGAAATTAGCTTGATTTCCAAAAACAAATACTGGTGTAAACTGAGGCAGAGGTATGAAGTATAATTCTAAGATCCTATAACTATTTGCTTTCTTGAACATCTGTCATTAAAGGCAGTACACTAAAAAAATCAACAGCTATTTCAGTCATGGTAAAATAAAAATCCACTACAGTGCAAGCAGTATCTAAAACAGCAATGGAAAAGCAGCTGAATACTTAATGCAGAAATAAAGCTCAAGAATGACTACCCCTGGAAAAAATAATAGGGTTTTAAAAGAGAACTGTACTAAGAGCCTAATACAGGCTGTGTTGCATTGACCCAGCTGAGCAGATTCCATGCCCTGCACCACCTTCTGGAATGAAGGAGAGTACTTGCATCAAACTTTACACAGAGTAGCTGTTAAAAAGCAGAGACTTTTTGCACTACAGACCAATTACATCATCTGAGACTGAAAGAACCCATTATTTCAAGGCCAATAGTACCTTTCTCCAGCATGTTTGCTTAATAATACAGACATCAGTACTTACTCCAGAATTCCTTCTACAGTAATGGTCAGAACAGTTCAAGGCTGAACAGCTTAGCAGACCCTGTAACTATATACCATGAAAGGTCTATTCAGGACACCAAGTTCTTCAGCTGACAGGCCCAGCACATAGCCTACCTCTCCCTCCAGTATGACTGTGCCAACTCTAAGAGAGTCAAATATCTGAATATTAACTAGAAGTGGCATAGAGATGAGTGAAGAAAAAACAGTAGCTTCATACTGGACTGCTTAACTAGTGTGGAACAAGAGAGATGATTCAATTCCTCCCACTGCCACCAGTTTCACTGAAAAGTCTTTCAGTTATTTAGTACCATAAGCAGCTGTGTCACACTGGCTACAATCAGTTACAAATGCATCCGTATTTTAAACGGATACAGCTTCCCCCGTACACCTCTCATGGTGAGCCCTTCTGAAATGCATTTTTTACTCCACTAAAAACAAGAGAATGAAGCAGTAATATTCTCATTGTCAGAAATAAAGGTTCTTACTGTGCAATTACTCTTTAAGACTATTCAAGCAGGTAAAACACCTAAAAGTACAAACGCCATTAAATGCCTGTTGTGACATTCCCATAAGGGGCTGGGAAGCATGCAAACATACCTTCTATAAAATCATTTTCACTATATAGCTGCCTGTCTCCTACTCCATCATCTTCATCTTGGCCATCTTCTTCGTCTGGATTATTGATAACTTCTAGGCCAGCCTCGATAACTTCCACCAATTCATCTCGTTTATCCTTTCTAACGGGTTTCTCTTCTGGATGCCGAGTGAGCCCCATCTCCAATTGGAATACTTTCATGGATGTAAAGCTTTCAAAAGGAATGACTCCATACTCACTAGGCAATTTGGCCCCCACGCTCACCTCAGCTTTGTCAATCTGGGAATGAAGAAACTCTAGGAGATCATTGGATGTTTGTTCTTTGGTGCCCTGGTAGTTCATACCATTGACCTTCGGGCTCTTTTTTTCCTGCAGGGACTTCAATTTGTCACTCATTTCCTGAAGCTCTTGCTTCAGCTGGGCAATCTGACGTTTCAGACTGGTAGCTCGGTTTTGATAATGCTCTTCTTGTTCCTGTAAGAGAGCTTGATAGTATTCTTTACCCATGCTTTCACCTACAACACCAGGCAGAGATCCATTGCCATCTGTTTGTGGAGCACACTCCAGCAAATACATGAGCAAGACTAAACTGAATAGTAAAGCAAGGCCCACCAATAGCCAACGAGTCCTGGCTTGAATTACTAAGCCTCTTCTGGGCATTCTCATATTATTTCTGTTTCCAATCCTAAAAGATGACTTATCTGCTCTTGCTTTCCAGGGGACATCACCCCAGACTCCAAATCTTAGAAAAAGAAAGAAATCACAACCATAATAGCTACTACAAGTTCTGGTAACATAGCTGATGAGCAGTTTTCAAGCTTTGCCTGAATCAAGTGTCATTGCAGAGATGTAAATCTGAAGTTCCTACGTCATCCATAACCATCAACTGTAAGTCTGGTTGACGCCATACAATTCGTTCAGGATGTCCTACCCCAAACAAAAAAGCCCTGCAAAGGGGGAGGAAGATGGAAGACACCAGCAAGGAATCATATTTCCATTTCCTAATTCAGCCCTAGTTGAAGGGGCTTAGCTTATTTGAAGTTTTGTGAGGGAAATCTGCAAAAGTAATTTTGTAAGCTTTGAACAGACAGCAATTTTCCCCCCCACTACGTGTGATAGCAATCTACAGTTTAGTGATAGTAATTTTCATTGGCTAGTCTTGCTTTTCCTCTGGCACTTGAGATTTTAGTCCACTTCCCCTCCTCTCCTTGGAATCTGTGGTTTGAGACAGCAAAACGAAGACAGAACCTAAAATTAAAAGAAAGGTGCACATTAGAACTACAAAGCAGACAGTTTGTAGACAGCAAAAAGTTTCTCATTTGAGAAACACGTAAACAAAGTTCTAACACATGCATGCAAAAGACTGCTGGTGGAAGGAGTGAGAAAGGCAGAAAGAAACCATTTCTTTCCTTTGCATTACCCATCAGCAACTCCCTTGGACACAGTGTCTGGAAAACAGTAGTATGGACAGTCCAATAAAAATGCATTTGTCACACAGCTTGCCAAAGCAGAAACAGTTCTTCTAGTCTCACCACGGTTTATTTCACATTTGTTTTAATTCTCCCATTCTTTCTTGGGTTTTTTGTTTTGTTTTACTGTGGGAGGAAAAAAAGACACCAAACCCCATGCCTTTCTTATGCCCCTACACTAAAAAGAAAAAAAAAATCCATTAACTATTTTGAAGCAGCAGAACCTCACATTTCATTTGCTTTTACCTTAAGTAAATACCTTTCAGGGTATAACTGTTCAGTCATGAATAAAGTATTATAGATTTAAATATCAAATTTTACAGAATCCGCATTTCAGATTAAATCAAATTCAACAGAAATTAAAATTCAAACACCAATCCCTGACTGATGAAAGGGATCCTGAGATAATCCATCTGCTAATATTTCCACCTTCTTATATGGTGAGGCTAGCCTGAAGTGGCAGTGGTCACACTCTTACATGACTGACCAAACCATCCTAGAAGGAAAGACCAGAGAAACAGACCACAGTGATGCAAGAGGGGGATACCAAAAATCCTACTCATCACTGAGAGTCAGCTAAATGTTTTATGGGCCTCTTCAATGACAGCATAAAAAACTAATTAGTAAGGTCAATGCATATAAGTCTACTTTCAACATTAATAAAATACTTGCATTTAAAATTTGCTTGTATAAAATTAGTGAAGCTCATTAAAATTTATCCAGGGACCTATTAGCTCTACATCCATTTTGACTGTGTTATGCAATTATGGTTTGGGGGAAGTTCTGAGACTCCCAGTTTAGTTTCACTGTCCGTACGAGACTAGAAAAAAATTGCTCCCTCCCGTACTCCTTCTATATGTGTTAGACATCCTTATCTGGCACTGCCAGCTGCCACCCAGCCCATCTTGTTCTGACCCTGCGAGTCAGTCAGGGTGCCACAGTGCCATCCCCACGTGTTCGCAGCATATATCTGGCATTGTGTCTCCCCGATTGTGCCCTTGTCTCCTCCCTCCCCATTCAGCTTCCAGCACCAGGATACTGCTCCAGTGCAGATCAGGTACTGCTGCTCAGCATCTCCACTTGCAAGAAAGCTCCAATGACCAGGCCTGAAAGATTAAGTGACTTATTCATACCACCAGCAGCAATGCCTGCCACAGCTGACCCAAAGTTTGTGGGCATATCACGCACACGAAGTTTGGCAAGAGCTGCACACCTTGGAGTTGTCCAGCTGAAGTCTATAGGACTGCTCAGAGCAGATTTTAGTATTTGTAGTGCTAAAGTGCCTGTTAATAATTAATCTACATAGATTATGTAGAAATCCTTAATACAGCAGATTAAAGGCAATTACTCATCTGAAACGGAAGCTTTTGGAACTCATGGAAAGCTACTGGACACTGATACAAAATAAGTAACAGTTTTATCAACTGAATACTAGATAACATCCTTTCAAGTCCAGACAAGCCAGAAGTTAGTCACTCCTCACTGCACAAACACAACATTATATAAATCCAAGTTGAATGCCTATAAAGAGTGATCAAACCCAGATGTATCCTCAGATTACTGACCGGTGTCCAGATGTGATGACTCAAGGGAGATAGAAGAAAAATATCTACAGGACAAAACCAGTTCACAGAAATGATACAGTATCATCCCAAGCTTTCTTTAGTACAAAGATGACCAGATGTTATTTTTTTACATTTCTCACTGAATTCTTGTTCTGTTACACTGCAAGAGGCGGAGCCACAATTAATATAAAGAACCACAAGTCTCTTTAAACTTCAGTAAATCCTTAACTATACTAAAGCTACTCCATGCAGAAGCTGACACATCTTCAATGAGTAAAGGCATATTGAAAAATTATCAGACTATCTAACTTGCATAAAATATCAGTAAATCAAGTCTCAACTATTGTAATTGTTGGTAACCCACAAGTCGATACCCCTGAAGATGAAGCATTAGTTCTAGTAGGCTTTTGTAGTAGGCTTTTCAATTCTTGCTCCACCAATAAATTGCCCTGTGTTCAACTTTGATGAAGTCACTAACTTTCCTTAGGTCTCATTCATGTCTTAGAAGCAAGGGAGAACAGATCTCCAGAAGTGGTGTCAAGAGGACACAATGTACCAGGAGATTAAGATCGCCTCAGAGAATAGCAGGGGGCAGTGAGGGAACTCTTGTTGCTCATATCTTTGCCCACTGTGGCCAAACAGACATCATTGTGCTAAGCATGGATTAGGGAAGTCAACACCTCCCGCCCCCGCGGGGACTCCCTGCTGGGCATCTGCAGATTCCTGGCCCTCCCCACCGGCACTTCACCTATTTACAGCAGAGGGCTGTTTGGGGAGCACTGCCCTGAGGGGTGCTCAGGGAACAGATACAATGAGCCATTTCTGAGCAATCAGAACTACACGAGCTGGGCTGTAAAGAGCTCACTGCTACTTTTCCTTCTAGGCTCTAATTATTGCTTCATTAGCTGAAACCCTTTGACTACGGACTGGTGACAATCCTATTAACAAGACAGCCTTTTTACAGAGACAGGCACTGCCTATTTAAGTTTGACCATTTTTTTGCAACGCCATAAACAACAGGCATTTTTCCCACTGGAGCTTCACCGTGGCCTTTAAAGGCTAGGAATGTTTGTGCAACCAGTTATGTCGAACATTAAAATATTGAATTGCACGTGGAGAGCTGAATGGGTAAGTTAGTTTGCCAAAGCAGTGGGGAGCTGAGCGAATTGACATCTTTTTTTTTCCCTCCAGTATTACTTCTGCTAAGGGAAGTCATCATAAAGGAGTAAGACACATTCCATTTTGAATACTTCAAGGAGTGAGTGAAAGCAGTAAGAATCTTCCCTCCTTCTTTGGAAAAAGACGGCATATGAGCACACAATTTCACAATCCTCTCTTTTCAGGGAAAAAAAAAAAGAAAAAAGAAAAAAAAAGCCCTGTTTTCGCATATTTACAACCCAAATTTGATATGAGTTCAGTCTGGCACAGCCCTATTTTAGGAATTCCAGTAACTAGGCTGTAGAGTATGATTACAAGAGAAAGCAGGCTGTGAAACCCCAGAATGAACAAAAGCACACGGGATCCCAAAGATCACAACAGGGAAACTAACTGGAACACACTGAAGTTTGTACAAAAGGACAGTAAGGTTACCCGGTAATAAGTAATTACACAGAAGTCCCTGGAATTTCAGTGCTTAAAGATTAAGTTCCAAAACCTCAGATCGCACACACTGGTATTTAACTTCATAACAGTTCTTCAGAACAAGTCTATTTGCAGTAGTCTGTATGATCTCCAAAGAATGAGACATCTGAGGCTTATACAATGCTTATAAAGATCAGCAGGTTTTCCAGAGGCACCTGATTGTTAATTCTTTCTGCATTTCCAGGGCCTTCTGTATATTCAACAATGGAAACATTTCTGCTCCTTACAAAAAAGTCCATTGATTCTCTAAGCACAAGGGATTAGACCAGCATGCTAAGTGAAAATACTTTACATTTTTTTTATTATATTAGCATTCTGTTTTTGTTCCTTGTTGCAAAGGATGATCTTTCTGAAGCGGGGAAACATTCACACTCGAGGCAGTGACCTAATTCAGTTTGCACTTGGCTTCATGCCAGACTGTGGGGACACTCCTTGTGTGAGCACGTTTTACTTTAGACATGTCCTTTTCATTCAGCATGTCCTAGACAGTCACTGTTTAGCTGCTCATGAATTCCAGCTGAGAGTTATTTTATTGCTCATAATTTCACCCAGAAGCCACAGATACTGTCTTAAGCCTCCTCCACACACATATTTCTCTTCTTGGCAAGTTATACAATGAAAACATAAGGTCCAATCTCATCCCTTGCATATTCCCTTCTCATTCTGAAGAACAGTGCCACTGAGAACAGAATAGCTTGGAAGCCATTCTGAATACAGAATATACAGAATAGTTAGAGGAACGCTGGGGTCACCTTTATCCTCTCACTTGCTGAAACCAGACACAAAGCAAGTTGGTCATCTGCTGTTGCAGACAATCTTTGCATAAACCCCGGAGTGAAAAACCTCAAACCATACCTTAAGTACACATCACATCATCTCTGCTTAGACAGTCTGCTGAAGTATAGCCTCAGAAAAGACAAAAGAATTTGTCCAGGGTTCTATTACACAGTTCTACTTGAGCAGTGCCTAAGTTAGACACATCAGCTATTAGGAAGAAAGGAAGAGGAAAAAAATTCACAAGAATTAATTGTCAAAGTTCTCACTTCACACAGAAAACTAGTCAAGAATCTCACCCTCCTTACTGATCGCAAAAAAAAAAAAAAATCTTTCTTTTACAATTCTGCCACCTGATATGCTTTCAGCTATAGCTCTGCCTCCCAAGCACACACACATATGCACTGCTGGATGGGAGAGAAGTTAAAAGCCACTATCAATTTATGGAAAGACAACCTGCATTCAATAAAACCAATAGGAAAGTGAAAATAATCAAAATATTTTAGACCTTACCAGTTTCATATTGAATTCTGAAAAACCTGAAAGTTTTGCTTGTACACATTGTAATCACTGCCCATGGCAAATCAATCACATCAAGCACACACAGTAGCTTATTTTCAACTTTTTGAAAGTTTAGAGTATGACACAGTGTTCCAATTTACCCCAACATCCCCCTTTAGTTGGTAAGCACTGAAATTCAGCTTTACTGCTCACCTTACCTCGTTGACACCAAAAATTCTTCAAGCTACCTCTAGATTTTCATCAGTTTCCTTTCCTCTGCCAAAGCCAGAGTCCCATGGGGGAAACAATGACTGTACACTGATCACTGAGCATGTCACTTCATTTTTAATGAAGGACATGGGAAAAAAAAATGAACAGTGGTGAACTGTCCACATTATGAACAACGGTGAACTGTCCACATTATGAACAGCCTGTGATGAATTTTAAACTGCTCAAGCATATCTGCAATAGGTAACTTCAGACATTTCTTTAGTTTCTAAATGGGAAGGAAAAAGAAATCATGCCTTTGGCAGAAGGACCATTCTAGAACTCACAGTACACCACGAATAAGTAGTTCAGGCACGGGAACCATAGGAAAAAGTTACTTCAGTGAAGTGTGCAATAATCACAGGACTTACTACTCAAAAAATAATATTCTCCATGCAAATGGTTTCTCTTACAAAAAGCAACATTGTTGTTTTGCCAGCAGAAATGCTGTGCTCCAAAATAAAATTAAGACCAAACCTCCACAAATTTCCACTGCCACATTAGAGACTGCAGTATACAGGGAAGATATATCAGGTTTCTTGTCTCCCTTGTTTCATGTGATAGATCAACTCACTCTCAACACCAGGGAGAGATAACATCAATAAAAAACCCTGCTTTTTCCAAGGACCAGATCCTGCTTACTAATTACATCTTTACAGGATATGCAAGTGAAGCAACACATTTTGTACTAACTTTTAAAACACAGAAACACAGAAAAGAGTAGGGTTTCATTTTAATAGCGGTATTCAATCATCTTAGAAATCAAGAACAATCAAGCAGGTCATGCTCTTTACAGCTTGCCCAAACCCTCTCTTGCAATTTCTGCCTCAATTTCAAGTTCCCTGGAACGTTGCTTTTTACAACAGCAACACAGGCCATGGGGGCTGCAGGAAGGATCCATCCTGCTCATGGCACCACACACCCCTTCCCTGCCCCATGGACACGGCCAAAAAATAAATCAGCTTGCCAAGTTGACAGAATAGGAAATACTGTGGGGTTTATTGCCTCTGTTCTCAGAGAAGGCAAGCAGAAGGTGATATCCAACAATCTAGAAATGGTGCTATTTTTGCCACAACAATACTGGGAAAAAGCAGTCATGCTGTCATCCTCAAAGGAAATATTAACTGTACTGTAGTGGTTTAAATGCAATTCTTTCATAATATCCTGTGAAATAACAAGGAAAAAGAGCAACCTTTTGCTGAAGCAGTTTTATCTCCTATAAGTGAGAGAAGCAAGCAAGTTATCACTTGTCCTGGCATTTGTTGTTCCTAACCAAAACTAAATCCACTCCATAGTTAAGTGGACAAATGAAAGAACAGTATTATTCACATTATTTACCTTATAACTAATCCAAAGTAAGCAATGAGCTTATGAATAGGAGCCCTGCTTTGGCTTCAGTGAATCCAAAGCAAGTCCAGTTGTCTGGAAAATCCTGAATTAAAATTGAAATTTGAAACCCAACCAGCTACACCTTAACCACACTGGTCAGCATTATTCCGTTTCAGATAAAGCCAGGAAACAAAAGTCAACTCAACAGTCACTTTATATTGTTTTTATGAAGAGAGACATCTGCTTGGCAAGAAAAACTAGGTAAAATGTCCTAGGTAGGACCAGCTGAAGGAGTTTCATTTGCTTGCTTGTTTTAAAACTATTATCAAACATCTATCATGAAAGGCTCTTCTACCTTCAGCTTTCACAAGACAATAGTTTTTCTGTATGACACAACTTTTCCTATTGCTTGTATTATTTAGCTTGTGGGTTGCTACACTGCTGTTGGTGCTATTCCTCTTTTTAAATCTGGCAAGAAAACCACAAACTCCAAGTTTGGTGAACCATGTCTTCTTCCTCTTATTGTCAGGGAATTAAAGGAACAGCAGTTTTATATGACTACACTTATTGTGCCTACTTTGTTGGTTGCTAGAGTTCAACCTAGAAATAAGAACAGAAGTACAAGAGCTACCTTAGCACAGTCATCAGGGAAGATCTTTCTCCTGGTATTCCCAACATCTTGTAAGTAATTAAGTAACGTTAAAACATTAAGTAATGTTTTTCACACGAGCATGAGGCAAGAACCTGGCTTACTTTTACAATAGGCTTTGTTAAACCCTTATCAAGGACACAGTCCCCATAAGGGGCTGCACAAATTATAACTCAGCAGCATTTGGGTTCCTGGGCCAGGGCACAACACTGAGTAACCACTGAAAGGTGGCAGAGCCTCCCAACAGCCTGTGTAACACTGCGCACCCCATCAAGGGAAAAAGACTGCGAGGACAACTTAAGCAAAACTAAATCACACTTCTTACAGCAACCACAGCTTATCTTCAAGGATGCACAGTAATCTCTATTAGACCACATGCTGGGAGATGTTTATACTTCTTTCTGTAGAATAGAACAATAGCTGCAGCAAGAGGCAGAAATTAAGATGCACAGCAGTCTTCAAAAAGATAATGCTGTAGGTAGGGCTTTTTTTTGCACAGAAAGCAGCCTGTTTTAGAAGGACAGAAAACCAGTTACACTTTGCAACAACACAGCATCACCTTGAATCAAAGTGAATGAGGAAAGGTGAAATATTCTTTAGGCATCCGAAGTCTCTAAACAACTTAAAAGGCCCCAGCTAAATATCTCCCGCACACAAGATGAGCATGCTCCCTCAAATGCAACAGTGCAGTGAAAGGTAACTGGTGATCCCAGCTCACGTGCACAGCACACTCGAATTTCCACCGATGCTATGTTCTATTTATTAGAACCAATCACTGAGAATGACTGCAGCCATCCACTGTGGAATGGTAGCTGGCAAAACCAAAGAGATGAGAATAAAGTGGTTTTCTTGCCATCGCTTCACCTCAGTTTCACATCTAACTACATTCTCAGAATCAAGTTGTCTTCTGTTTTCTCAGATCTCTGTCATCTACTTCTCTATATATAGAGATCAAGATAACATAGCTACTGTAACCTAAGCATAGTGAAAATATAAATGCCAACCTATGTAAACTCTTGAGCTGTTTTTAAAGGATAATTGTCATTCAAGTTCATGCATGGAGCCCGTGGAAAACTTCTCATTGTGGGAGGTAAGAATAAAGGTCATGCATGCAGTTTCCTTGTACTGTAAAGCAAATCTGAAAATGCTGTAGAGCAAAAAAGGTCCTTTGAGGCCCCCACACGTGGTTCTCACAAGGAGATTTATTTTTCTTAAGTTATGAAGAGACGGAAAAGGACAGTCCATACCCAGAGTGTTCTTTCTAACAGTTGCACAGCAAATTGGCCAGCATTTAAAAAAAGTTAGAGACTTAATAATGTTGAGGAGTTAATTTTTTTTTTCCATTTTTTGGAATTTTTTTCCTATGGTAAGAGTGACACTGTTTTCAAGGATGTAATATTCCAGACTATCATGCAGCTGTAGCAGTTGAAGTGAAAACAGAGAGAAGTTAAATACTCAAGTGCATCCAACTTTCTTTAAAATACTTTCAAACCTCTCTTAATACCTATCTTGAAAACAGAAATGTTTATAGGAAATCGATTCAAATTTAATAAAGTTTTGTCGGACAACTATGCACCAGCAATATTCTCACTAAAGTTATGATTTATCACCAAGTTTTTTGAGGATTACCTGGACCAGGGAATATTTGTGCTTAAGTCTCCTCAGCGCAATTTTGAAGACTCCTGAAGTGACCACTGGAAGATACTTTTGTGCACTTTGTCCAAGTGGTAGTTTGGCCTGAGAGTTTTAAAACAACAAAAACCAGCTTAAAATATTACTTGATCCAGAAATCCTGACAAAATGCTGCTCAATCACCCTCAAGTTTTTCTTAAATAAAACCAAATCAAACTTAAATTCACACGTAGTTTTCAAAACTCTGCTCACTTTGCTATTCTTCAGTCCACAATCAAAGATGGAAGGAGGAACACATTTTAGCCTTTAGAAAGGCTGAACTTCAGCATAGTAGTTCAGGTTCTGCTTTCAGCACAACAAATCAGCCATGGATATGTCACCAGCCATGAAAGCTGGATGCCAAACAATTGAGAAACATCTGGTGCATTCCAGAAGCACAGCTTATGTCATCTGTAATTTTTCAGTTTGACATTATAACTAAGCATTAACTTACTCTTAAAGGACTAGCAACACCAAGCTTCAACGGAAGCAGAAAAGCCAGCAGCATGTCAGAACTACCTATCTTGATATTTTATGAACAACTAGAAACAAACACTGAACACTTTGCATTATGCTGCTTCACCTCTCTTGTTTTGTTTTTCAAGTCCCTGAAGTCAGTCTTTGGACCACTCGAACCGCCTTTCCTCCCCTTTTCTTCAGGAAGAGGTCATCATGGTTTCAAGGGGAGTGCAGCCAAGAGTTTTTGCAAACCTCAGGTAAGTTTTTGCAGGTTCCTTGCACTCTTTTCTTGTGTTCATATTTCACCACTGTTTTTTTCTAACTTTTTTTGCTTGTTTTGCTTCACAGGAGGGATGTACAGGTTGTTACCACAGACACTTGTCCCAAGTGTCATATTTAATACATGGCTCCACCTGGCAACAACTTCTGCTACACTGTCTGAACACTGGTTTAAAGTTGTTTGGTTTTTTCCTTCCCTTCTTGTCCCCTCACACAGCTGATTTAAATCCCTATCACTTCCACCTGTCCAATAGAAGTTGAGGACCTTAAACTAAGGAGGAATTCTGAAGAGTTAAATGCAAAAGAATTCAAAACCACTGGATTATGTCTAAAATCTAATTTTAAAAATCCAACAGAAAGAAACGTGCATAGCAGCACTTCATAGCAGAAACTAATAGTATTTTGGATGTTAACACCCAGTCCTTTGCCAGACACTGGGGGCACTGGGGCAAAGTCTGCCCTGCAGAAGCATCTTACAGGAGCAATGCTTTGACTTTGCTGGGAAGAAACCTGCCAGCCTCTGTCCAGCCAGTACCAACTGCAACCAATACTCATCCTCCTGCTTCACAAATTCTATGTCTCTTCTTCAGAAGACTTCTACGTGTATCAGGAGCTCACAGAGCACATGAAAGATGGACTAAACTACTGTCACTCAGCTGTCTTAATTTTCACTCTACCAGAGCACAAGACATGCAAGGCATCTGCTGCCCCTGGGGCTGTGAGCAGCATCAACAGTGCTGACAAGTGGCATCCTTTTTTGACACCACTGCTTGGGGAAGCCTTCAAGAGACAGCAGAAGTGCTACCACAAGTCATCTGAAAGCTGTCACCCAAAACACTCTTACAGGACAGATTTTATTTCACACAAACTTATTACTTAGCTTCAGAACTGTGGGTTCCCTCTCAAAGGTGCTCAAGAATAACATTTTGTCTTTCCACAGTGTGCTTCAAAACACAAGCTCATTTACATCATTTCCTCTGCTCTAATTCAGCAGTGTTCCCAACAAGCTTCAATTGCTTCCTGTGCATTGCTGCTCAACACCTGCCCCTGCAGCAGCAACACTAACTCCACCCAGAACTCTCTAAGTATTATTATTTCTGCTGTTTCTAGGGAGAAGATGAAAACACCACACACCAACACTGGGGTAGCAAAAAATCTGCCTAGTTACTGATCTGGTTGCAATTGATTATCACACACAACATCTACACACAGAATTAGCTCAGAACCTCTGTACAGCAGCACCTCAGCCATCACCTTTAAATTTTCATGTCTTCCTGCAATTACACACCTGAAAGCCAGAAACTGTCCTTCCATGTCTCTGGCAACTGGCATCAGAAAAACTATTAGAGTTCTTTTCTTTACACAATTAACTGGGCCTGGTCAAGACAAAACTGCTGTAGGTTTATACACAACTTTTTGGAGAACTCAAGTGTCCTACAATTTTGGTCTTCTATGAAAGCACTCATCTATTCTCTTGACAAAAAGCACAATTAACAGCAAAGACATAAGACATACTAACCTCATTTTGTGGTTGATGTTCATTTATCAACGTTAAATACAAGAAGCAGGTGTCTGTATAAAAGAGCCTCATCCGTTCAGCAATTTTACTTGCAAATATTGTATTTCTAAGCTACTTTTAACTCCTACCTGTTCTGCACTGTATTATTTTAACTCTGAACACGTGAGAACCAGTCTGGAGCTTAGTTCAGCAAAAGGAGGTAACTGCTGCTGGTGACAGCCATTAAAAGTATGTGGGTAGGACCCATCTCCAGAGGGTTTATTGGCCATGAGAGAATTTTACTTCTCCTCTACAGCTGGCATACTGGTTTCCTTGAACAGAAATTCCCTCCATTATGCCGGAGAAGAGCACACCAAACCCTCCCCCAGCATCAGCCCAGCCATGCCTATGGTGCTGAGACAGCTACAGCGCTTCCATTCTGCACACTTCTTTAGTTGCCAAATGTGTACTTGTACTCAGGCTCCCACAGGTAAATATTCTTACCCCTCTATCTATTGAAGCAATGCACTGATGGACATTTTAGGTCATTTCTGGCAATAATAGAGGAGCTGATGGGAAGCCTCACTTTTGACAGCAGGATGCATATGGTGGCAGTTGGGTGCTGATCCACGCTTTCCAGACAGGTGCCCTAAGTGACATCCCAGAAAGCCCAGTACCACAAAAGAAGGATCCTCTGCCAGGAGCTGCTTCACCAGTGAAACACCACCATTTAGTACCGGGGAGGAGAAAGGCAAGAACAAAAGCCAGACAGACACGCCCTCACCACCCACTCACTCCACCAGTGAAAGAATTAAAGGGGGAAAAGGCTGAAGTAAAACAGAGGCAGCTCTGCCCCTGCTGTCACCCATCAACACAGTGCCAACACTCCCCTCAAATGCACCTCCCTAAGGAGACATGGGCACCTTCCACTGCAGGCTGGGCAGGGAGGTGGGCTCCAGACCAAAACCTTCCCAGGAACACAGGAAGAGCTAAAGGAAGCAATCAGACCCAAGGGCACCCGTGCTGGAAAGCACCTACACCGTAGGGAGCCACAAATCAATTAACAGGCCAATCACTACAGACACTTTTTATTACAGCTGGAGATGATTATCAGGAAACAGATTTTAAAAGTACATACAAGATTTCCTCACAAGATAGTTTCCTCATGTTATCTGATTTGGATTCTCTGAACTTCACTCAAACACCAACTCCTGTTGATGCTCTTTCCAGAGCTCACATTTGCACGCACAGCTTGAAATAACCAGCCAGTTTTATCAACTTACTTTTCGAGCATTTGGTGTGTGAATGGAAAGAGCCTTTAAAAACCCGTAAGGTAAAGCAGAGATTGTTCCAAGATACTATTCCACCACACCTCATTCAGAAATAACTGTGGAGCAAGTGGCTCCTGCCAGCCTTACCATAACGCAGAGCTGCAGCACAGACAGCCCAGCGCCAGCAGAAAGAGTGCAAGCTTCTCACAAGTATTTCAGTGTGCCCTGTTTCCACATGCAGCACCTTCAAGGATTAGGGAAAAAAAGCCCTTTTCCTTTTCCATTGAATCTTCCATCTTTAATGACTACATGTAGCTTGCAATGATCACCTTGTTACTCTTTTCGAAACAAAGCGTCTCAGCTAGCAGTGACCATCTTAGAACCACCAATTTAGATTACACACACCACAAAGTATTAGATAACCAAGAAATACTAAGCTGAATACCTTGCCAGTCTACATTTTTAGGTACACACAAAATACCTGCAGCCTTACAATAAATTTTTTTTAAGGCCTGGATAAAAGCAGAAGCTAGCTGCACCCAAAATGGGCCCCTAAAGCAAGGTCTAAAACAGTACCCTGTTCAACTACTTTTGCACCAAAAGGCACTCATGACTGGAGGACTGCAACTTGCAGAATCTTTCCGATTTTTCTAAAATGAGCTGTAACATTAATGGATGTGCTGGGCTTTTCTAATCATCATTCAGAATAAAACTGTTCTGGCAGACAGTAAGAAGTGTCCTTCCACAAATTATTCTTACAAGCTGTGGTTCCAACTCAGAAATAAAACTATATTCCCATTCCCTTCAAAAAGCATTATGTTTCTTTTATAAACATCTTGTGAGTTCTGGTCTCATTTCCCCATTTCCAGCACTAACCTTAAAAGAACATAATTAGATACATAGATAAAGCACAGTTATTTGTGGTTTCTTTTTTCTAAAAACAATATGGTCCTGAAAATATTTTCTTCCCATTGTGCCCTTTAAGAATAATTTTTTTTTTAAATCTTCTACTCTTGAAACCTCTGCCTATTTTCTACGTTATTTTTCCAGAAGCAAAATTATTATGGCCTTTTCCCATGCTTTTATTCTGGACAGTTGATTCTTTAGAGGGCAGATGAGCTAACAAAAAGCCAAGGACATTATCAGTTCCAGCACTTATCCAAAGCCTGACTTTCATCCTACCTCTATGATCCTGTTTCTGCATTATTTAAGGAGAAAATACTGCAAGTCATGAAGCTTGCTTCATAATGACAGGCTGCTTCAGAGACAAGAAAAATATTGTGCAATTTGTTTTCTGCAGTGAAAAAAACTGACCTCATATTTCTCATACCCACCCTCCTGGGAGTTTAATTCTGTCTCTTTTAAAAGTTAAGGTGATTCTGATGGATTCATTTTATAAAGAGGTCCACAGAAGACTTCTGGCAAGCATGAAGTAGCAGACTGTAAAGCAGGAGTCGAAATTCTTGTGCCAGATACGCTTGTGGGTTTTCCTGGTAGCAGACCACAATTACTTATCATTTAACTATACCCTCAGATGAAGCTTCTCACTGACTTGGGAAGACCCATATCCTGGGGTTGGAACATAAAAGCAAAGAATTTAAATTCAAGAGTAATTTGGTGCAACTGCTATCACAATGCAGCAGCTATACTGACAGGTTTGGGGGTTTATTTTTTTCCTTTATTCCTTCCTTGCTTAAGCCTGAGAAAGATGCTCATAGGAGCAAGAAGGAAAAGAACTATTTGAGATCAACTAATTTTAATCACACTGAAGTTTTCACATGTTTTCTCCAGCAACAGACAAGCTAAAGAATGTTTGTTTGGGCCGTACAGTCATGTACTTCAACAACCACTCTTCTCACTCCCATGTTCAGCTGCTGATGGTTTATGACAGTGGTGCCGGAGCAATGCTCAGTGTAGGTCTCCTGATATTTCTGATAAGGACTTACTGGCAGAGTCTCCCATAAAAGCCTCAGGGTATAACTGAGGCTCATAGCTAACACCCCTCCGAAAAACACATCTACCTCCACTGACAGCTACTGGGAATATTTCCAAACTGCTGTCTTTGGTGCTCCTTGGGGACCCACCATCTAGCTAATAAAAAAAGGGAAGCCAGAAGCTTCCTTCAAACACACTAAAGCAAGGTAAGAACTTGCAGCTAGTGCATGCTGGAAAAGAAGAAACTGTCCTACGAGGCCTAGCATTATAGTCTCCAAGGAAAAGAAAAACAGGGAAAATAAGGTATTTTTACTGTATGACCTTAACCTTAATGAGAGATAGTGACTCAGTGTTGAAACAACCTCTCTTTTCTGCAGTTCTTCTGATCTACCTGTGAGAAGAGAATAAAGTTAGTCCTTATCCATCATCTACAAGTTTAGCAGAAGAGTGTCTCAATATTCACCTGCCGGAGGGACTTGAAGAGAGAGAAACCACAACCAAACAACAAAACCACAGAATAAAGCAAACACTGATGACACTTCACTGAAAACATGTACTATCAAGTTTAAATTTCTACACACATAGGTTTAAAAGCGGCCTTGCAAATTACAACACCCCCCCCGTTTCTGCTTTAGCATTTCTGAATTAATTGACTGGTGACAATCACACAATTTATTTTTATGTCCAATACCAAAACGTTCCAACTCTCACAGTTTGCGAGAGCACAGAATTTACCGAGCAAGAACGCGTCTGACAAAAACGAAGAGATGCAAGCCGTAGTATAAACAACGCTCAACATTTCACTGATGATAATTAAGCACTCTCATCATCATTTCCCCTATTCTGGAGGGCTGGTGGAAGGATCGGGGGTTTCTCGCGGCCGCAGCAAGCCCCAAGGCCGCCCCGCAGCCCGGCACAGCCCGGCCGGGCGCTGCCACCGTGCCCGCTCCAGCCTGTGCTGTGCCGTGCCGGGGGGGCCGCCCGCTGCATCCCGCTGCCTGCGGCTGTACCAACGCGCTCCCTGCACGCCTACGGCCAGCGAACACAATGGAAACGCAGCCGTGAGGGACAGATTCCTTTTACTGTTGAGACAGCGCTACGGTATAGCCGAATGGGCCGGTGTGCCAGGCCGCCGCTCCAGGGCGGTCAGGGCGGCCCCCGGAGGACCCACAGCCGCCCGGGGCGCTCGGTGCGGGCCGGCCGCAGCCCGCTCCGGGCCGGGACACGGGGCCGGGCCCGCCGCGGTGTCGCTGCCCGCGGCCGGGCGGGCTCCGGGGAGCTGCACAGCACTTTCTGCCAGCAGCGGGGAGAGCCGGCCGAGANCCCCGGGGCGGGACCGGGTCCCCGCGCAGTCCCGCGGGGGAAGCGGGGCCGCCGCCGCCGCACGGCAGCAGGGAGGGGCCGCGGGAACTCCCTCCCTCCCTCCGCCCTGCGGCGCCTTCGCTCGCCCCTCTCCTGAGGCGGGGGCGCGCCGCGCTCCCATGCGCCCCGGGAGCGGCGAGAAGTCCGTGTCTGAGGGCGAGAGCCGGGAGCGTGTCCGTGCCCCCTCCGCGCACCCTCCGCAGCTGTGCCGGCAGCGCCCGCCGGGCGGGCCCCTCAGCGCCGCGGCCGCACCGAGCGCGCCCGGAGCGCTCCGGCCCCGCAGCCCCCGCGGCCCGTGCCCCAGCGCTGACAGCCGGACAGGGAGCCTGCCCCAGCACTGACAGCACAGCTGCTCTGCCAGCCATGGAGCTCCATGCTCGCAGACGGCCACCAGCAGCACAGTGATGCTGATTTCTCAAATGTTAGCGGAACCGTGAAATTGTGATGTAGCCTTTATGGTGGAAACTAGAAGCAGAATTTAATTTAGTAATTATTTTCTACTTATCCAAGTATTTATGTACAGTTCTATATTTCCAGAAGAACGTTTCATTACACTATTTTAGAAAAAATATTCGTTTTCTGCAGGGCTTAGCCTGTAAGGAAGCCAGGCTTGGGAACTCATGCCATGTGCATGAATGGTGGTATGTAGCAGTGTAAAAGGGTAAAGCTCAGGAAGCAGGTAAGGTAGGAATGTTCTTCCATAACTGTGTACCAAATGTTTTTGGTCCCACTCATCAAAAACAGAGTCAGAGAAAGCCACTAAAGGCTGTTATCTACAGGCCTGATATCAAGTTATCTTAACTTGACATCACTCTGCTGGGTTGGCTGTGACTGCTCACCTGCCTCAAAGGCAGGCACTGAGGGCTTTCCAGAACAGAGCCCCAATGGTCTGAGCAGCAGAGGCTGCATCCTTTATCACATTACTGCTCTGTCGGAGTCTGTACCCCATTTAGCACAGAGCAGCCCTTTGTCTTCAAACAGGCAGAAATCCATTTGTTCATAAATAGCTACACCACACAGTTTGGGAGGGGGCTGGGTGTCCAAGGACCAGATCTGTTCCGTCTAGATTTCAAGCCCTCAGACAGCAAAGGTCTTTCCAGAGAATGCCTGAAATGAACAGTGAAAGGACACTTGGCTCCTGTGACCAGCCACCCATCCAGGCACTTTCCTATGCATTAAAACCTGTCACAATGCTAGATCATAATTTTAGGTATCCCTCAAAAATATACTTGAAAAGTATATTCATAGAAGAGAATTATCAGAAGGTTTTAAATATTCACACGTGCATTCCTCAAACTAGGTAAATGTGGCTTCATTACTCTTTTAGAACAGTATGTAAATACACTATTTTAAACCTAACCTCATACGAAGTTTCAGTATTGCATGTTACAGATGACTGTTGAACATCCTGCTTGCTGTCTTTGTTGTGGATAATGAGTAGGAGTTTAGTACACACCAACACACTGGAGACTGCAGTGTTCTGTAGACATAGTATTTGTGAGTACAAGAAGATAACGGAAATAACTGAAATTACTGATTTTGTCAACTAACCCTACATTGTAGATCTGAAACAAACTCTGACAATGCTGCAGCACCTACTGGCTGGCCTACAGAGAGCAGCCAGATCTGAATACTGTCCTTCAAGTTTCCCAGGTACCACCTTTCTTCACACGAGCTTGTTGCTGCTATGTGGGGAGAGCTATACAGGGCCTTCCAGGAGATTATCCACAGAACACTTTTTCTTCTTCTCAAAGTGCCAGTTTCTTCTGTTTACCAGAATTTCTTCTCTACCAGAAAGGTTGTTTTTTTCCAGACTGAGAGAAGGAAAAAATAGATTTCTTAACCTCTCGTAGGAACACATGGGTATTCATAGTCATCTCTGTATGAAAGGTCTACCGTGTCAGGAAAAATGATGGGTATGCAGTGATGTACTGTATCGTTTCCTGATTCTGCTATCACAACAAGCTGTTCTAAGATTAGATATTCCTTCATAACTCAGACCTATATTTATGCTGACAGATGTTATAGTTCCTATTTGGTGTTAATCTTACAGGCCTATAGAGGAATTCCCATGTTGTTTGTGAATAAAAGCAGGCAATAAAACATTTAGGAGATGTCTGTGTTTTAAGATACAATTAATTTCAGCCTGGGCATTTTTCTTAGACAGGTAGTTGCAGACCTCCTAGCATCTGAGAGCAATAGTATGTATATTTATATATTTATAATGTAATATAAAATGTGACTCGGCTTTGAATTTTCCTAAAATATTATGATAGGATGGTTATTTAGGAGACAGAATTTAAAAATATTTCCCTAAACTTTACTAAACACTGTTCTTAAATTGGTACAGCTGAGGGAAAGGAAGTGGCTGGCTCGCAATAGCTTATTCAAAAAAGGGTTTTCCAGAACACCATTAGCTCCAGCCTCCAGTGGTTTTGGTTTTCTTTTTTGTGCGGTGTTTTTTTTTTTTTTTTTTTTTTTTTTTTTAAGCATATGTGTGGGCAGGAGGGGAAGAAACAAAAGGAAGAGAGAGAGAAGAGCTGATCTGAGAACATGATACCAAAGTGAAGGACTAATGTAAATGAGGCCAAAGGAGAAAAGAAAAAAAGCAATTCTTCAACAAAGGATATTTTTGTTCTATTAACCTCTTGAGCCAAAATGAAACGTGCATATCGAATAAGAAAAATGGTCCAGTATTTTGCCTGAAAATTCTGAGCTTTAATTGTCAAACAACAGTCATTAGGTTGCCTTGACACAAGGCTTTTTGTCAAATACCACAGCTCAGCTTTACTGATGGCACAATTCCAACATGATCCCATGTGAAGCCACTTTCTTTTTCCTTAAACGTTGCAGATTATTTATAACAGATACTGAACAATGCAACCAAAATCATTAAGAATTTTTAATAGCCTGAAATCAACCCTCCTACAGTATTTTAATCATTGTGATTTATATCCCTTAGAATCCTCAATCTGAACTTCTCACTAAGGGTCACTCTGTGACCCTTTGTCACTGCTCCTGTCCAAACACATCCTGTTGCTCTGGGCAGTGAAAGAAGGTTCTTGGGAGAGGCCATGTGCTTCAGCAGAGTTAACTCACGTCTGCCTTGGGCAGTGCCAAGCTTGACCTCAGGCTCTGCTGGCAGTGCTGCAGTGTCAGCACCAGCTGGGGCACTGAAAGCCCAGTGCAGGGCTTGCTGTGTACCTCTGGAAGGACACAGTCTGACTGTGGGGCATCAACAACACGTGTTAAAAGCACTTGAAATGTCAGGGTATTTTGCCTTGCTGCCTTCAGAGACTGCAATAATCTCTTGATTTACCACAGCTTGAGGGGAGACAGCGCATCCTTAAAATTAGTTTGTACCAACATACCACACAAAAACCTTCCTGTATTTATTGGTTTTTTGTCAATGCCTTGGCTTTTGGCCTCTACGTTGTTGAGTGCTGAAGGACTACATTTTTTCATGAAGTGTTTTGGGATCAAATAAATAGTAATTCTTTGGTATTATAATGTACTAAATGTTGGACTCAGAAGCATGTAATTTATATAATGTTTGGGAAATGAACTGCTATGGATTGCTCTTTTCCTGTTGTTTTGGTTTCACAGTTGCTAAATTACTTCCTTTCAAAAATTCTCATTAGAAAAGAGTATCAACCAATTTTAGATTTATATAGAGTCCTTTCATACATTAAAGCAGACTCAATAATTATGGTACTAATTCATGAAAGTAGAAACACTCCTTATCATAAAAAAATAATCAGTACAATCACAGCTGTGAGTGTAAATAAGATTTAGTTTTATCTACTATCTGAAAAGGCTTTTTTTTTGATAACAGAAGTGCTTACTGTAGTCCACTTGCTTTTTTTCTTTGAATAGAAAATCTATCTTTGTAATAGTTTAGCATCTGGAAAAGTGTATGGAAGGATAAGTCAGAATTTTTTGCATACAATCTTTTCAAATAACTTTTCCTCTTTGAAACCAACATACAGTTACTGTTAGCAACAAATATTTGCCAAGCTCTGTGACAGTAGCAAATGGACCGTGGAAATGTTCCTGTACCACCAGTACAGTGCCGCTCTGGCTGGTGCCACAGGGAAAAGGAATACAGAAGGGGACAAGCAGGGAGCTGCATTAAATGCCTGGGCTCTGCTGCTGCTCCAGCTGAGAGCAGCAGGCAATATTCTGCAGTGGTGGCTGAGCATTTTTCCTGGCCACATGGCCTTATTTTTCCTGGCAGGAACAATGGGTTGCATGCCCAGGGTTCCGCTGCTCACTCGCAGCTGCATCAGGGTATCACATCGGAGTCAGCAGGAACATGTATGGAAAGCAACCCACATAGGTAATGCTGGAATTCTGTATTGCTTTATTTCTGACTATTCCAAAACACCTTTACTATATAGCTTCTGTCTAATAGTACCAAGAAGTGCTGTAGGTATTTTTCTAAAAAGAGAAGAAAATTTTGTCGCAAATATGTTGACTGCTAAGCAGCTCTGAAACAAAGTCCAAGCAACCATATTCTGTGCTTAGAATCGAAAACAAATAGGAGGGTTTGGACTGGAAGACTCAGTGTTATGCAAAACATACTAAAAAATACACATTCCTTTTCTTTTGTCCTTCAGTACTGCAGAACAGTAACCTATGAATACCATAAAGTAACATATTTAAAATCAATTCTATTAAATTACTTTTTAAACTGTAGACTTGACTACATAGGATGCAGCAAAAGAAAGAAGTTAGAATGTTCTATATATGAGATTTAAGCCAGAAAATCTTTCGTGAACACTCCTTCTCTGATGAGATAACAATATAAATTATCAAGGTCTTTTGGTTGGTTATCTGGTTGGGGTTTTCTCTGTCCTTGAAAGCCTCATGCACCAAAGCTCAAGTTATTCAGATAAATATCTACAGTAAATGCATTCTCTCTAGAGAGAAATATTTGGGCTTTCTTAATCTGATGTGCTTCATGTTTTATACAAAATAATCAGTCTAACAGTATTTAATATGTGTTACTGCATGATCAGGTGTACCCACTGAGCCTGCCCAACAGTCAATAAAACCACCACCACCTTCCACACAAAATAAAAACAAAACTGTAGAAAGGCACAGTATAGAGATGATCATCCATGCTGATAGTTTACCAAACAGTTAGTACAAAGCCAGTGTTCATTTCTTCATTCAATAGACAGAACCAGAGACTAAGAAACTTCTGTTTTTCACTGTCTGTACTTTGCTGGTCCATTGTTGGCAATATTTATCTACTCCACTTTAGGGTCTGGGGTTTTTCGCTAGTGTTAAGACTTGTCTGTCACTGCCCAAAAAAGATCTCCCTCTATTTGAGTGAAAACTCCAGCCAGTTCATAAAACAAATAATTTGTTTCTCTTGTTTCTGGTATCATTCATTGTTGCGTATTCATCATTAAAATGTTTTTAAGTGCAACATTCTTCATACTTTTAAACTTCTCCCATAAAATGGCATGGAAGTAATAATAAAATTACCAACTACTTTGATTTTATTAGCAGTATTTTACCAATGACTAAAAAACTCTCACAGGGCTGTAAGAGTGTTAAGACAGGGCAAAAGGAAGGTTCCCTTGTCATGAGAGAACCCTCCTGGGTACCACAGAATATCAACAGACAACCAGAAAAAAAATACCATACCTCAGCTGAGCAGTTGAAAGTACTTTGTTTAAATTTTCATGGAAATTGGCATCTGTTCCTGTGGTGCATAAAAGCAGTGGCTGATTTTGGAAAAGTGTTAAAGTATGCTATTGAGACCTCAGTGTTATCATTATAAAACCAATGGGTAAGGATGAACTGATTTGCAAAGTCAGGATCAAATGCCACTGCACTCCTAGCAGTCTCACAAGCTTCTCTTTAATTGCTGACTTGTAACGGTTGTTTTATCTTTGTTAGGAAAAAGTTTTGCTAATGAGCATCTTACAAGGACTCACATCTGTAAAATGTAAAATGAAACTCCAAATCAAATTAATTCAAAGCAAGATTTTACATTAGAAATGCAATTACAGGAGAGTTGAACAGCAAGATACTTTGAAAATCACTTGAATTTGTTCCCACTCCATCTCAAGAGCAAGGAAAATTTGTTCTTGCTTCTCCTTTCCTGTCCCTATTTTTAGAACTAGAATGAGAAAGACCTGATATGGCAGCCTGCACCCCATTTAAATTATGGAATATCAAGTTCAGAAGTATTTACTAGATGGAATTGAATAGTTGTAAGTGACATTTCTATTTCAGCTTCATTCTCTTTTCGATTTAAATTTAAAGAATGTCAGTAACCAGTTCTGGCACTATGCTAGACAAGCAAGGATTTGCACTATTTTAAAAAACAAATCATATTTATGACAGGATAAACAGAGAGAAAAAACGTCTTTTTTCAAACTGACTTTTTCTGCAACTCAAGCATCTTAGAAGCTGTGTGCAAGCTGTGTTTAAATTACTGATGTACTCTCACAACATGAAGCTGTTCATTACGAATGCAGACAAATGCAAATCATAAAATTTGGCCATGTTTAGGAGGTGAAAAAAAATAGCTTAACTTGTGAATGCTAAAACGCTGCTGATAATTTTATGTATGTTTTATGTATGTTTTCTGCTCCCCCTGAGCTATGCTTCAATCTTGTATGACAAGATCTGTAGTGTAGACTTGATGCCTTTCATAGCAATACAGGTAATATGTGCTATTCATATCACTGGGTTTCAAGGTTGAATACCCTTGAATAGCATTCTGCTATGTATTGCCTAGTAAATATAATCATCATTTGAAATAGTAACAATTGGAAGCAATCTCTAGTTTAAGGTCTAGCATTTCAAAGCATGTATTTCACATTTTCTAACACAAGGAAACCATAATGGAGACTCAGTAAGCAAACAGAATTGATTCCGTAATAATTATTTCTGTTTGGTTACAAAGCTGTCTCTGATGGTAACTTGTAGCCTAATTTCAATGCTTGCTTTATCTTTGTGCATTTAACAATGGGGAACAGTATTTTGCAGTATAAAGTATTCTTCATAGTATTTTTGCAAAAACTCACATTATCTGTTTTTCCTTGGTATTTAACAAACTGCCACAGTTCACTTTAACAAATGATCCTGGAAGAACAACACTGAGTTAGACCTCCAACAGCAATGTTTTAAAATAAAAATCCTTATAGTCAGCATAAACTTTATGCCTCTCTGTTTGCTGGCTGGACCAGGCCACTGTTCAGAAAGCCTCTGCTCAGGAAAAACAGTAAAGTAAGCATTTAAATGATTTCCTGACTCAATATTAAAATCTCCCTCAATTATTTATAACCTGTACCAGAAAGAATAATTTTTGTCTTCTGCTGACACTCTTGACCACAGAAAAACTACCTTGGAGAACAGTTAACCCTGCTTGTTTCTTACTAGCTGGTGCTCAAAGCTCTGTACACATTTGAAAAAATGTACTATAGCTCTGGTATTGATCTCCATACAATATGGTAGTAATTGTATCGATGGATATGACCTTTTCATACACTTTTCCCACATTTGAATGAGATCAGCCCCTCCCTCACAGCCTCCTCATCTGTCCCATCAGCTACCCCTTACTTGGGATTCCACTTTTTTGACATGTGCTTTTCCAACAGAAGAGAATTATTCTCAGTCTCTTCCTTTTTTGTGAAATACTCTTCAATAAAGGGATACTATTCTTGTTACTGGCAGCAGTTTGGCAAAAAAAGTAGGATAAGTGTATCTATTGGTTTACTGATTTGCACTGGGCTGTAGTTTACACTACATTACATTCTCTGAAAGAGTAAGTGGAGTTTTCAGGATCCCCGCCCCCCCCCCAAATAACTTTCAAATATACCTAAATACAGGCAAGCAAGATTCTTTGCAAACCAAATCCTTAAAATATTAATTTGATTTAGTTTTATTAAAAATTTTAAAATACTTCCATCCTTAAGTACAGTAAATTCAGAAAGGAAATTGCATTGGCAGGAAGCTATGAAAAAATGGCTCATGTTCCAAGTGAAAATCAGTGTTCACATCAAACTCTTTTGATGATAATCATGTCAAGAAGGGAAGTCCTGAACAGCTGAAAAATTATATAAGGGCTTTAACAATAATTTATGTGACCTGCTGAATGCAGAAAAATCAGACCAGAACTGCAATGACTGATTGATATCCCAATCGAGGCTGAATTGTTCAGGATTTCAAATCTATGGTAAATACAACTGCAATGCTCTTAAACTGTTCTCACTATTTATGTTACTCTGTAATCCATATGAAATATACTGATAGTGCTTTCAGATGAGATAAAGTTGCATTTTTATGAACTGTACCTTTTTAACCCAAACAAGGAGCTAATTATTTCTGATGAGCTTACGGGAAGGTGTATTCATCTATCCTCAGGCAGGCAAAATGCTTTTACTTAACTTCAGAACTTTGATATAGGCTCAAAGAAAGAGGTTTCAAGACATTTGTTGTTTTAAGATATATGCAACCCTTTAAAAGACAGGTAAAGCAAAAAAAAAAGAAAAAAAGAAAAAACAAACCAACCAACCAACAAAAAAAAACCCAAAAAAGGAACAAAAACAAAACAAAAAAACACTATAAAAAGAGAGGAACTATTAATTTTCCTATTAATTTTCTCAGAATACATTAGGAGTATTTCTCTCTCCACTGTAACTGGAAGATACAGGTTGATGTTCTAAAGTTTAGAAATGAGAAATACAAAACACAGCTTAAATGAACAACTCAGCTTTACTGGAGATCTCGATAAATAACAAAAAATATTTCATTAATTGTCTCTTCTAAGTGTAAATTAGAGATTTATTTGTGCTTACCCATTCTCTAGTGTTTAGTACTTAATTCTACAGACTGTTTCCCAACAGGCAAGTTAAAATATTGTACTAGGGACGAGTATACAAAGGCTATTGCTACTTTGTCCACATTGTGATAATACCCTTTGTACTTTTGTTAGTTGACTCTTGGGATATTGGATTTTAGACCAGGAAGTGTCTAGGAATAATGTATTTATGAATGATCCCACTTACCTCAGAGGGACTACTTAAATTTTATGAAATTAAATAGAAAGGACGTGAACAACTGAGGTTTTCTTATTAAGATTTTAAGAACTTGCGTACATTTTTAGGGAATGATTCAGTTCTTTTTCAGGAAGTTTGCTTGGGCTAAAAAGACCAAACCATTCATCACATTGTGGCCCATCTGCACTCTGTTCACGGGGAACTTAAGGGCTGGTGCTTTTGAATATTATCTCCAGTATTTTGTTACAAATTTACCACTATAGCTACAGTGAGAAACAATACTTTCATGTAAGCTGATTTTGAAACAAAGTATTTCAAAGTAATAAGCAATTTTTTTTTTTAACTTTCAAAAGTTAGAGTAGAAGTATTCTTTTTAGATGTATTTTGAAGCTTGTATTATTCATGTAAGAATGATACTAAATCAATAAGGAATATAAGCTTGCTTTTACTGTATGTTTTTGAGAATTGCTAAGATCCAGTAAAGACTCATGCATATTTTGCATGATGAGTTGTAGCTAAAATCCCCAGTATTTAAATATTATGTACCTCATATCCATGGGATAATATTTTTAAGAAATTCTAAGCTCACAGTAAGATTTTTTGAGTATCCTACCTCTGGAAACCAGTATTGCAATGATTTTCTTGTCCTGCTCTAAGGACTGTACTGACATGTAATATTCATGCTCTCCCCCATCTGTCACAACTCAAAGCACAGATCAGGTAAACCATGTCATTTCTGCAGATATTTAGAAAAGGTTGACAGAAAGTTTTAGAAAGTTATTCCCTCCAACCTGTATATTTAGATGAGTCATTTGTTCCCTCTGAATTCACTTTCCTCAGGGCAGTCAAGTGCATAAGTATTTCTGGCACTGATGGAAATAATCATCTGCTGTATCACTTTTTTCCCATGTGGGAAGTACATTTACTCTCCAAAGAGGAACTGAAACAAAATTGTCACCATTTTGACTAGTGGCAACACAGAACAAACAGGAAACACTTCAAGGGAAATATTGACAAAAATAGCATACACAGAAGACATAAGAAGCTTTCATATCAGGAACGAATACTTAAAAGCAATAATCTATTTCTTGCTAACATTCATGAGCAGGAAGGGAGTCAAAATTAATTGGATTAGTAAACACGTAGTTTTTCATTAAACTGCATTTAATGCAGGTAATTGTGCATGGAAACTGTAATTACGGGCCATGTACGTATTTTATATGTCCAGTAGGAGAGGTAGCAATAGCTATTAGTGAAATTTTCACACAAATTAATGGTTGAAACACTACTGACTTATGCTGAAAGTCTAAAGTACACGCTACTCCCTGCATCCACTGTTTATTTCAGCATCACTTACTGTCCCATTCACCTACCATACAGCAATGTTGTCACAGGGCTGTCAGATTAGAAACTGGGTGTTTCACATTGCTCAGCTGCATACTATTGCTGAAGATACTGGATAAAGTTACATTCTTCGTTTAAGGAAGAAAAGAACCCCCAAAATCTTGATGCCTTGGTTGCTCATATCAAGTGAGGAATTCCTATTATGTCCCACAGACATAAAATATAGGAAAACAACTAGACAAAGCATAAAGTTACCACAAGTATAATTCTTCTCTCCTTTTTCGTAGATCTGTCACCAGAAAAAACAGCCCATATAAAGGGTTTAATTTTCAGTGCCCTTTGATTTCCAAGTATACACTCTGACAGTCGTGTCATGCCAGTGAAGATCACCGTGGTATCACAGCGGAGCCCCTCCTGCATACAGAGCTGTGTGTTTGCTGTGCATAAGCATTACTCAGCATGGCAAATGTCTGTGCAAAGGAAAAGCTGCTGTGCTTACTGCTTTTCCGAAAGCAGGACAGGATCAAGTATGCAATCCAACAGGGAAGCTCTTTCAATTCCAACACACCACTTCATATCCCACTTTTTGCAAAATGAAAATCCATGTTCAGGTTTTGGCAGTCTGACTCAAGACCATGTTTCTGAAATCACAGACTTTAATGGAAACATAAAGTTGATACACAAAACAACATCTGAAAACAGATCTGAAACATCTAAATTGGACTGTTAGTGACAGGAGCAAGCTTTGGTAGAATTGGATTATTTAGAATAACCATCAACGACGCTAACAACGAGTCACTCGGGATTTACATCCCAACATTTGTAGCAAATGAAAGGTTACCCTTAACCATGGTAGATTACAAATAAAGACAAAAGTAGTGCTGATCATTTACTCTTCCACACAGAACATGACTCATAGGCTGATTGTTCTCCCACGTATCAAGTCACTTTTGTAAGGACAACATTTTTATATTTCACCTTAACAAATTCCAGTGACATTTTCCTTGTGTAGTTTCAACAGCAGAATTTTAGACCGATTTTGCTATGCAAGTGTTTTTTATTTGTTACTTTCAAGGTAATAGTTTTATTTGGAATTATGTTATGGCAGTGTCCTGTGCATGGCAGTATATGCAATTTGGAGCTGAGAGGAGGTCTCCAACCCACTTAACAAGACTGCAAACAAAATCTCTGTACTTGAATATCTGCAAAAGGTGTGCTGAGGCAGAGGACGTCCTGTGGCAGAGCTGCAGGAGGGGGTGAGAAGCCTACATAACTTCAGGCTGTGAAGGAGTTGGATAGCTGGTTCCAAGGGCAGCCTGCAGTAAACCCACAGCCAAAGAGGCAAAAACTCCCCCACCATGCACGCACAGAAGGGAGGAGGGATGTCAGTAAGGCAGAAGAATGGACACTTGAAATGACAAGGACTGGGAGGAAGAGATTTCCCTGAAGCCTGAGGTGCCCCTGCAGAACCACTTCAGCACTCTGCAGACTGGAGAGGGAGGACCATCACATCAGGAGTGAGGCTGGAGCTGAGTAAAGCAGCCCTATCTGCTAGTGTAGCAAACTAACAAAGGTGACAGGTGAGAGTAGCAGGGAACTCTCCTCTGAGAGGCACAGAGGGACCCACTCATCAACCTGACTGATTACCAGAGAACTGTAGCAGGGATGTCACCTAGAGCCTCGTACCAAGCCTCGTACAGTCTCCTGACCATTATCTGCTGCTGTTTCACATGTGCACCAGGGACACAGCTAGGAGTGGTCTGGGGAGGACCATGGACATTACAGATCCCTGGAGTGGTAGTGAGGGAGTCAAGTGTTGGCAGCTTTTTCATCAGTCGTCCCTGTCAAAGGGAAGGGCTTTGAAAGGGCCAGGTGAATCTGGCAAATCAGCAAATGGTTAGGGGTCTGGTGCCACAGCCAGGGGTCTGGCTGCTCCTGGGGACTCATGTTGAAAATATGGGTGGATGAAGTCTGATGGGGGCCATCTGCCAGGGAACAGGCAGAGCATATCTGGACACAGGCTTGCCAAGCTGGGGAAGAAGGCATTAAATAGAAGTTGCTGGGAGAGGGAATCATCAATCCATTCCACTCCTACTCATCTGATGCCAGCACCAGCAAGGGATGCCCAGAGCCTGGAGAGGGATTGCAAAAGAGAATGTGAAGTGCTGCACAAAGGAATTCCAGCCATTCCTGGCAGGAAGTCTGTTTCATCAGGGGCACAACTCAAATGCCTTTATGCAAATGCACGTAGCAGGAGGGATAAACAAGAGCAGTAGGAGACTGTGCACAGCTGCAGGGCTGTGATCTTACTGGCATCAGGTATGTGGTAGGATGGCACCTATGGCTGGAGTGTTGGAGTGGAAGGATACAGGCCCTCTGGCAAGGACAAGCAGGGAACAGGAGAAAGGGGTGTTGCCCTCTATGTCCATGACCATGGAGTGATTGGAGCTGTACTGGGGCTGGATGAGGAGTTTATGCATCAGGATTAAAGGCAGGGCAAGGACAAGTGACATTATAGTGGGGGTCTAAGGCCACCCAACTAGGAGATGAGACCCAAGCAGATGAGACCCTCTACAGACAGACAGGAGCTGCCTCACATTCACAAGCCCTGGCTCTCCTGGGGGACTTCAACTACCCCAATATCCACTGGAAGGCCAACACAGCAGGGCATGAGCAATCCAGGAGATTCTTGGAATACATGGATAATTTGCTTCTCCAAGTGACAAAGGAGTAAACGAGGAGAGCTGCTATGGTGGACCTTGTTCTTTCCAACAAGGAGAGGCTGGTGGGGAATGTGAATCTCAAGGGCAGCCTTGGCTGCAGTGACCATGAAAAGGTGCACTTCAAGATCCTTGGGCCAGTGAGGAGGTGTACAGCAAGCTCACTAACCTGGACATCAGGAGGGCCCACCTTGGCCTCTTCAGGGATCTTCTAGGTAGAGTACCATGGGATAAAGCCCTGAAAGGAAGAGTGACCCAAGAAAGCTGGTTAATATTCAAGGATCACCTCTTGCAAGGTCAGGAGCGTTGCAACAAAGAGCAAGTCAGGCAAAAACGTCAGGACACCTGCATGGATGAACAAGGAGCTCCTGTACAAACTCAAACACAAAAAGGAAGCCTATGCTTCCCCCACAGAAAAAGGTGGAACCAAGGACAGATAGCCTGAGAGGAATACAGAGGAACTGTCCAACCAGCCAGGGATTAGATCAGGAAAGCTAAAGCCCTGATGTAATTCTATGTGGCCAGGGACATCAAGGGCAGCAAAAGAAACTTCTACAGGTGCATCGGTGAAAATGTGAGCCCTCTCTGGAAAAAATGGGAGACTTGGGTACCTGGGACATGGAGAAGGCTGAGGTACTCAACGACATTTTTGCCAGCAAATTCTTCAGGCATCGAGGCCCAAGTTTGCATGAGCCCCTTTGCTGAGGTGGCAAAGGCAGGGACTGTGAAAATAAAGAACCACCCACCATAGGGGAAGATCAGGTTCTGAACCAGCTAAAGAACCTGAGGGTCCACAAGTCCATGGAACCTGATGACAAAATATGGAAAATAGGGTGATTGGTGACAGCCCACATGGCATCACTAAGGGCAAACCCTACAAATACCCTTCTATGACAGGATTACAGTGCTGGTGGATTAGGGAAGAGTGACTGATGCCATCTACCTGGACGTGTGCAGAGCATTCGACACCGTCTTACGTGACATCCTTGTCTTGAAACTGGAGAAGCATGGATTTGATGGATGGAACATGTGGTGGATAATGAATTGGCTGGATGGTAACACTCAGAGTCACTGTCAACAGTTCGATGTCCAAGTGGAGACCAGTGATGAGTGCTGCTCCTCAGGGGTCACTATTGGGACTGGCACTGTTTGAGACCTTTGATGGTGACATCGACAGCAGGATCGAGGGCACCCTCAGCAAGTTTTTCAATGACAGCAAGCTGTGTGGTGCAGCTGACACACTGGAGAGAAGGGATGCCATCCACAGGGACCTTGAAAGGCTTGAGAGGTGGGCCCACACAAATGCCATGAAGTTCAACAAGGCAAGACAAGGTCCTGGGTCAGTGCAATCCCAAACACAAAGACAGGCTGGTTGGAGAAAGGATTGAGAGCAGCCCTCAGGAAAAGGACTTCAGGGTGTTGGTTGATGAGATGCTCAGTATGACCAGGCAATGTGTTTTTACAGCCCAGCAAGCCAACTGTGTCCCAGGCTACATCAAAAGCAGCATGGGCAGCAGGTCAAAGAGAGGTTTTTCCCCATCTGCTCTATTCTTGTGAGAGCCAGCCCAGAGTGCTGCATCAGCGCTGCGGTCCCCAGCATAAGGAGTTCATGGACCTGCTGGACCCAGTCCAGATGAGGGTCACAAAGACTGTCAGAGGGCTGACTACATCTCCTATAAAGACAGGCTGAGAGAATTTGAGATGTTCAGCCTGGAGAAGAGAAGGCTCTGGGGAGACCTTAGAGCAGCCTTTCAGTACCTAAAGGGAGCCTACAGGAATGCTGGACAGGGTGTTTTTTACAGGGGCATGTAATGTTAGGGTAACGGGAACGGCTTTAAACTGAAAGAAGGCAGGTTTAGGTTAGATATTAAGAAGAAATTATTTACTGTGAAGGTGGTGAGGTACTGGAATATGTTGCCCAGAGAAGCTGTGGATGCCACATCCCTGGCAGTGTTCAAATACAGGCTGGATGGGAATTTGAGCAACCTGGTTTAGTGGAAGGTGTCCCTCCCCACAACAGAGGAACAGGCAGGGGGGCAGGGAGTTGGAACTAGACCTCCAAGTTCCCTTCCAACACAAACCATTCCAATGATGAATTGATGTATTCTATTCTATTCTATGAATACGGTCTAAAAATCCTGTATAGCCTATTTTTAACTCATAAAAGAAACTATGATTGTACAAGACTGTATGTTTTAACATTACTAATATGTTGGTGATGGAAAGTAAATGTGTCAGACGAACACTCTTGATTGCCATCAGTCGATATAGCTTATCTTGTATCAAATTTATCTCCATTGTGCTAAAGGTAAGAGAAGTTAAGACTAATAAAACAAATTATCTTCTCATTAAGACAAGACAATACGTTTTACAAGACTTCAAATGTTGAATCTCAAGTCCTCTACTGAGTTACTAAATGTTTGCTTCCAAACCAAGATATTGGCTTTGTTAGTGCCAACATCATTCTAACACTTGTCATTTGATAGCAAGCTCAGTAATCTGGGAACCTGTTTCCCTCCTCCCTTCTCTATATTGTTTGTGCTTCCTGCTTAGATCAAGTGGTTGTATGCTAACAGCCACTATAAAAGTAGCAGTTCAAGTACATTTTACCATCCCAGAACACTGTAACATAGGATGGTTAGTCTAAAAAAATACTGAGAATGAAGTGCAAGGCCATTTGCACTAAGTTGCCAAATGGAACCATATGCAAACTGGCAACTTAGAAAGAAGTACCAGAACTACAACTCTTATCCAGCTTGATATGTTTTCTGAAAGGGGAGAGTACCAATTATAGTCTTCAGCATAAATAACATACTTTAAAAACTACCAATGAAGGGGCTTGCCAATTTAAAAGTTAGTTGTTGACTGTACAAAGAACGAGCCAATGGACTTCTCACTCTTTGCCTCCTTGTTTTCCTCAGGAGTCCATTACCTTTCACAAAGAAAATTTTAGCTATCAAACTTGTCCATAAATTTTGCCGCTGAGTGTGAAACCATCCAGTTAGCATATACACTATCATTTGCATATCTTGAAAACACAGAGTTAGTGCCATCGAATCTTGTGAGTGGAACGGGGCTCTCCTCAGGCCAGTTCGGGTATGACATGCCTAAAAATGAAAACAGATAATTTTTTCTGCACTGAAGAACCATAACTTCATGTGCAGACAGTAAGGCCCTTGGCAAAACTCCCTTCAATACTTTAAGCCAGTCCACTGGATTTTGTCCCAAATCAATTCATACAAATTATGTTTTGAAATCCCTGAAGCAGAAATTGAGATGCAGGCAAAAAACCCTGGATAAATTAAAGTGCTTACTCAAGAAAAAATTGTGTGCATGCATGCACACATGCATAGTAAAAAGCTAAGAATTGTTCTTCTCATAAGCCTCCAACTTTTCATACTTTTGTATTTTAACAATCGTGTAGCAATATATTGCTTTGCAAGAAAAAGTTCTTGCTGTACAGAAAATGCTCCAAGAATTAATAAACCTATTTGGGACAGGATCCAAAGTCCATTTCAATGCTAGAGTATTTCCATTTACTTAAATGGGCGCTTTTCCTTTGGCTTCAGTGAGGTTCTGGGGACACTTCCACACCCCCACCAGGGATCCCCTGCTTAATTTCAGGAAATCCCAGGAGTGCAACTGAGTAAAGTCCAACAAAGTGCTGAGCACTCCTGTCCTGATTCAGCATTAAAAGTTGTATTTCAGGCCTGTAATTATTTACATTGAGTGCAGTGACTGTTTCTGTGTTTAGGCAAAAGTGATCACCAAAATGGATGCAGAGTGCTTAGCACCATGTTGATTCAGCTGTGCAAGCACAGAACCATAGCAGGGTTGAGATTTTCAAAAACAGAAATCTGATTCTGTTGCTTATTAAGCATTCAGCATCTGCCATCAACCCTGTGGCAACTTTTTTCTGCTACTTCATTCTTTTAACTGTCTAACCACTAAGTGCCCCAAAATCAACATGAGTTGAGAAAACCTAATGAAGAAAATAATAGCTAAGGTATAGATCAAAAATAGACCCAAAGCCATGTATTAATGGCAACTTTTAAACTAAAAGATCCAACTTTTCAAAAGTCATACTGCTTGAAGAATGAAAACAGTATCTGTGATGTTAGTAAGTATCTAAAACCATGTAGAATATTTAATCAGAAGACAAAATATAGGAGTTTTGGCAAGAACCATTTTTACTGTCCATCTCACCATCACAATATGAAAGCATATGTTCTTTTTAAAAACACTTGCTACATCATTCAGTCAAGGTTTAGTACTAACATGTTCATAACAAATCAAAGGACGTGAAAACAGCTGATATTTTCAAAATGCCCACTGTTAATTAAGTTTTCAAAGGATTTTACATGTCAGTTTAGTCTGTATATAATATTTATATACAGTATTTCTACCTTCTGTATATAATAATCTGTTTTCATCCTATGATACATTAAATACATTTCAGCTTATAGATCCAAAATGTACTAATAGCAGCTGAAATTTAGACATCCTTCTTAATAAATGAAAAATGTTGCAGATGAGTCTTTTCACTGAGTTATGGCAAAAAACAGTATTTAAAAAAAAAAAGTCTATTGCTTAAATTAGAGGTGCAGAATCTAACATATTTTAAATGTTGTAGCCTCCCCCAACAGGACAGTTGAATTAGATACTCATTAGCATTTTATATTTCCCCTGAGAATACTTCCCTGATCGTTTTTTTTTTTTGCTTTTATTGTATATCTAGTCATTTTACTTATTTTCACATCCTTTTAAAATGTTTATTTTAGACACAGCTGCAAAATGACTAAAGGATGATCCTGATGCAAACTTTGACATTTACCAAAAGAAAAAAAAACCAACAAACAAACCAACAAAAACAACCCAAAAGAAGCTTCCAAGCAAATTTTGATTGGCTTCATTCAGACAAGAAACACTGTAATGGGGTTACAGAGTCTGAGAACAGTGCAGAAGAAAAATCAACTTTTTTTGTGGGTTGCTAGAATCTAGTAAATGCATGTGAAATTCTACCATAGAGTTTGTTTTCAATCCATGTGGAAGGGAGGGTTCGAGGGAGGGGAGCATTATTACAGTCCACGAGAGGTGTCTCCTCTTCTGAGAGCCCATCATCGTACAGTAAAGAATCGGAGGGTGTGGAAGCTGCAAGGTCTAAGTAGTCCTGAGAAATGGATACACAAAAAAGCTCTGTTAATGCACGTGGCAGTGCTGCTGTCTGGGTAAAAAGCATAAATGTGCACCTGCTTTCTTTACAGCAAGGAACTACAGACTGACTGCATTTACCTTTCTCTAGAACCTCTGGCACCTGAGAAGGCTCTGCTTTCCAGCAGCCACAGCAGCTCTGGAAGCATCTGATTTGCTTAACACTGCCCCTGCTAGAGACTATGAATACTTCCCCTAATTAATTCTGTACATCAGCAAAACAGCCAATAAATTAAAAGCTGTTCTAACTGCTTTGTTTGACCTTCAGCTTCTGTTATGCCTGATCCATGTGTATTCCTGAACTATATATATATGGAGATACATATGCATGCCTAAAGGACAAGGTGCTCAGATCTCATAATCATTTTACAAAAGCTATTACATAACAATGCATAAAATAAATATGTAAATATTGTCAAATAAAGCTTTGGCTGCTGTTCTAAGACTAAATATTTAGGTCACTGATAAGAATTCATTGTTTTTTTATTTATGTTGCTGAATTGCTTTGATGCAAAAAGAAAAATGAATGTGAAGCACTTTCAACTAATTTAAAATGCATTAAATACTACATTCTTCTAGTTCTGGCCCTCTAATGTTATTTATTCAGGAGTGAAATTTGGGAGTAACTTTTCACAACAGTTTTTAAATTATTACTACTATTTAACGAAAATAGACAGTTTGAGGATAATCCATCCACATTTTAGGTTGAAGTCACCAAAGCTATTTAAAGAGGTAGTACTGCTTTCAAAAAGCTGCATGCATGTAGAAGGAACTAGATATGTAAATGCTTCAAGATTTGATGAAAAATAAGTTACTTTGCTTTAAAATAAAATTAAAAAGTAATTATTTCTGCACATTCAAACTTGGAAGACCACAAAAACTTTCAAAATCCATGCTTTCCACACTTACCCTACTCTTCACCATCATTTTCTCTAGTTCCTTGCTGATCTCAGTAAATGTTGGTCTTTTATCAGGTTCTTGCTTCCAACAGCGCAACATGAGGTTGTACCTGGGACCCATCACATGGTGAAAAAAAACCCCAAACTGTTAGAAACGGGTCATGCTTGTGCTCTAATGATTTACACTACTGAACTTAACTGTGGCACGAAGGCCATCCACAAGTACATCAATCTCTGTTGTGAGTTCTGTTAAATGTCCCCTGGAATTAACAACTGACACTCACAACAATGGGCTTTATTTTCACAAGTCTCCATGAGTTTAAATGATGATGCACTTGGCTGTCCTTGAAGAACTGGAGACTTAGGTTTCACTTTCTCAAGGGACCACCTCAAGTGTAGGGCAGCATGCCAGATTTCTAATTCACTTTGTATATGACACTGAAAAAATTTGTGTATCAAGCTGAAAAACTCTGCTGTTATACCAAAAAGCAGAATTTTGTTTTTCATTTGTTCAAATTCTTAAATTTCTGTAAACTTTACTTCAAAGCAAAGCCTAGCCTAAGACTGCAGAAACTAATGTTCTTTTGATTACTTCTATTACTGTTCTTTTGATTAAATCTATATTTATTCTCTCTAACTGCCTTCTATGGCATAGAGTGTGGAAAGGAAAGGGAATAGAAAAAAAGTTTTATAGTTGAGTGACTATCAGACATTGGCAAGTTCTGGAAGTATAACTCTCCAACCTGTGCCATTCATGTTGTTTTTCTAGCTCAGCTGTTCTCAGGACTGAGAGATCTGTCCACATAAGTGCTCTAATGGTGGAAACAGTGGGCTATGAGAACCATAGGGAGCTATTGAAAAGCACTGCATTTTATGCCTTCATCCATGATCCCTCTTGTACTTGACTGGGTATAGGAGAGAATGCAATTTGAGAAAAATGGTCCTCAAAGTGGGCTTTCACAAGCTATCAGAAAAATTTCTGAGTAAAACAGAAGAAAATCTGAAGAAAGTCAGAAAACCATGATTTAGCGTCAATAAAATAGTCCCAGAAACTCAGATTGGCTTGCCTAAACTAATAATTATCGATGACATAATATGTTTTTGGAATGAGTATTCCTCACTGAGATGAAACAAATAAAAGATTTGGTATTATACATTTCTTAGACGATGTTTGCCAATCATTCTTGTAAACTTCTACACTGTCCTAAATTTGGAAATACTTAATATTTTTCTCTGTATGTTAAAAAAAAATATTATTTATATTATCATTTACTTAAGCCTTTTTTTCTCATCCCAGATGTGGTCAAAGCATCCTGCCAACTGAAAATCAGTCAAAAGAGTGGTCACAATGATTAAAGCTTGGGAACTTTCAAAAACCACAACCCCCATCAAATTTGCAGGCTGAACATAAAATCATGCTTCATCTCCAAATGCCATGGAAGATCACAGTCAAAAGATATTTCACACTGAATGTGTTTTAATAAACCAGCCAACAAATTATGAACTGTCTCCAAAGCCATGGGCTTATCAAGTCACAGAAAATTTTTATCTTCAAGGGTGTAGCTTTCTGGGCGAAAGTATCCTTTTCCTTCTGGAATGCCTGACAACTAATAGACAATGACTGTGCATGGAATATCTGCTTCATTTGCACAAAATACTGAATATTCAGTATTTTCAGTATTGAATATTTCAGCTACTACTGTGTTTTATGGACATTTCCTCCTCCCCCCACCCTCAGAAGTTTTAAATTTACAAACTCTTTTAATTGTTTGGCAAGCATATTATTCAATACCCTACAAATGGTTTAGATATAGCTGTAGGCATTCTGTGGGCAATTTTTTCCCCTCGCTTTACTGTTCACTAATTTAATTACATTCTTTAAAGCACAACATATTTTGACTATATCTCAAGGAAATACACAACAGTATTTATGAGGTATTTATTTAAACCTTTTTTTCAAGTATATTTATTAATGTTTTCTGAATCTAATCAGACCAAGAGTTACTTACATTTCCTCACTGCAGTTTTCTGGTCTCTCCATTCTATAGCCTGTTTTTAGGAGGTTAAAGAGTCTTTCAGGAGCAATACCTGGGTAAGGATTGCCTCCTAAAGTAACAATCTCCCACAGCAGAACTCCAAATGACCATCTGAAAAATCAAAAACGAGCTTTTAGATAGAGTGGTAGGTTTCAGGAGCTTAGTGTTGGCATTTACACAACAAATCTCTTCCTAGTATTTTCAGAACCCAAAAAAATTCAAGACACCTCAAGCCAGAGGGGCTGTAGAGTTGCAAATAGGGCCATCCTTGTTCACAAATACTGTTCATTGAAAAGTTCAGCTACTAAGACAGTAGAGAAAACAGATACCCCTCTCTTTTATCTGTTTACAGAAACTAATTATACCCTGGGAAGGTCCATCTTCTCTAGACAGCAGAAGGAGGAAGTCCTTCCTCTGGTGGCCCAGCCCAAAGACTTGTTCCTCTGCTGCACAGTGCTCCTGCAGCAGTCTAACCTCCCTAATTAGCCCTTGTATTCAGAAATAACTCTAAATTAAATTTACAGAGTTGCCAGAGGACTGGTTTGCTGTCTCAACTATGAGACAACACAATGTATTTATTTTAATCATAAGTAACACCTTTGATTTCAGCTGGTCTGTTGGGCCATTTCAGTGATTCAGGACTTAATTTTCTTCTTAGAGTCGATAAAAGAAGAGGAAAGAATTTCCTCTGGAAATACCAAATGCCTAAAATGAACTTTAACACAGAACAGAAGAAACAATTTTCTGAAATGAACAGAAGAAATACTGAAATTTTAAACCTACTTTACTGCTGAGCTCAAACAAAAAGACCTTGCACAATGGGTGAGAAATATTTAGATAAATTAGTCCATTTCTCGAGAGCAAGCCAGGAGAAAAGAGGCAAAAATGTTTTTCTTTTCTTAGTGAAATGCTTTTTGAGACACAAAGAAGCTACAAATCACTCTGAATCTGCCCTACTGACAAAATCTGACAAAATCTGGATGTTCGAAAGGAAGGAAATGGGCCAACGCTGGGGCTGCTCAATGGGATGCATCTGGAAGCAAAACTGTATACAATTTATGAAAAATGCTAGCTTTGGGCAATTTCATTGTAAACTCCATTTTCAAGAGAATTTTAGGAAGTGTTACACACCTACTGCCAAACCAAACAGCCGTGTCTAATTCCCTATGAAAATTCCATCTCAAAGTGTTAGCCAAACACCTCACCTCCTGTCTGACTCCCTTCCACCTGCACTTCACACATTCTGAAGTACAACAGTAACCTCAAAGGCACAGCAATAAAACTTCCCAAATTGCCAGAGAAGTCAGTGTGATTCTCACATGGTCCCAAGTGGTATGCTGCCATTCTTCTCCCTAATGCCATTCACTGAATTAAATTTTAATCACTCAGCACATTCTTGAAAGCTTACGAATATTTATAGCATTTTCATATACTTTATTAATGTTTCTCCTCATACCCTTTTTGAAGCCAGTTATGCTCTGCCATCAGGTTACAATTCTATCCATGATTAATTCAAATAAACTTTGGAGCATGGCAGGTTTTATTTTTAAAATCTACTTCTGCTTAAGAGGAATTTTATGGAATATGGAGGGAGGGATCAGATGAACAATTTATTAACCGAACTTGTTTAGTAAGTGAACATATTAGAATAGAATGCTGTAAAATGCTGCAGTATTTTCAGACTGTTATATAAATTAAGTACTGCAGGAGGAGAAATGAGAGATGAAGAATTTCCCACTGTGTTGTGTTTATTGCTGAATAAAAACATGATCACAAAAAAACAGGAAAGAAAAGTATGTGAAGAGGAAGATAGCAGGTTAGCTTTCCACTGATGTCATCAACCCCCGAAGCAAAAATGGGGTTTTTGGAAGTGCTGGCAAGTGGGACTGTTATTAAGCTCTGCTAACCACTAACTATACAGAACAGCTTGAGAAGGAAGAGGGTGGAAAACAAAAACACAGAATATCAGAAAAAAGAGCATATTGGAATGGTTGTTGAGTAATATGTTCACCTAAAATATAAATGCATCACCAGAAACAACAAAGAATATCCATAAAATAATATTTTCAGTGAGTGCAGTGATCTAAAAATATCAATCAACACTGCAAAAGGAGTACTTCATTGATCAGTCTGCTGCTGCTGAAATGCCATCATGGAACCTGATGCTGCAGAGGATTTGCTCTGCAACTCTGTGTGTGTGTGTGTCTCTGTTCTGCAGGACTGTGGCTGAATTAGGAGCTGCTATACAGCACTCCTGGATTATCTCACGTACAGTGACACAGCAAAGGTGAGCCAGCAGTGAGACAAAGGCACAGTGTAAGCACAGCAGACACCTGGACCCTCTCTGGCACTGCATGGGAGCAGATGTGCACAGCACAATGCCGTGCTCCCTAAGAACAGGCAGCTCCAGGAAAGCTGGGCCATCAGCACAGCTCTGCATGGAGATCCTGAGCCAGCCCTGGGAAGCAGGGAAGTGACAGCACCAGCACATTGTGCTGCCCAGGGCTCTGAGCTGGCTGGTTTGATGCCAGCTGGGCAATCTCTGCATGGTGTTGGATCCCATGGACAAGAAAAACGCTCCTGGGCTTACTTAATAGCAGCCCATCAGGGAATGAAATGGGACAAATGCTATTGGATCCAGATGATCAATCAGCAATCAAAGAAGAGGTAGTTACATGACAACACAATCTGTTCTGGCCCCAAACCGTAGTGACAAAACTGTTTTGAAGAAAATGAAGAAATTAAAAATATGCTAAGAAGTTTTTAAAGGAATTTTAACGATTCTTTGGGAAAAGTAATTTTAGAGAAGCAAGTCAGCACAACGAGCGCTCTGAGGAGAATAAAGAGAGACCCAGAAAAACCTATAAGCTGACCTAAGTAAAAGTGACATTCTCACCAGAATTATCCCTATTTTTTTCTTTTCTTACTCCAACGGAAACAAAGTAAAGGAAAATACTTTGGAAATTCATTTTGTAAGGAATTTCCAAGGCATGCAAAATATTTTATTTCACTAAAACTGCTCTGATCTGCAGAGAGAAGAGTAAAAAGTTAATAGTAATTTTAGAAGTGCAAATCTAAAGGTAAATATTTCGACATCCTGCTATTATCAAAATGTTTTTCCCCTCTAAGTTCAATGCCACCCAAACTGGCATTTTACTCCATTTGAGTGTAACAAAAACATTACTTTAGTCAGATTCTCTCTTTCAAGACAAACTTAGAAGGTCTCAAGATACTACCTAGCATAAAATCAGGCCTAAGTACTGCTGCTTTTACAATCCTTTAGAGTTTTTTTCTCCTAAATAAATGATCTTTAGCTTTAGAGTCTGCCTCGTGACTGGTCACAAGCATTGTTCACCCCAGAAGGAAATGAAAATATCTGATCCTGAATTTAAAATTTCTACAAACACTCCTGTGCCTGGCCCCATGCTTATCACACATGGGAATAGCTTAGCTGTGGTTGCTTTGCTTCCTCTTCACCACAGGTGGAGATTCCAGCATATCCATCTTCAGGGTCTCTGTTTCCCTAGTCATGCAAATAAGCTTGTATCTTGGCACTGAAACTGGACTCAGCTGACTGGACTTGTCATTGATTTTAACAGGAGAGAGGTCAGGCCTTAAATTCCCCTTCCTTTCCTCCCCTCCATCCCTCACCTGCCACTCAGTGTTACAGACAAGTGATGAACAGAACTGAGAAGTTCAGGTATGACCATTACAACTCATGTCTACATATTCAAAGTCAATCATGTCACATGAACAGATCCAACCCTTGCTGATTTCAACAGGAACTATGTACATAAATACCTCTGATAAACTTTTATTCAGATTTAATTCAACAGCAAAAATCTTGGGCACCATTGCCAGTTGATGGTGCCATCCATACTTCCTTCATGTTTCTTTGCAAGACTAATGGCTTTGGCTCCTACACACCTTGCTATGCTTCCTCCCCAAGCACACAAACCAGGAAGTATTTAAAAATTTACACTTACACATCACTTTGTGTTGTGTAGATATGGTCAAATAGTGACTCTATGGCCATCCACTTCACAGGGATTCGACCCTAGGAGGTAAAAAACCAGTAATGATCAGAAAAGTAAGTTTCCAAGTGAATAAACAAGGTATTTATCTTCAGAATGGTAATACACAGTCCATACACAGCATTTGCCAATGCACTTATGATTCGGCATTTCGTAAGAAAAACAGTGAGGAGAATAACTGTAAGAGTATTTTAAAAAACTATTACATGTCTTTTCACACACTTCAGCAATCTAATTATGTGCAATAAGCTGGTGTCTTTTTGCAGGGGGTCACCAGTTTAAGTCAGATAAACTCAACTCTTTAACAAAGAACTTTGAAAATGTGCAAATGCAAAAATGATGAGGAATAATGACTAAAGAGGAAGAGCTATTCCATTTATACCAGGAATGAAGCGTAAGAAGAAGCACCTGGATGGTTTCAGAACTGAACCTGGACAATCATATTTGGTTCATAGCTTTTAAGTGGAATCTACAAGTTGCTATTTTTCACTGGCAGAAATTCACTGAGAAAATCTCAGAAATCCACCCCAAATATTCATGAAAATCTAGGTTTGCAAATTTCCAAGATGTTTCATAACCTTCACAGTATGATTAACATTCATATGCCTTACTTCTCATTCTCATGAAATCCATATATATCTATGCAAAAAAGTATTTCGGTAGGATTTGAAACTACTTCTTCCTTCTCAAATTCTTCTTTTCCCTGTCTCCCCATCCAAGCAGACAGCTTGTTAGGCTCTGAATAATACTACAGTGATGAGCGTCTCAGAAGAGCAAATATCCACTCAGTACATCATGCCCCCCCAAACAAAACTAAACTGCCAAACTGCCTTTATGTAAATGCATGACTCTCAAAATACAGAGCAATTGGTGTAAATCAATGCAAAAACACATCCATCAGAAGGCAGCTAAATGAACATTGCAATGCCCTTTTACATAAGAACATGTCTTCTGGAAGTCTTTTTTAGTTCACAACTTGTTTTGACTTATGCAACATTCACACAAAACTGGCCTTTAAAAACAGGGAAAGAAAAACTAAAAATTCACAGTATTTATGGAAATCTTCTCATAAAATTTTCGGATTTTCACAAGCAAAAAAATTCTTTTGGCAACTCTTTCATATTAAGCCATAGAGGGAACTGAACCACCACTGCTCATTTGACACAGTCAGTGGGGAGCTGTGCTCACGAACATCACAGGACTGACTTGTGGAAGTTGTGCAGAACTTGTTATGAATTGTCCATATCTTTTTCAACTCTTTCCTATTTTTCATTTATATTTTTAATTATAAATAGAAAGAGAGAAAGAAAAAAGATTTTTTTTTGTGTTTTCATGTAGTTTGATGAGGAACTGGATAAATAAGGAGTGCAATGAGAGGACTGGATAAATGAAGAGTGGAAGAGGTAATAGTTACTTAAAGATGACAGATATTTTACACACACACACACACATATATATATATGTATTTCTGCCCCACTGGTTGAGCTCAGGATGTCGCTTCACTGTCATTTTTATTTCCTTAAAATAATTATCTTAAGTTAATAAAAACAGCCATTTTCCATTTCATCCATGCTCAAGTCCCACAGCATAAATTCATTTTCATGATCAGGCAATAATTTCCACTACTGCTTTTAATGCACACTGTACCTTGCTCCTCTTTACATACGAATCTTCTTCATATACATCACGTGAGAGGCCAAAATCAGAAATCTTCATTTTGCGCCCTTCTGCCACCAACACATTCCTGGCTGCTAAATCCCGATGCACGAGCTTTTGGAATGAAACAACAGGAGTGTTTATGCTTCTTGTAGAGGAACCAGCTGCTCCACATCTATCACACCCTGAGACCACCGCTGCCCTCCCTACCTTCATTTCTGCAAGGTACTGCATCCCTCGGGAGATCTGCCATGCAAACGATATCAGGTCTCCCATGGTTAAGGCTCTCTCATCAGGGTTATCCAGGTAACTGGAGTTTCTGTTGCCATCACTGCCCATGTAGCTCGGGCCCACTTTCCGGCTTTCCCTGAGAAAACTGCGCAAGGAGCCGTACTTGGCGTATTCCACAATTAAATACAGCGGGCCTGAAATATACAAACACACAGGTCGGTGAACAATTCATACATAACCATTTCAGGAGCTTTTTTAAACAAGACTTCTTATCAGCACATTGTTTTGAACAGTCAGAGGCTCCAGACACCTCTGCCCTTTATGTAAAAAGCACTCAGTCAGCCATGAAATAAGAGTATTTTTAGCTTAGATCCTCTATGCAAAGAGAATGAGTTTCAGGCTAAATCAAAGCAGAATGCTGGCTCTTGCCTATAATCCCTTATCTAGATAATCTGAGACCAACAAAACAGACAATCTTCATACAGATTTGATCTGTGGAACAGCCTAACTTAGAGAAACTTTAACATAAAAATAACCTTCTTGTGACACTGAGCTGAAATCATCTGCTAATTCCAGCACTCTGTTTAAGGTGCCTTTTGAGAGCACTTAGAAACATTCTGGCATTACAATCCATTAATTTCTCCTCCCCATTACCCCCATGAATAATACCTACTCTTAGTGTTGTAATGCTAAATACATTCGTCTGCTGTATCAAAGCCCTCCTACCTCATACCCTAATGAATTAACTTGATATTTATTAAAAGCCTGTGACTCAGAAACATTTCACTTCCTCTGGGATGAAAAACACATTGTACTGAAAAGAAAAAAAACTAACCCGCCCCACTGGTTCATTACCTTACTAAGACTCAAGAGATGACTCACTCCTGAATTACATTCTCTGTCTACAACTAAAAGTGACAACTGCAACAGAACTGGGTGGGCAAAGAAGGCAGAACAAAGTGGGCAAAGAGGTTGCAGAATCCATGCTGTGATTTTAGGCTGCACAACTGCAGATGCAAAACAATGATGAATGCCACTCCACTTAAAATGAGCAATTCCTATGCACAACAAAATTTGCTTCATTGGCAATTTATAATACATGTGTCTGCAGATTTTTCCCCTTGAAACATACTTGTTGATGACTGTGGCTTTTAGAAACCATTTCATAACCAGAAGGACACAATAGGTTTATGACAGTGGAGGAAAACTGAGTATCAACCTAACTATCCAGTTATATTTGTCTATATATGGCTGTAGTTATCCATTTACATTGTCTTAGTATAAATAATAACAATCATAATGAAAACTCGAACTTGAAATATAACTCACATTTGAAAACACTGGTTATTAACCTAATATAAAAATATATATTGATTGAAAGAGAATTTGTAGGAGACTTGTTAATTTAAAATAGCTTCAGAATCAAAATGTGCATTGAGAAAAACACCAGGAAGTTAGTTACACCAAATTAGTGTGTCCCTTTCCTTTCAAATACTTTTTTTTAAATTCAGCCGTCTTTTTTCAGCCAACAGCAAATTTAAAAGATGCTCAGCAATTATTAATCAGTTGTTGAAATCCATCAATGAATTGCATTTTATTTTCTTTCTGGATGGCTTCATCTTAGTAACAAGCTTTTAGTATTTACCATCTTGACTGCAGGCTCCATAAAGTTTGATGACATGAGGATGGTTGACTTGTTTCAGAAGGTTGAACTCTGACAGAAGATCTCGCAGCTCACTCTGGGAAGCATTTTCTGCAGAAATGACCAAACACACAGTTTTGGTTAGGAAAGTAACACTCAAGAGTGTTCTACACTCTGAAATATGAGATCAACCTCTCTCCTGGAGTTGGCATGAGGTTGGAAAACTCTGTACTTCCCCACAGGAGAGAAATATTCCCATCTCCAGTGTCCTGCAGTCATTCACATCAGAACCAAGTGAATGTGACTGCTGCTGCTCTGGCTCGGTAGTAGCCTGCTCTAAGTATTGCTCTGCCCTGATACAAATGACTGCAGAACAAGGAGGTCAGGCAAGAATCAGCAGCAGAGTCTGTAATGTCTTAAAGATGCCATGAAATTATTACAAACCTTTTCTAGTGTTCTAAAGCAACTTCTTAGGGTGAATCAGTGCAATAAAAGCTTCAGAAGCATATGAAAGCCAAGATCTCATGTTGATCCAACAAAAAAACTCACTCACTCCTTCTCCAAAATACATTTTCCAACACAGTAAAAATCCACTAATCTACTGGCTTACTCTTGTACCACACATCCAGATTTAGAGCTCAGAAGCTGAATGTACAGTTCAGACTGATTTTACCAGGGGACATGTATGCAGACCACTGATGCCAGAGAGAATCCTGTGGCCACAAGAGGCTTTCTTAGCCTTTCAAGTGTTTTGCCTTTTTGCAGAATTCTTCAGACTGACAAACTTCCTCTTTGAGTGCACCCAGGCTTGAAGGAGATCCCTAGTCATGAAGACACCAAAGGTCAGAGATAACCCTTCTTCTTCCTCATCCTTAATCCCTCTGACACACAGAACGGATAGTTCCTCCAGTGTCATTACTGGGCATTGACAAGGATGTGTTCATCCTGATTTAAGAGTAATAAAAACAAGTTTGGCTTCTGTTCTTTGGTACTGTACTGTGTGTTTTTTTTCATAAAGGCTCTGAGCACCAAAGGATTTATTTGCCTATTCACCTGCAACCAGTTTACCCTCCTTATAAAAACAGCTATTTTGTTCTACTGCCACATTTGTATCAGAACTGTATGTTTGTATCTGCCTTATGTTATCTTGAAGTCTGAACCTGCACTCAGAGTAGAGAATCTTCTACCACAGGGAGCACAGTATCAGTTGGCTTCTCTCTACTGATAAAGACTACAAAAAGTTAAGTAAAAAAAAATTAAGATTGTCAACTTAATGCCTGTAAGAAAAGTTCTGTTTTTTAGCTCTGGAGCCGTGTTATGTGAACAAACAGAATAGAGCAAAGTTCCCCATGTACCATGCCTGTTTTTCTGCCAAAAAAGGTAACTACAAATGGAGACATTTAGCTCTAAAACTGCATGCCACTCGTTTTAACAAACCATGAATACTTTGTATTTAGGTACTGGTTGGTGTTTCTCCCTTTGACTTTACTGTAATGAGGACATTCATATCAGGCAGGAGGTCAAATTTAATTTGTATGAGAAAAGTGGTAATGATGGACTGAAAAAGTTATCCACCTGTTCCTTTAAACCTCCATCCATAGCTCCAAGACTATTTTGGCTCAGCTAATTGCTCCCTGTTCCCTCCACAGTACTTAATGCCAAGTTGTCACAGTGGGAAGAGCCCTGCCCTGGTCTGCTCTTAACCAGATTGTGCCCATCTACCCAGCTCAGGCAGCAGGAGATCTCTTTCATGCAGTAAGAGGCAATACCATACCGTGTGCCTTTTAAAGATCAGCCAGTGTGTAACAGTCCCAAACACTTGGACAAATGACCTGCTCTGCATCTGGTACAGGGAAAGCATGGGTGGTGTTGGTCTGATCCAAAATAACTGTACTTTGTCCTTCCTGGGAGCATTGCAAAGGCCACTGAAGCTAATGCACTGATCCTTATGCTTCAATTGCCATGTGTGAACAGTAAAGTTAAGCCAATAAAAGCACATAAATATCTGCAGAATGACAAATGCTCTCCACAGCCAAGATGGAAAATGGAATTTCAGGTGACTATCTGCAATTTAATTTACATTATAGAGGGATTCATTACAGCCTGAAGAATTACTGTGTTGTGGTTTGTTGTTTTATTGTTAAAGTTGTGTTGTTCTGCGTTTTGTAATGGTTTATCCCTCAGTTGTTCCCCCTGGTTTTCAGTTGTAATGGTTTGTTCCCTTCCCGCCTTTACCTCTGTCCGTCAGCCCTGCACCCAGCCCACTCTCTGGAAAGGTCCCTGTCTGTCTCCCCAGTCCCCTCCCAAGACTGTGTCAGTCTTCCCTGGCTCCTCCCCTTCTTCCCGAATGTTCTGTGTCATTTGTCCCGTTCCCTGTACTCGATTGGTTCTGTTGTATTCTCTCCGCCCCGGTTCTACCCGATTGGTTGTTATTATACGCCCCCCCGGTTGCTGCTATTGGTCCCTGTGTTGTACCCTCCCAGTGGGCGGCACCCATATTTAAGTTGCTGCGCACCCTTTCTCCCTGCCTTTTGGTGGTTCCTCTCCTCGATCCCGGATCTGTTCCTCGATCCTCTCCAATGAACCCTTCCCTGGATCTACCGAAAGGTCTCCCTCTGGCTCTTTATCCTCCACCGGACCGGCTGCCGTCTAGTAGCTGACGCTACACACCCTTACTCGGATTCTCCCGGAGATATCTGGGAAGGGCCACTCGTGGCACAGACCCGCCCGGAGCTAGCCGGGGTGTCCAGCCTGAGTGGACAGTCGGACGGGCCGTGTCATTACTGTAAATGTCAGATCAATTTACTTCAATAAGGTGCTTAAAATAAAGGTTTACTCCTTTGCATTGTTAATTCTGTCAATTTTTTCCTTCATAATAGAGAGGAAAAACTGAATGTCAAACCATCTGCAAGTAAAAGTAACATTTTTACCACTATGTCTTGAAATCTGAACTCAGTTACATGTTGATGAAAATGTGCTAGAAAAAACAGTGTCACTAAGTGTACAAATAAACATGAGATGAAACAGTGACTATTCTATTGACGATGTAGTACAATATAGGTAATTACTTGAGTATTACAAGTAATAGTTAATTAATCTTCACTTCTGAAAAATCTTAGTTCCTAGACTTCCTCCACGTGACCTACTGTGCACTGAACCTCCTGCAATGAAGGCATGCACTGTATAATGCATTTACTTCTCAGGTTAAGTGGTGGGATATACAGCATCTTTCCTCTCAAGGAGCAGCCAATGTGCTTTGAATATAACAGAAATGGTAATAAGAGTATAACATTTTCCTGTAATGACATGCTTTTACTTATAAGCAGCAGTGAATGGTTCAGTGCAAGGTCTCCTATTATAATCTTAACATTATCTAGGCATACAGGTTTAAAGTCTTAGGGAAAAGTGAAGACAGCAGGAGACAGCACTGGGTTATTCAAGCCATTTTGACAGAGCTCCTAGTGATTGAAAAGCAGATCAGAAAGTATAAAACTAGACAGAATTCTCCATCAGGAGAGTAAGCTCATAGGTCTGTTCTGTCTCTTCACATGATTATAACATGATTTATTTAAAAAGCTTTGTCCAAGAAAACTGGATATATGAAAAGAATCAGAAAGCTTTAACAAACCCTTGCAACATTTCCATCAATGCCAAACAAAATTGAATACATTTGCTATGTTAAGACAGAGGCTCCTTGCACATCATGATTTAGAATTACTTACTTGGATCAATGTGATGCTAACTGCTAAATTCACAAATCTGCAGATTGTGACTGTCAGAATATATCAGAATGCTGGAAGGAAGAGAGGCTGTGACACTGCTGGGTTTTTAGCTGACCTGCTTTCACACTCTTAAAATCCATTCAGAGGTTACCATAGATAGTTTGCAAATCATTTTGAGGCCTGATGGGAAGGTACCTTTTAACATTTTCACTGCCACAGTGGTATAGCCAGCCCTCCCCTTGAGTCGGAACGCTGTTGCCTTGACAACCTTTCCGAATTCTCCTTCTCCAAGAGTCTTGCCCAGAACTAGGTTCTTCCGAGGGAATTCCCACTTTGGATCTTCCTGCAGGAGAGAAAAGAAACCCTGTAAGATCAAGCAAGGAAAGGAGTGGCTATTCCTCCTATTCACTGTGCAGTGTTTGGTTGCTCTTTTTATCAGTATCAGTGCATTCTTATAAAAGCTTCTGGATATCGAGGAATTTTGAAAATGTATTTTCCCTTACCTGAAAACAAATCCTTCAAAAACAGGCTGTACATGTAGTCTATGGATAATGGATTATATTTACAGGTCTGGGAAACTGGGTACAAATGAAAAATGAAGTGAAACAGGATAAATGCTTGCTTTCAGAATAACTATGAATATGTGACTTTCATGGGGAAGCAAATCAGTTTTACTTGCAGAACAAGGCTTTCTCTTAAGGACTGATCAGAGAGAGAATTCATCCTCATAAAATTACTTATAAAATGATGACAGATGTATAAATCAGTCACGAAACTAAATCAAACAGAGCACAAGGTCTATGAAGACCTCACTACCTAACACTCAAATAGATTTGATGCTGCCATATAAAGTGGCAGTGTTTCTCTACCACGCTGGTTCATGAAATGCCCCATCTGACAGGAATCCTGGGTAGTGTGTGATTCAAAGCAGGAAAAAAGAGTAAAGGTATGACAGCATGACTGGGCAAAAGTCCTTAAATGTGGGTAAAACTCCCAGACCGACTGAGACCTACAATCTGTGTATCAGAAATCAGGAAGAGATCTCAGGAGAGATTTTTGTGTAATGTTTTAAGCCTAGCCTTGTTGTAGTACTTTGGCACATCACAGAGAGTACAAACCTGCTGATCATTAGTACTTAACTGGACAATGTCAAAAGCAAAACCGCAGTACTGTCACAAGCAGTTACATTAGCAAAAATCATCAGCTTAAATTAGAGCTAAAACGTTACAGTGCATTAAAGCATAACAAAAAAGGAAGAACATACCGGCCTTACAGAGCAAATTAAAATGTTTATCCAACTACTCAAGAAGTATGTTCAGTGCACCTGACTCTCAATGCTGTCATTTGAAGGTAATGGGTGTTTCCATTCCTGTAACATCATCAGCATGCACAACCAATGCTGACATCAAAACAGAGCATGCAAAATGGCATCAGGCTTACTGGTATTTTGAAGGTGTCCACAGACACCTGGTTCTCCATGGAGTCCAGGGAAGGCCTGCGGACGTTGCTGGAGGAGTAGCTGATGGGATAGGACTGCGCCGGGCGCCGGAACGTCATCTCCGCGGAGGCGATGGGCGGCTTCGGAGAGTTCTTGTGGTACCGGTGGATGCAGTAGTAAGAAACCAGCACGGAGATGACAAAGCACAGCACCACTGCCCCTGTGATCACAGTCTTGCACAAGTCATCACACAGTTGCTCTGTAGACCAAGAAGAGATTCTTAGAACTTTCCTTGTGGTCTCTTACTTCTGCATAATAATTCAGTTTTTAAGATGCAAACTATTTCATGTTCTGTTTATTATTAGCCAAAACAAAAACAATTTAAAATATCCATGATCTGTTTCAAACAACTGCACAAAGCTTTTCTGTTTAAATAAAGGTCAAGGAAAAAAGTAATGCACTGCTCCTGCTAACACCATGGGTGATGGTTCTCTCTGACATTTTGAAGCTGAGATTTTCCAGAAATTATCAGGAAGCTGGAATTACTTGAAAGTAATAAAAATCATTATTCTCATACTCCAAGCTGTCTCTGCAAATATCAGGTAACTCTCACTGAAATGCAAATGCTGCTGGAAATCAAACCGAGTTGTTTGTCAAGTAGTAATGAATAAAAAAGAATCCTTAGCCAAGACTATAAATAACCCACTCTGGAAATTTTCAGGCTCCATAGTAGATGTCAAGGTGCCAGTTCCTCACTAGTTTTGTATTAGCAGTCTCTGACCAAAGCTATGGCTTATTAACATGACCACAAGTGTAGACTGTTCTGTATGTACACATGATATGTACAGAGAAAAATATTACTATGAGAACAGCAGACAGACTTACCTTTGATATCATCCTTCTCACAGTAACAGTTCTGTCTTGGGAAGCAGTAACAAATCCCGTGTCCTGACTTAATTCCAAGATTTCCAATGCCCTTCCCATGGCCACCAATAATGTTTCCACCTAATCAAATACAGACAATAAGCTAAGATTCTTACGCGTAGATAAAGGGAAAAGAGAAGGCTCAGTTTTCCATGGGTTTACCCCAGTATGAATCTGAAATATGACCATAGAGCACACTGCAGGCACAATTACAGTGAATCCTGAGGGAGACGGAAGACTCTAAATTCTGAAATTTCTGAGGTCTTGAAATGAGGGGACCTTGCACTGTTTAGACATTAGCCCTCATTAGCAGTTACTGAGTTCTGTTCCTCCTTCTGATGCCAATTTCCCCTTACCTTGGAAAAGTCAGCCTACTGTTCTGGAATCATTTGTTCCACTGTCAAATGGAGATAACAACACTTAACCACCTCTATAAAATGCCACACGACAGTCTAGTCAAAGCACTAAGAGTAAATGTCAAGTGCAAGTGATAAAAAAAGAAATCTCACTGTCTAAATGCATCTAAAAATGCATTATTTAATATAAGAAAAAGAAGAGCAGAAACTCATACTCTTCATTTCAAGTAGTTCTTCATGCAGAGTAACAGCAACTGCATTTCCAAGTAAATTTTTTTTTCTGTATATTTTATAAAAATGACCAACAGTAGTGACATTTTTATCTCTAAACTGCTTTAATCACAAACAGCATTTTACAGACAGCTCAGGTGGTTAATTTTGGAAGAGACTGCCGAGTCACTGCCCTCTGAGCTGACACTTAAAAGCAAAGGTGTTCCCAAAACTTCCTCATTATCCTCCCTGCCTCTCCCCAGACAACTTCTTCCATCATGAACAGGTGATGAAATAAAGTTTCCATTTGCCACAGAAAATCCTATGTATTTATCTATATCTGTCTATGTTTGAAGACCTGGAAGAAGAGGGAGGCAGGGAATGAGCCAGTCCTACCTAACCTGTTCTTGAGCAGTTGCTTACCACACGAAAATCTCTTGCTCAGAATGCAATTAGGTTGCCTCTATTTGATAGGCACAGCCACAGCAGCAGCTGCTTCAGCTGAGTGCCCTTGAATGTAATATTCATAGTGTTGCTGTGAGAAAGCAATTTTGGGACTCAAGGACATAGCCATCATAATGACAAATGAATTACAAAAATAAGTATTTTCACAACTGTCTGTACTTAAAGAATGTCCTTGATCTTAACATCTTGGCCTATTTATTGTTTGCCATTCCCAAAGAAATGCCCCCTGCCAGTAAAAGCTGATAAAATGGTACTCCTGCAGCTCTGAGCTCCCAGAACACACTCATTTTTTTATCTGCAAGTATACTGCTTTTGGGCACCAGACCAGGTTCTCAATTGTGTCAAGTCATGTACACAATTATTCAACTCAGGTGTTAAAGGGGCATGCATAATATCCTGAAAACTTGTCTTACTTGCCTGCTTATTATCCAGTAAGGCAACATTTCTTTCAGGCTTCTGTTGAGCAAAACATTAGATGCTGCATATGTTGTATATATTTTAGAACTGGAGCCCCTGGCACAAATATTTCCACTTTCAAAATGACAAATTAGTGCAATTATTGTCAATAAACAGTTATTTTCAGATTATTAGAGAAGTTACTTGCATTTCCTTCAAGCATTTCTGCCACTTAAGGGATTGTTTTTATGCACTCTGATGAAATAATTATCTGATAACACTAATTTACAATACACAATGCATTCTTGCATGTAAGAAATACTAAGAAGCCTCTTAGTAATTAATTTTAAAGAAGAACATTAAGTCCCAACCTGCAAGAAAATGCTAGTTCCTCTAAGACTCCATTTTAATATCTGAACTTGGAGTACATGATGTCAGAGTCAGAAGAAGTATTGAACAAACATGTACGTCTTTATTCCTGAATTAGACTGTTAGATAAAAAGACCCACCTAAAAATTACCATCTCACAGAAGATGGAAATTGCTCAAGAGAATTACACTGTTTTTACTACCCTGTATATCTTCAGGGTGAGTTGTGAACTTGCAGGTATTCACAGGTATATGAGTGGCATGTAGAAATACATGCTCTAGTAAAAAGGACCAACACAAATGCATTTTAATTCTTCCTTCATAAATTCTGCTCATATGAGTCTCTGCCTGGATCTTCATACAGGTAAGGCATTGGATCATCCTGATGGCCACCTGTCAAAAAAGGGCAGGTACATTTCCCCAGATGATCTTTTGTAAACACATTTATTTTAAATGGAAATTTTTTTCTTCTTACTTATTTACCCAGGAGTTCAGACAGACAGAGTTCCTATCATACTGTACTTGGGTTAGGAAGTGGGACATTAACATGCCTAGAACCTATACCTCTTCAGCAAGTACCTCCACTGAACTACACCACCTGTGAATTAACAGGGAGCAGAATAGGAATTACTGAGAAAACCTTATCCCTCTACCAGTCACCCAATGGGTGTCACCTGCCTGGCCCAAAAAAGGTCAAGATTAATCCCCACAACCTTTTGATTCAAATGCAAGTGAGACAATGCAGATATGTTGAGCCTGTAAAGGTATCTGCACTTGGGAAAGTGACATTTGAGAAGTGATCAGAGGTGAAACAGAAAAGCCCATCCTAAAATACTCCCTACTTGTGCAGTCTTGGGGGCACACAGCCGGGTCTCTGCCCTCCACCACATCACAGATGCCATCTGGACAAGTCTTGATGCTCGGGGTGCACGTGGAATAGTTTGTGGTGATCCCTGTAAACAGAGAAACAGCTGCACTAATACCACGAGGAAGGAAAGTTCATTGCATCTTCTCAGGGCACACTAACACTCCAAAACACAGGTTATGGTGCCTTTTAAAATGAACATCTATGACTACAAACACCTGCTAAAGTAACAGGCAAGACAACAGATAAAGGCAACCGGAAGAAACATTTTTTTGCTATCTTTTCTGCTTTTGACAGCCCACTGGTCATGTCACCTGCAGTTATTGCGAACACTGCTTGAAAAAGAGCTGGCTGACCACTCTTGAGACTGAAGAGCAGCTTTCACAACTGAGGATTTCTCTACACAATTTCACCCACTTGAATACAAGGGTTACAAGTGGTCGTAGAGAATGTATGACACTTATGCAGTTTGAAGGGATCAAGCACCGACACAGAATCATTGTTCTGGAAGAGCTGAGTGCTGTCAAATCTGTGCTACAGACCACAGAAAGAGACCCTGCTTTGTGCTCACTGTCTGCTGGGTGCACCAGCAGCTGCTGGGTGCTCAGCACCTGCTCCAGTCACATGCTGCAAGCTCAATTCACTACCTGCTGGTGTACGTATCAGGTTCAGCATCACCAGGGACAATATGAAGAATGACCCTTCCAACTTCACCTCATTTTCCTTTTAAGTGCATACTTCATATGGGTATTATGATTATTTTTTTTAGCACCAGCTTCTCTGTAGTTTACCATACCATGATTCCAGACAGAATAAATCAGTTTGGATCTATGGAAGCCAAATGCACAATTACAACAAACAGAAGTTTGACTTCACACAACATAAACACACCTTTCCCACTCCCCTGTCTCCACTGGCATCTTCCTGTTAGCACTCCCAGGCCACCACACTCTTCACATTCAGCACGGTGCTTACTTATAGCACAAGAGTCAGGGCAGTCCTCTTCTTTTTTTAAAACTGTTGAAAAAAAATTCAGGACAAGGGAAATGAACACACAAGCAGGAAAAAATCGTTTTTAGGGATAGATAGGAAGGAAAGAAAGATAAAGAAAGCAGTGAAAGACAGAAAACTGATTGACCCAATTATCAGTAAACTTAGAGAACAATTAAAGAAAAGCCCAGGTGTTCCTCTTCTGTGAAATAAAAGATAAACAGCAAGATCAAGAAGGCATGGTTATGTCTGCTTAACAGCACAACTGTCATTGCCTAGAACTATAGATATGTGCAAACATACTGATAACAGAAGAATGGAGAGCACAAATATTTACAGCTTCATACAGAATGTCTGATTAGGGGGAAAATACTTAGTTCTTGGGCTAACATAGCAGTAACCTAAAGAGCACCAGCTAGAAATGTATGTTTTCAGACAATATGAGGCTTATACAAAAAGAAAAGTCCACTGCATGTTTTTCTTTCTTTTTCTTCAACCATTTGCTCTCAGCATAGGAGTTCTGATCTGATAAAATGTAACAGAGGTGTTTATCAGGTACAATTGTATGATTTTGCATAAAATGCAATATAGTTTCCAGAGAAATGAGTATGTTTCCAGTGAAATCCTCCTCTGTGAGTGTCACAGGATATTTCTAACCTCCTTCCCAATAAGGGTGGGTCATCACACTGCCCTTAAGAACTTGAATTCAATGTGATTGCTACATGAATACTAAGAAAACTATTTAAAAAAACGTAGAGAGAAGGGAGGAGAAAAATCAGTGAACAAACAGACCATACAGTTCTTTCTTCAAATAGACAGATATACACACACACACATACCTATAGACCCTTTTTCTTCTTCCACAGGAATATGTGAAATAAAAAATAAAGGTCACACACATACACACACACAAAAGATTCTTCTAAATCAAAGGTCATCATGAACACTATGAATTGCACATAATATCCCACCTTTCTGTGCATTAGTTCTTCAAACAAATAGCTACTACAGGAAGGCACAAATCAAAACTCAAAATCCAAACTCTGTGATCCATATCTTGTAGCTGAGACTCATTTTCATTGTAAATGCCATCATTTTAGAGATCACCCTGCATCACCTCATAGTGGTAATGCTTGTTAATAAATAAATAAATAGTTCTGACTGGGGTACTTACGAGTCCCTTCCAGGACTACAGTGAGGAGGGTTTTGGTGTGTTTCCTGCTCTGCCTGTCTGTAGCTTGAACAGTGTACTGTATTTCCTTGCATTCAGGCCTGTGCAGTGCAGAGGAGTCGTTCACATACAGGCTCCCATATTTGTCTTCTCGGCCCTGCAGGATGCTGACAGGATAGCAGCTCGCATTGGGGGACAGCAGCTTGTAGGTGATGTTTACACCACGGAATTTCATGCAGTTTTCAATGCAGATCTTTCCTATCTAGGCTCAAACACCAACAAACAAATCACAGAGAGGAACAAAACTCTATACAAAAAAAATATTTAGTGCTTCTCAAAAATATCTGAAATAAAATGGAGCATTGCCAAATTCAGTGTTTATTAGGGGTTTACAGATTTGTTATTTTCCTACAAATGCAGTATGTAAATGCTTTAAATGCAATTTATTCTCAGTAAAAATGAGACATAAGACATTACTGTTGTCTTCAGACTAGCAGTGGAAATGCAAAAAAGCCTTGACACAGACTCAGTGGTATTTGGTGCCTATTGCTGATGGTCAACTGTGCAGTGAGAACAAGACTCTGTGATGTGGGAAATAATGAGTTCAATCTCTGCTCTGTCCTAGGGTGACCATTGAAAATAAACTTTCGTTGTCTTTGAGAAATCAAAGAGCTCAGCATGAACAAAGCTGAAACTCTCTCCAAATAACACAGAAACTGCTATTACACAATTTTTATAATATTACAGTCAAAAAGTTTCTGGCCAGAAGAGCTCTCTGAAAGCCTTAAAAGGAATAAGAACCTCATTGTTTCCCATCTGAAATTTTAAAACATTTCAATCTAAAAATGAAAATATGTTGGTTTGCCATATTTGAACTTCTGTGTGCCAGAGTATCTAGGCTAGAACACTCCTCAGTCTAAAACACATCATCTAAGAAGCACAGGAATGTAAAGCCCCATCTCCTGTCCAGCTCTTATAGGAACTGATCCAAAGCTCACTTTGCTTTTTCCATTTACAAGAGTGGGATTTCCATCAGGCCCAGAGGCATTGGCTTTCTTTGCAGGGAAAACCACAATGTGAAGGGTGGGGTGTTATTGAAAGGAACTTGGTGATGGATTATTTTCAAATGCTGCAGTTAAATGTTTTCAAGAACCACCACTGCTGGTAAAAGCATATCTGTACATCTTGGTTTCAGCATTCTCACTAAAGAATGTTATAAAACAAAGAAGTTTTTGTGTACTAAGATCTCTTCCCATGAACCTGGACTATCTTAAGTCAGAGAGGAAACCTTTGCAGTTCTAGAAGCATGTTTTGTTATAGGATAACCCCACTTCATCTAACTTATTCCCATTCACATCACTGATGGCTCATTTGGCACCATTCCTGTTGGGATTTTAGGTGGCAGAATAGCATAGAAAGACTACTAAAGTCATCAGAAGCGAGGGCATTACTTTCTGGCTGTCTCCTCTCCACAACATGCTGGGACTGGCAGGAAGCAGAAGAAGACAAGATTTCCAGTGTTCATAAACTCTGTCTAGACACAAGGTCTAGACATGTCCCTTCCACAAGCGCGTCACCACAGCTCTGGTGCTGCACCACAACTGGCAGCGCTCTGCAACTGCTCGGGTGGTGCTCCTTCCAGGCAGGAGGAGAACACAGTGAAGATCCATGGCATTAACCTCTAACTACATTAAACTGCCCTTTATGCCTATTCTGTCATAACTGCTCTTTCCAGGCACCTTTTTGATTTCAGCAATTTCCTTCAATGGGGTTGGAGAAGACCCCATAAATTCAGGGTCCCTGAAGGGCAGATTATCCTTAGATTGTCCTGGCACATTGGCCAGTTTTGCTTTCTCTATAATTTGAGAAGCTATAAAGGCCTCCCTCAAGAAATTTCTGTGACAGACTTTCTCTTTTTGCCTGATTCCACTAAGGAAAGCCCAACCTTGAAACTTTGCTCTGCTCCACAAGTTCTGGAGCCAGCTCAGCTCTCAGGTGCAGCAGAGCACAACTCCAGGGAAAAAGGTAAAAGCAGCTACTTCCCCCTTCTCGTGAGGGTGAAAAACCAAGTAATCAGGGTAAAGGGGAGTCAGGTTTAACACCAGCTTACAGGGGAGGAACCCACAAATTTGCAAGACTCTCAATAGCTAACACAGAAATACCATTATTAGAAACAAGAACAGAAAAATCCATCTTTCAAGTTCCAAGGTTTAACAAAGTCTGGATAATGATACTGTTCCTCTTCACTGAATTCCAGGAACATTTGGACATATAACCTCTCTAAAAATCTCAGCCAATATTATTCATCATTTGTCTCAGTAAATGTCAATAGAGCTTTAAGTCCTTTGATAAGTTAAATGCCACTGGGCAAGCCTGCACTGTCAGGCCGTGCTTCTGTTATTCAATTCATTTAGCTGCTCAAATAGACAAATGGCATCAGCCCAGCAGTTAATAACTTCTTCACGCTCCTGTGTTTTCCTTAGGGCAAGAGACAGTTCAGCCTTCATATTGATTTGGCCCAGTACTTTCCCTGACTACTCTGGCACATCAAGGCTAATTATGCAGCCAACTTTAATAATGTGAAGTGCTGAGGACTAAGCTGCTTACACTGACTTGTGCTCCAAGCTGAGCACACTGTAAATTCAAACCCAGTTTCAGAAGTAAGTGGATGACACTTTAACTAACTGAGAACACCATCTCCAGAGCCAGGATGAGTTTTGCACTTCACTGCTCAAGAATCGGAACAAAATCTCTTTGTGAATTTGTTTTTAGGAAGCACAAAGAAAAAGATCTCTTCCCAGAGACTTGGGAGTTCTTGCCAGGAACAATTTTCCCTGCTACTACTGCCACCCAGTGAAACTGCACAATTAGTGGGAAATGCCACTGTTCTCAAAGATCCTAAAATTCCTTTTCAGATGTTTGACTCTTGTGACAATATTCAACACCAGTAGCTTTAAAAGTCAGCTGGCTTTTTTGGTTTTGCACCCGCATACTCCCAGATTTTAAAACTAAAGTGTTCAAGCAATCTAGGGTATGCATAGATAACCATGGTCATCCAAATTTAATCTGGAACTCATTCATTCATAATAATATTGTATACATTTGTTTCAATTATCAAAAATTTGTTTCAATTACAGTCATGCCGTGACACAGATACACGAGTTCTAGACGCAAAGGTTAGACTTTGAGTATCTTACATACCTGTGCTATTACTTCTTTTTAGGGGGAAACCCAGGTTTTACCCTATCCCCAGGCAACAGGTGAGGGTAAAACTTTCACAATCTGGTGCTACAAAGCCTCAAACCTAACATCAAAAATAATATGATCTGCACAAAAAGAAAAGACTATCCTCTGAAGTTTCTAACAGACTGCAAATTGAAAAACTGCAGCCACGAGGCATCATTAAATATCATAAAGGAGTAGCTTTTGTAGTTGAGGCTGCAACACACTTAGTACCTTTTTCTTATTTAGGATATTCAGTGCAGACTATGGACAAAATGTCCCTTGTCAGAGCAGTAGAATTTTTATTGGTCACATACAGCCTGTTCTGTACCCTGAAGAGCTATCAAGCTGCAATGCATTCCATCAGATTAGATGTAAGAACATGCATTATATCTAACTTCCCTTTTTCTTTCTTTTTAAAATCAGCCAGAGGCTTAAAGATTAATAGAACTTAATTCTTCCTTAAAATTCTTCTAATGAATTGGTTTTCTCTGCAATTGGGATGTACATATTTTAATCTCAGTCCTCCTCTCTGCTACCATGGTTACAAGGCATGCTTTCCAGCAGCTCTCCCAAAAGGGTTCATCACCAATGTTTTTAATATTCACTTTCATAATATTAATTATATTGAACTACTTCCTTATTAATGTACACGTTCTATAGGAACTACATTTTAATTTTCACCTGATTAATGTCAACCTGTTAGAAAGTGTCTCTGGAAGCATTATTAATGGCAATGGTGGTGATTAAGCTAAAACAAGGATTAAATTAGCAAACACATTAATTACTAACTAGCCATTACCTAAAGAAAAGCCATTAATATACTGAGACTGCAATAGCTGGACAAATTCCTTTTTTTTGCCGTTGACATTGTTGCAGTTATTCACGCCTAAGCCACTCACGGCTGCAAGTCCTCCCGTCCACAACACATTTTTTCTCTCCATTAGTACTTCCATATGTGGCCCCTCCTCTGTTATTATGTGGTGGGAGAGGTAGTGCCCAGCCTACCTGCTCCCTCCTACATCCAGCAACAACCACACTGATAACACATTTTTCAGTGATTCTGCTTAAAACAGTTAAAACCAATGAGGACTGTAACACAACTGGCCCCAGTGATCCAGCTCTTAAGCTCCACCAGAAAGGGGATGTGTAATTAACAGTTCTTACTTGTGCAAAGCGTTCAGCATTTCTGTTCACTGTGAATTGGTAAGTTATGTTTGAAAACTGAATGCTGACAGGGAGGATGGAGACATTGAAATGAAGCATCACCGATCTTTCTGGGCCATGAAATTCCGTGTCATTCACCAAAACATCCAGCTGGAAGGAACGATGCTCTGTGACTGAAATGCTTTTATTCAGTACCAGTTCTGTGAAGGAAAGGATTAGCCTATTAGCAATCCACATTATCTGCAAATGTATCTTTTAATACTGCAAGCCCAACAAAAATAGATGTACCAAATTTAATTATACACATCCAAGTTTCCTAACAGGAAATAGAAGGCAAGTTAAATATGAAGTATGTTCTTATGGAGTTATGCTCTCTGGCATTCAAGATGTTCAGGAGGCCTTCTTCCCTTCTACCTACCAAGCTGAGAATCCTACAATCAAAACCTCTTGCCTATCAGTTTATACATCATCATCCCATACACTCCCTATCACAGATATGTCACAGATACTTTCAGTACATATTTAAAACTCAGTGTTTTCTTTACTTGAAATTTCTCAGCTTTCTTTGGCTCAATACTTAGAAAATGCTCAGAGAAATTCTAGAGCTTATTGGTCAATTACTAACAAGCAACTTCTCCTTTATTTGAAGAAAGAGTCCTTACTGTACTCGTGCCGAGTTCCCCTCACTTGGCTGCCATTTGGGCTGAAGTGGATTTCATCAAAGATGTGCTCTACACGAAATGTTTCACTTATCCAGGGATCGTCAGTGATGATGGTTCCTGTGTATTTCTTTCTGCTGCTTTCAAGGGGATAAATAGGTGTGGTGTCTGCATCGTACACAGTCAGCGTGGAAAGAACAGTGCCCTGGTAGGAAACAACAAATGGCACTGCTGAAACACCTGAAGCTTTCTTCTTCTGATAACTGCTTTGGAGATTGAAATACAGATCAAACAAGACCTTACAACTTCCACTGAAACCCAGGCAAATGAATTCACAGGTATCTTGTCAAGACTTGTTCTGGTCAGGAGATGGCAGCAAACTCCTAAAATCAGTCTTTTCCCTCCCAGACACGAATATGATCAAAATGTACTTTGAAGGGAAAACTGACTACCAGAAGATCTTGGTTTTAGGAAACAGAAGTTCTCTCGTGAAACACACATCATTTATGCTCCCCCCAAAAAAGTCTTCTCTATACCATTGACTTATAAAGGGTCATTGCTCCCACAGAAGAGCCCACGTGCACTTCTCTACTGAAGCAAGGGGCCTGTGTGTGCAGGGGCACCAAAGACACCCAGGGATTCAGACCTCTTGAAAGATCAGCTCAGCATGGTAAGGGAAAAATGGGAGGACACCATTGAAACAAGATCATGGAGCTTGCCATTAACAGCCTGGAAACTTCACAGGTGGAGGGTTTGTCTGTAGAAGTCAACCACTACTTCTACAGCATCCTAATAAATGTTGTGAACACAGTCCTCATACATTACACAGATTTGCATGTATGGGACAGATACACACACACTCACTCTAACAACACCGTTTTAATACTCTGGAGGAAGTAGCCCTGTAACAAACAGAGCAAACTCAGTATGGAGAGATCCAGAGCAATCCTGACCACGGACTCATCAACTGTCCATCCCAACCTTGGGAACTGCTCAAATTTCTTCACACTCTTTAATCACTAACCTGAACTCCTCTTTCTTTGGGATCTGAGTAAGACATAACTTGGGGCAGAGGAATCCTACACAAGCAGTATTTTACAATCACAGATCTGCAGAGTATGGTGTGCTGATGGGCTTGTTGCCAAGATCCATTACCCAGGCAGAACATGGTGCTTCCCAGGAGTCCTGCCTCCCACTGCTGTGCTCATACTTCAGGGACTAGGTAAAGGAGAACATTACCAACATTACCTCTTTCCTGTTGAACTCCACGACAGCATCTGCAGTGTCAGTGCCATTGGGAAGGAAGGGAGGAGAGTCATCTTCATCTAACACGTTCACCAGGAAAGGCACCTCCACCTGCATTTCCCGGAATCCCTCTCTGACGGTGCACTTGGCAATGAGCTCGTACCTCTCCCTCTCCTCCCGATCCAGGCGCTGCGTCACCCGCACGGCCGTGGAGTTCTCGTTGTAGCGAAAGGGAACACCTTCAGCTGTAAAACAGCCACAACACACACAGGCACAATCACTTCGTACTATAGGGCTCTGATGGCTGTAATACTCTTCTGCAGTTCAGTAAATCCATTTGGACATCATGACTGCACAACAGAAGATTGACTCAGAAGTGAAACAGAAGGAATTTGTATGGTTATATTAGGGTAGGGAGAAAGCATGGAATATATGGGAAGATTCTACAGTTCAGAAGCAGCACAATTTAAAGCTCAGGATATTGTCAGTCTACTTTTAGCAGATAAAAAATTCTAAAACTGATCTTTTCTGTAGGGAAGGGGATAGTCCTCCTTCCCATTTCTTCTGTGTATCTCAAAGGCAAAATCTTCAGGCTCAGTTTAGGTGTGCAAAGGAATTTCCTTTATAGGATCAAATCTAGAGGATCTACTACAAAAGAGATCTTTTAACAGTGCAGCTGTTTGAATCCATTGCTAATACATGAGTGGCTCAGATCCAGTTTTACCTGCAAGCAATTTGTAGGAAATGCTGAGATTCTGACACAGATGATGAACTGAGGGTAACCGGAGCTGATGAAAAGTACCGGGTGGTTTATTCTCCTTGATGTGAAAGGAGAGATCCATTTCTGTGAAGCAAAGCTGCCTTGCTGTCAGGGAACTGCAAGCTGGTGCAGTAGCATTGATCAAAGACAGGAAAATCGTGGTGCGTATAGTAGAGTCACATTCCTTCTCTTGGAAAGGGTGCACATACAGCATCACCTTGGGTAATGGCTTCCAATTTCCAACAGCTTCGGGAGGAAGAAATCACCATATGAAATATTTTACAGAAGACAAGCCAACATTTCCTTATATTCTACCCTAGTCCATTATTCCATAAATGATCATTTAATCCTATTATGTGGCAAAGCAACTCTTCAATACGCCAGATGCTGTGGGAAGACCTTAAACCCTAATAATCCAAATAAGCCTGAAACTATAGAGCTTGGCACCAACTCTTCATTATAGAATTTCAAAACCAGTACCAGTGCCTATAAGACACTGACATAAAAACACGACAGTGGCAGTAATCAGCTCTTTGAGAGGACTGCTTTTTGAAGAGACTAGAGCAGAGAGGGATGAAACAAGAAAAATAATGCATGAGATGGCAACAGATTCTCAGAACAAACCCATACCAGGACTAACATTTCAGTCACAGATTTCCAACAGTATGGATCAAATTGTCTAGCTTTGCAGAAGAGATTGCTTCATCATTTTGAAATATAAAGAGGTGGACAAAAGATAAAACAGAAGTTAAAATCAACCTGTGGCATCTACTAATACATCCTCAAGCCTTGTTTTGATTCCCTTGGTTTGACTACAGACAGCACAGTAATACCTCTGTAATAGATCTAACCCACTTGAAAAGAAGTTCTAGGTCACTTTGATCTGTATGAACAAAACAAAGCTCTCAAGTGTTAAGTAGCTATTCCTCTGTTCAGCACAAATATTTGATATACATGAATGCCAAGTACCAAAAATGGATGAACTATCAAACACTCAGCACTTCAAAAATAAAGCATGAAATGTCTGAAGTTGAAAATTTCAACATCAAGGCACCTAAGTCCGAAGGTAGTGTTGATAGATGGATCTTACAAACTGAAGACAGTTACTACAGACTCTCTTCAACAGTAAAATTTTTGCAACTGATCACAGTGGTATGCCATTAACTCCTCATCCATTTCCTCCTCCACCACCTAATGATACCTAATTTCCTCATAGATCAAAATCACCAAAACCAATTTACTGTTAGAGCATAAAAGAGGAGGAAAAAAACCTGAGATAACGAATTTTTGTAGTTCAATGGTAAGCTTCTCTAACTAAAGCCAAATCTCAAGAGAAGGAGAGAGGTACAATTAACCATTTCTTCTAAGAGCTCTTTGGTGTTACAGGCAAACGTAATTCGTGAATCCACATCACCAGAATTCAAGGACCATTTGCATAAGATTTTGAACCACTCTCACAGCATCTGTCTGGGAATCCCTAACACAATGGAACTGGTCTCACTTGCGTCAGTAGATAAAACAAACTGCAAATCTCAGTGTAAAGCTGTGACCTATACAGCTGTGAAATGCAGAAAAAATATTTCCGGTAATGCAACTGTCCAACCCTACCAGAGTTCCCAGTGTGACCAACAGGATCTGTCCCAGGTCAGCATTTGCTTTGGCATACTGCTGTGGGTTTCACTGGGTCTGGTTCCTCATTTTAAAAGGGCAGACGTGTTTTTTCCAAATTTGATGCTCATCTTCCAATGGAGAAATCTCATTGTCTGAACATATTTTGCTTAAAGAACAGATACCTCAAGAAGAAAAGCTGGTCTCCGCATACTTACACAGCATATTAAAGTCCTCTCTATCCAGGCTTTTGCTGAGGTAGAGGAGTCCTGTTTTTTCTTCGATTTGGAACCAATTATTTTCATGTCTTCCTCGAGAAATTATGAGATTCTGGCACAGATGGAAGTGGGCCACTTCCTCACGTGAATCCTTCAGAGCATGGATGCGCAGGAGAGGCATTCCCGCTGGCTCATCAATGTAGACATTCTCCAAGTACTCCTTCCTGGGGAAGTACAGACCCAAGGCCACTACAAAGGAAGGCACACAAGAGAAGAGGTAAGCCCAGTCAAATGATTTTTGCACTGCTGTCTTCCTAATAGATATGTTTCCAAAGAGACAAAGCATTCTCTAAGAAGTAAAGAAGCATTAAAAGCATCCTCATCTGGTGTAAATAAATACAGTTTTACTTCACTGAAGCCACGGACACAGCCACCAAAAATATGACCCACAGTTTATGTTCAATGACAAAATTATCTGCTTTCTGAAAGCAAAACTGCTTTGCTGTAGACAAGGCCCAGTTTAAGATGAACACTTAAGGAAGCCCTGCTTGCCAAATTTTACTTAAGTTCCTATCTGGCGCTCTCAGTTGTAATTCCACCACCTCACAGATGATATTCAAATAATATCGCACACTTTCAAAGCCTTTAAACATGCTCTCTGTTGAGAGAAAACACAAAAATTTAGCAATGGCCTGCACACTTTTCCTCAGGTACATAAAACCCCTCTTTTAGAGTCTTTTTGGCTCCCTCCTTTCCAAACAGGCCAGCATGATACTTTCGGTACAGAAAATGAGAGTTGTTTAAAAAAATACAGGAAGTGTTTTAAGTATTTTAAATATGACAAATATGACAGATGGGAAAGCTGAGAAGTAAGTGAGAAGAGAAACGTACATTTCTCTTTTAGTACAACGGCTGTGACTGACCTGATCATTTCCCACTCTGGCACTGAAGGCATTTACATTTAGCAGAGCCCAACTGCCCCTTGGTGCCTGTTTCTTCAGCTGATCTCACCTCACCAGGTCACTGGGCAATGGCCTCTCTATCTGTTTGCAGTGCTTCGCTTCCAATTTCACTTCTTGCAAATGTGATCACAGTGGAAGGTTTGATTTGCAAGGAGGGGACAAAGTGATGCTCACTGTGCTCACACAGACTGAAATACTGGAACTGTCACTCTTGCACTTTACGTGCACTGACAGTCAGTACTTGTTCTCATCCCGCAAATACTTGAATACTGCAGAATTATGGATCATTTAATCCAACAGATAAGGAGTCAGGCATATAAAAAGCTCACACATCTGCTGAACAAATGTAAACAATAACAACTTCCATATGTCACTAATACAAAGCTCTCTCAGCTTAAATCAAGCCAGATACAACTGGAAATGATGGTAATGCAGCAGTAAAATTAGGGATATAATGCCAAAACACCTTCAAAATAGTATCAGGCTATAGCACATATTTATGCATTAGTATGCGATCCATACACTGTTCTACTGAATGGAGTGCACCACAAACAAACTGTAAACAAGAGACCTCTAATTTCATTTAGAAATACCACAGAAACCATTGTACCTTGCAATGATTCATGACATCATCTGTGTCCCTGGATGCAATTACATCCATCAGCTTTTCAGAGACCCATTATTTTTTTCTACATATACTTTGCAATATATGAATAAAGTGGTAAAGTAATATGGTAGGTGAATTTGTTCCAAAGGAATTAATCCAAAGAGAAGCCAACCAGAGTCTTTTTGAGATTTTTAGAAAAGCGTGAAGTCTTGACATTCTCTGTCCAGAAAAAAATTATTACTTTTGATTCTTGCTATCACCCTCTCTTCTTTGTAAGTGATATTAAGTTTCAAATATTTTTTTCAGTCCCTCCATCTTTCCTGAAGTGCAGGGGAACCTGGGGAATATCTGCCGCTAGAACTCCTAATAAACGGGTTCAGTAACAAGAGGAATAAGGTGATATCCAAACATAAAGCCCAGTCCCAGTGCAAGAAACAGACTCCTTTGAGGTATTTTGTGTAAAAACCTGATTTTAAAACAACGAAAATTTACTATTCAAGACTAAAAAACTACTTTCAACTCACAAATGCATACAAATGAGGCTTACACAACAATAGCTGTTATTTCTTTATTTCCAAGACTGGGGTGAACAGTCCTGTGCGCTCACATCATGCAGTAGAAGAACCAGCACCAGTGCAGAGATAAATCAGTTCCAGAAGAAGGAACATACATAGAGAATATATAAACAATATCAATGTGTAACACGGGAAGTTGGAAAGGGAGAAAAATTGAATATTTTGAGTTGCAATTATTTGCTCCCTTATCTTAAACAAGTGTGCTAATGTTTATGTGCTTTGCTCTACAAATGAGGGCTCACAGTGCACGCAGGTACAGACCAAGCACACAAATAATGATGACAGACATGGCCACTTGAATGCCTGAAACCTGGCACGTAACTGCCTCTCAGCAGAGATCATCCCAACTGCTCTGCATTTGAAAGAAAAGGTTAATATTGATGCTGCAGACTCTCTGAAGTTCTTTGGCATCACTTCACAGGAGGAGTCTTCTCCATTGTCAGAAAGAAAGGGAAAAAATCCTGTAATATAAAAAGTCTGATTTCTCTGTAAGTAACAGAAATGCAGAAATGCAAGCAAATGCTTTGCATTTTGAAGAGAGGAGGACTCAATAAAATAACTTAGCTGGAAATGTTATTTTACAAGTTTCAAAGTCACTTCAAGAAATTAGAAAAAGCTGCTGTTAGAGATTTAAATAGACATGTGATATTTTTCTACTCAATTCAAATCTAAAACTTACTAAACTAAATTCTGTCAATCAAAAACTGTTTGTTTTCAGTACAGAGCAGACATCATACTGAGGACAATACCCAAGGATAGTTTTAAGTCTCACCAGTGAATATGCCAAACTTTCATATTTTACTTAGAAAACAAGTATTTGAAGTGAAGAGACTTTACAACACTGCAAAATTATATATATATATATCTATATCTATCTATCTATCTATATATATATATATAAAATTTGATTTGGCCACGTAGCAAGATTCACCCAATGTTACAAAATGACTGGGATTTTGTAAAGTGGCTTGTGTCACTCTGACTCAAGCACTGAAAGAGATGAGAGATATGCAACAGACTGCCCAGGTCACAAACACACTCTGCACATCAATCTTTGGGGGCTAATTTTAAAGACCTTTGAAGCAGAAATGTAGCACTCACTTCCCAGAGCTGTGTTCATTCCTTGAAGTCCTAGTGAGTTTAAACCAGATTCAATAAACTTGCCATCTGGCAAGTATGCTGCAGGAGGAAGAGGTTCTAATCCTGGCCACAGTTCCTTGTGTCCCAAAAAAAAAATAATCCATTTCCAAGGACTTGCAAGCTTCCTATGGAAGCCAGATGGAGTTTTTAATGAATCTGCCATTTAAATAAAGAGGAATTGAGATGGTTACATTCAAAACTGATGGTTAAAGTTCTTATGCTTAGGAATTAAAAGCAGAGAAAAACTTTGCATTACAAGCTTGAAATGCACCACAAGAAGGTTGTGCTCTGTAACATCACAGATTCATTAAAATATTCTGGCATCTCTGAACAGTTTTTAGAGGACACTTCAGCTCTCCATACTACAGTCAGCACAGGAAACATGGCAACCTCTGATGGATGAGCAATATTATGGGATAATAGCATATCAGTAACACACAGAAGAGAAAAGTGATCACATTTAAGCGGATGTAATGCTACTAACTAATAGCTCCTACAGGAAATAGATACAGTTATGACAGCAGTTTTCTAGTTCAGGGAGAGAAAGCAGGTAAAATGAGAGTACAGAAATGAGATTATGTGTACTTTGAAGCCTTCATGATTGCCTTTTGAAATAAGGCAATTTTTCATGTGGCTTTTTTCAGTCATGAATGATTAGGTAAATAATGCCTTTTTTTGATACAAATTGATTTTTTTCTGTACACAATATGCTGTACAAAACTTCAGATGTTTTTAGTGCTTTTTATGCATGCCACTATTGTCTTTGCTAGCACTTGGGGATGGCTCTTGATGAAAACTGTTTAAGTGACTATAGCAACATTACATTCTTAATATCAACCTCCATGATAGAAAATACAGTTTAACTTTCTAGTCACAAAATGAAGGAGCAGGAAATTTTCTTTTAGATACAGAGGAAGACTTGACTGTAAGGCATTCTCCCAAACAACGTCTGTGACCATCTTTCAAGGTACAACTACAGACTTTAAACAAACAGTTCTGAAGTAGGAAATGTTTTATGGAGTTCGCAGTCAAAATTCAAAGTTTGAATGACCACTACTTGGTTTAAGTTACACTATGCATTTGAACGAAGGTTCAATCTTGATTTAAAAAATTCAAATGGCTGAAACGTAACATTACTCGCTAAAGTTACTTTGGGTTTCATTACTCATGTAATTGAAAACCGTCTCTCGAGCCTGAGTGTCTGTTACCTTCAAACTTCTTCTCACTAGTTCATGTTAGGACCCTTTTGTCCAGTAAATTAAAATCTTCACAGATCTCAAGGTGCCTACTGGATGAACATGCATTCGAAAACAGTAGAACCAGATTCTTTTTTAAAAAAAGATAAAAGGAAAAAAAATCAGCAAAATGGAAATTATGGTTGTTTTTCGTTCAGCAGGTAATATAGACCTGTATAACCCACATCTGACAAAATCTACTTAGAGCTTCTCAGCATTTTGGAGGACAACAAAACAATTTATTTAGAACAGAACAGCCCCACACAATCAAAATCTTTAATCCAGAAATGACATGCATCTCCAAGAAAATGGAGATGCTTTAATGCAGTGATAGCCCTGTCAATGTAACATACTGGATTTAATGATATAACAGACGAACATGGGAGTCTGTTGTTAATAATCCTCCATTTGTTGCACAGCATCAGATTTCAACAGGCAATTATCTGTCAAGGTTAGTTTTGTGTTCCTGAAATAATTATCTTTACTTCTGACAAGTAGCCATTATGTTCCATTACTAGTATTAATACACCTAATGTTCCATTCATGAGAGAACAAGGCTAGTAATACACTTTTATATTTTAAATTAAAGGACTTGCCCACTTAATTCCTTTCTAGTCTCTACACAATTAGGAAATAAACTTGCCCTCATAAACCAAAAAGTCTGTAATTTAGGAAAAACACTGTTGCTTGACAGAAAAGTAGCATGGGCCAGCAGAGCTAGAACCAGCACTTTGGATTCAGCTGTCAGCTGAGCAGGTGGTCAGGCATGAGCCAGCCTGTGCCAGCCATTAACACAGCTCAGTAGCATGATGCTATTTGCTTTTTGATGGGTAATTTTTAAGCTGATCACTACAGAAATTGTAACAGATGTGGTATGAACCCAATAATATAAGAAACCATTCTAAAGTGAAAATTATTTTTTTTTTCATTTTTTCACAAACAATTTTTTTTCCATTTTTCCACTCTGGAGCCTCGGTTAGAGCGGATCAGAGAAAGATCACTGCAGGAATTCATACCAGAATTTTCTTACAGTGGCTGTAGTCAAACTTATGGAGCTGGATAATTGCAAAATGTCACCTGTTGTGTACATTTACATGTAGCACAATTGCTGCAGAACAACAGAATAAATTTCAGTACCAGCAGCCTCACTGAAATACATGTGCTTTACAGAACATGATACCTCCAGGGAGAATAGGTCCTTACAAAGTGATGCTAAGCAGAAACAGTCCTTAACTGGAATATACTCCAGACCTGTTAAACTGCTCTGCTTTAACTTAATTGCCTCTCCTGCAATTTTCCTCACCAGATTCCCATGCTCATATTGAAAATAACCCTGAATTTTAGACTAAAAATATAGAAATTAGGTAGAAATAAATATATCAGATATTATATTAAATATAGTATTATGTAACATACAATTAAAAAGATACATATATAGAACTAGATATAGTAGTAAATATTCCATTACTCAACAAAATGAGAAAGATTTTCTGCTACAGGAAACTAAGACAGACATGGTAAAGCAGAAGGATGGATCTGACAAAAAGGAAGTTTGCTTCCTGTATCAGGCATATTGAACATAAATATAAAAAATGTCCAGGTCAAAGACAGTCCCTAAATTTATCAAAAAGAAACTAATTTTGATTTGTGAGAATCATTTTTGTCTCAATTCAAAAGTAGAAAATCTGTGCAGCTCAGGATCTACCAGAGAACAGGACAACACCTCTGCTGAAGCTTCACTTGTCAGTTCAGATTGAGGTCAAACCTGTGCCTATACTTTCCTTCCAGAGCCTGCACCTCTAGATAAGTTTGAGAAAATTCTCCTTTAAGTGCTACAAAGGCTTGAAGTTTCCTTCCTCTTGCATTCTTATGATCTGTTGTTTGTTTTGGGGTTTTTTAATACTTCAGCAAAAAGACAGATTTTTGATGTTTCATTGCTCTAAATACCAGTGTTAATAGAACTTAAACTATCCCTTGTAGAAATTAACAAAAAATGGAAAGCTGCTGTGAGAGATTGCAGGGGTTTCTGAAAATTTTTCAGATCCTGATTCTGCCATTTCTCCTTATTTGTGTGATTAAATACTTCTTTAATGTATGGCTTAATTGTTTGAGAATACCTGGATGTAATTTTGCTCTGTAGGAATACAGAGCTGAAATGTAAGACAAGAAAACTCTCTATTGTATTGCAGTACAAATTACATTAATAAATATTTAATAGAATTTATTTACGTATTATGTGTACGTAAGGATTGTGATAATGAGAAGCTAGAGAAGACCAGTGACGTGTCTCACTGTTCTGTGCTAAAACTGCCACACTACTTGTATTAAAACCATAAAATCCTCAATTAATAAAGCAGTGACATACAAGTGCTCTACATCCTTGTTATACTTTAATTAGCTTTCACATATATTTACTCTAACAGTGCTGAGCTCATACAGAAGGTGAACATTATAGTAGCAATTTGAAGAACAAAGTACTGACAACCAAACATATTTGTTCCATAAAAACAAAAAAAAATAAATCACAGGACACTTATCTGCAGAAATTGTTCAACATACTTTATAAGATGAAAAGATCCTTAAAGCCGAAGACAAATAAGTTTACATTAATTATCTTAGCTAAAAGGACATCGGCATCACAATACATTTCCTACATTAAGATACAGATCTAGATAACTGTGCTGATTCCTTAATAAATACAGAGTACAACATTTTCACAATCCCAAGTCATGAAAATGAATGAAAACCAATTAACTGTTGATTTATGACAAAGATTTGTATATGCACAAACTCCTGCATTCCATTACTACTTAAGCTCAAATTTCCCCATTTCTCTTCCTCCAGCTGCACTTGATTCTGCATCGCCAAAATGAACACAAGTCTTCCTGTCAATTATAAACAGATGAAGTCAGACATAAGGGATCACTTTCTGACAGCTCAGTGCAGTTCACAAACACCTCCATCCATTTCCTCTGCCTAAGCCACCTTCGGAGAGAAAGCACGCTCAGGTGAAATAAGTACCAGTATTTCTCACAAATAGCTTCTTTCCCCCTCAGCATCACTGGACTGCAACAATTAACAGAACCTTGACCAAATGTAACAGTACCAATCTGGGATAATTGCACAATGTTTAATTGTTCTTGATCAACACCAGTGACCCTGCACCTGGGTTGTGGCAAGAGGAGTCTGATTTTCAGAGAAAAGTTGCATGCAATATCTTCTCATTTTCTGGGGAGTGGATGACTTTATGGCATCTGGATCGAATTTTTACTTTGGATTCTCCACTGTTGCACTGCAAAACTTATTTTCTATATTTAGTGCAGATGTGTAAAAATTAGCCTGCTAGAGGTCTTGTAGTAACATAGGAAATAGCTCAGCCTGAATTTTGTTTTACCCCACCTACTATCTCTAGCTTCCCTTATTTTCTGCAGTTCCTGCACCTCATGAAAGAGAGAGACAGAGCAGTATAATTACTGCCGTGCAGCAGGAGGCAATCAGTGAAAACTTTTGCTGCTGGTGGTTGAAAAGTTGCCAGAAAAATGGTAATGACATGAACATCCACCCCTCACAGCAAAGTGCTCTGCTATTAAGAGCTGCTATTCTCTTTCCAAACACTCAAGGGAGCTATGAGCCTGCAGTTCAATTTTTCAGTCCAGGAAGTGAAAACTCACTGCAACTGCGAGCTTATTTGTTTATTGATTTATTTAAAGTTTTGTCTTGAATTAACAGAGCATTTTGGTTTAATCACTATATTTTAGGAGATCTGTGAAATCAAATGCAGAACGTAAGCTCTTATGCTTGTTTTTTGTATTTCATTATCTCATTCTAATGCATATACAAATAAGAACTAAAATACTGTTAAGACACACCTTCACTTCTTGAATCTCTAATTCCTTAAGACACTCTGGCAGAGAATACATATTCTTAAGTGCTCTTACAAGGCACACTGATTCTAAAATAGTTTCATAAAAATCTATATCACACCTGACATCATTAAAAAAAATAAAACCAGAAAAAAAATAAAAAATATAAGAACCTCCACTATCCCATGCGTGAACATCCCTGTTTAATAAAACAGAACTTTTCCTTTGGGGACTTTCAGTCATTACCGCACAGTAGCTACTCATTATGCTGTTGTCTTAAAGCATAACTGTTGTCAGCAGAAGGGCAGAATTGTATTGACAAGGCTTGGAAAGGGGCCGACAGACCACTACTGATATGTGCTGGGCACTGCTGCCTGTTCCAGACAGCTCTTCTCTACTGGCTCTGAGACAGACACCAACTACATCACATCGCTGACAAGGATAGGAATGAACTAGAGAAGTCTAAAAGAAACAATAGTAAAAGCAGCAGTAAAATCTGGAATAGCAGGGGGCTTTACAGGATTTTGCTTTATTTTCCTTTAAGTGAACCTCTGGGTTCCAGCCCAGTCCCTTGCTAGAGGGCATGCCAAACCACCACAGACTGCCAAGCGAGTGCATACACAAAACAATCCTCCTCTGATTATTAAAGAATGAATTTTATTAATATGCTTCATAACTATTTCAATGCCTTTTTTGACTTTTGATTAATATGCTTCATAACTATTTCAATGCCTTTTTTGACTTTACAAACATTTTTACTGTAACAGCTAAAACTTTGCCCCATGTTTACACCCTCCACTGCCAACAGAAGAGAAGCAATTCTTCATATCTCTGATACATACAGTCACTTTTGATAAAGATTTTGCTAATGCTGCTATGCTGCAGTTTCTCTTTCGGGCAACTTCTTACTGTCTTTAATTATTAGCTATTTCTTCTACATCAAGGTCTGCACTGAGTCCTGACTTGCACTGATGCACACAGATAGTCCTTGATGCTGACATTTATTCTGAACTCAGACTACCAGAGCAGTCATTCTGATCACACGTTTTTGATGTATAAACAAACTGTAAGTGACAGACCAAGAGTCAAAGGAAGTGCTATCATCCTTCAGCGATTAGCTCCTGGGCAGCCCGACCCAAAAAGAATATTGAAACACAAAGTTTATACATTTACATTTTCCTCAGATGGTGAAACTGATGCTTTCTGCTCTCTCCATGAGCTGAAAACACCTCCAGTGGCATCTCCTGTCACAAAGAAGTAATCAAGTTTTGTTACAGCACAGTATCTCCATGCACACTTCACCAAGGCATTTAGATTTTTCAACTCTTCTGCAAAGGTGCTTGCTGCACTATTTCAACAAGAGTTCATGTTTTAAATTTAAGCGTCAGTAAAAAAACTCATTTCCTCTGCTTCCCCTCTTTCCTGATCAAGGCAGCAATATTCACACGCTAGTAGACTGTAACATATAATGAAAACATAAGTTCAGATTTCAACTGAATACCACAGAAATGCAAATTAAAAACTTGGGTGACTCTGTTAAGAAGTGCCTTTCTCTACCTGTGCCTTAAACATCCCTCACGCACACCACAAACATGGTCATCAACAAACCAAGCTGGGTTTTAAAGTCATGGTACGTGATTCAAGTGCATTCACTTTTCTGTGAATGCTTCTCATGGAACAGAGTTTCCCTGCATCAAGAATAAAAAGCTGCCTGGCTTGATGCTTTTTATTATAAAAACGTAACAAAGCTTAAGTTTATAACATACACTTATTGATTCCCATTTTATCACCAATGACACCTGTTACATTTCATGCCAAAACGAGGTGACAACATACAAACCTTTACAGCTTCCAGATTTCTTTCTATGCCACAGCTACCATGAATGTGCTCACAGTAGGGTGGATTCTTCCTTTCATAAATCTCCTCTGCCAACACATTCAGGACTCAAGGCCAAAGCTAAATGTTCCTAGAATTTGTGAAGTCAGTGTGACAAAAAAACAATGGGGGAAAAAAAACCCAAAAACCTGCTAGACTAAACTTCTCGGATTCTCATGCTGCATGGGATTAAAAAAAGCTGGTTTAGGAAATTTCAGGTCAAAGTTCCAACTTGCAGGTGCAATTAGAAAAACTGAGAAAGAGAAGAAGGAAATGCAGCATGATCTCTATAATATAATTAAATGTCCATAACAAAACATTATCTGTGTAAATCTTTATATTCAGAAACTCAGTTTCAGTTTTAACATGGATCTGCATTGATTCTAGACTCTACCACTACGTGTATGATGCAAAATGCACACCACAACCAAGCCAGATATGCAGGAAATTTCTGGAATAGTTTCAGGCTATAGAATAAAAGGTCCAGGATATAACTCAATCTTCAGGTCACAGAGGTCCCTGATGAGCATTAAAGCCACTTCCCAAACACAGGTGTATGTTTTTACATTTTTGGCGCACATTTCTTTTGCTGGTGTGTGCTAATATCTTTCTGAGGACAGTAAAATCCACTGGGCAACTGCTCACTGTGCTAACCAGACTTCAGTGTGAGAAAAGTGAGGACAGAGTTGCTTAAAAGTGTTTTGGGTCTTTTCAGTTGCTCTGCTCTGGAATGCACATTGACAAGCTCTGCTGGCCCTCCCTGGAAGTTCCCACACACCGGCTGGCAAAGATGAAAGCAGTCGGAAGGAAAATAAATGTCATTCCTTTCCATATTTCTCCAATTTAAAGCAATTATCAATTTAATAAACACTGGTTTCAAGGAAAGAGAAGATTCTGGCTTTCGGCTTGCATGAATCATTTCAAAGGCAATGCTGTTTCCAGTGACTATTTCCTAGTCTTTGTATGTTATGAGAAAGGGCTTAACTTCCCATATTTTTCCCTGCACTGGAGAAGACTTTACTCAGCTAGCTAACTCAATTGCTTGTGCATTTGGAGTTCAATGTGGAAAAGGGAAAAGGAAAAAGGGAAAAAAAAGGGAAAAAAAAAGGAAAAGGGAAAAGAGAAAAGGGAAAAGACCCCAACTTTGCTTCTGGTATAAAAGGACTTCCAGGGAAGCCTGACCCACTCACGCCACTTTGAACATTTCTTGGGAGGTTCTCTGCACAGATCTGCCTCCAAGTACCTCAACATATCAGTTCCAGTAATGCTGCAAATCCAGTAGCCCACTGAGAGACAAGACAATTGCGGGAAGCAATTCAGACAAACCCTGTATTTAGGACTGGCATCACACATTTTAATGCTATACAAAAAATAAAACGTCAAGAGCACTGAAAGCACTGACCACTGTGTGGCCTTCTGCACGAGCTCACATACTTGCATATAGAACTGAGTGCTTCAGAAAGATGGAAAACAATCAGCAGGCATCAGATGCTCGGTTACATGGATTACAGTTGCTGTTGAAGAGAAGACAGAAGTCTGGGGAGCAACATAATAGGGTAGATTCACAGAAACAGACCTACTATTTCCCAGCACTTCTAACTTTCAAGCTCACCATCTGACTGGTCCTTCTGAAAGAGAAGAATCTTCATAGACTGACAACTGTCACATTTAAGGATGCACAGCAGGCTCAAAAGTTTCCTTAAATGCTTCAAAGTTTTAAGGACCAGGTGTTTTTAATCAGCAGTCTTGTCTCTTAGATTGAAAACAAGTTGGGAAGAGCTGGGCAGGAGATAGAGGTAAAATGGCTGGAAGTTTCACCTCAACATGAGGAAGAGCTTCTTTCCACTGAGCAGTGGAACAGGCAGCCCAGGGGCACCATGGAACCTCCCCCTCTGGAGACATACCAAATCTACATGGACATGTCCCTGTGTCACCTGCTCCAGGTGACCCTGCCCTGGCCAGAGGGTGGGACTGGATGATGTCCAGAGGTCCCTTCCAGCCCTACCAGCTCTGTGATACCATAGCTGGCCACCACCGTGCCAAGTGTGCCCCCAGTCACAGAGCAGCACCTGGATGTGCAGCACTGCAGCTCTGCTCAGAGCACACATTATGAGCACATGAACTATGTGCTTTAACACAGTTCATGTTCCTGAACAGTAGTTCCTGCTACTGCCTAAGTAGTGCTGAGCCTGCACCAGGCTACAGGCTCAGAACAACTGAAAACTGCAGGCACATCTCAAGAAAATACCTACTTTTAATACAATCACAACCTCACACAAACTTGCTGAGGTCAAGAACTCTGTAAGACTTCACCAGCTTCGAGTCTACAAGCAACGTTTTGCAAACACTTGCTGACAGGGTAAAAAGATAAATTTTATCATATCCACGGTGACATAAATGTGTGAGAGTATGGGTTACACATAAGGAGAGAACGATGTATGCTTGGGGACTATTGCATAAAAATGTTTAGTCAAAAAGAATGAGAAAGTGCTATGTTTTAAGAACTTATGCTAAGGAAAACATATTTAAAAGTCTCAGCTACAATTCCCTGGGTAATGGTGTATGTTGTTTTAAACTTTTGTCCAGAATTTAGGTTCAAAATAGTATTTGGACAATTAGCACTATTCTAAGAGTTTAATGTGGTTTTCTGTAGCTTTAATTCAGCAATATTTTGTTTTTAAAGTTGGACAATATTCCCTTTTAGACCAAAATTAACGTAGCACATCAATTGTAATTTTTCAATGATCCCCATCCATCTGAATGAATGCTACTTTACCAAAAAGCCTAGTGGAGTCACTCAGTCTATATATCATTAAACCCACTATTTTTTATTGGATGCCATAAGGACTTTGTGGACCTACTCAAAGCTTTTTGGCTGACCCAATTTTTGCTCAAATACTACTTTTTACAAAGATCACATTGCTCTGACTCTGCAAATAGGACTGCCTAGCTGCAGATATTTTATTTTGTTTTGTCTTTGCACATTTGATTGGCAAACCTCAGAAAGGGTCTCACATGTTGCTGCAGTGAAGATCAACAATGTAATTTTAAAATTAGATTTATTCATTACGGGTTTAATCCACTTTTCTCTGAAAAAAGGCAGAGCAAATCAACTTATACAGCTGTATGAGCAAAATATAACTCTCTCCTGGAGCAGGAGGCAGAGTATACAACAGGCTTCTGTGGTTGTAAGGCTGAAGTCCAGAATAGACTGGGCAACCTCCACGGTCCTGTGTCTTGGATCCATTGTAAACTGGATCCACCTGCTCACCTGCAGACAACATTTCCATTTCCTCAGCACTACCCTAATCATGGGAGGTTAGCTCATTTCTGAGATACCTTGGCCACCTGTCAAGCATATGTAGTTACCAGTAGCTTTTCCACTTCTAAAGGAAAATTGAGAAGGCACAAACAGTATTTGATCAGAAACAGTAGTCTGGTGCTATAGATTTTTTTAAAAGCAGCATATAACAGAATCACAGAATTCTTGAGGTTGGCAGGGATCTCTGGTCTAGTGCTCCTACTCAACCAACAACACCTAAAGCGACTTGTCCTGTTACTCAAGACAACCTTTTTTTATGCCAAGCCCTGCCAAAAGACATTTTGATCACACAGAGACATTTACAGTCACAATAGTACTTCATACACTTCACCTTTGGTTCAAGAAAACTAAGTTGTATGCAAGTGAAAGTTGACTTCCCTTGACGTATTTCCTTTTACAAAATAAGAGCTGTCTGCGAAGGATTTAGCACAATGATAAAAGATTAACAGCAGCTACATTAAAAAGTTGCTATGGATTTGATATTTATAAAAGCAAACAAAATCAATACACATAGAATCCACACTTAATAATCTACATATGCTAATAAAAACTGCACTGCCTAGACCTTAATTACAATCACAAAAAAAAAAAAATCAAATTGCTTCTTTAACCCATAATCATGTTTTTTCTGGAGCAATTTGGATTAAATCTGTCTCTTCTTAAGCATGGAGAAAACCCTGTTCTCTAAAACAATTCATTTACCCTAGAAAGCTCATAAATGAAGTTGTTAGCTAACATTCAGCATATCTTCATTACACAGTCCAATGTTTCAAATATAGAAACACAGCAAGAACAAGATTAATACTGCTCATATTTCTCTTCTGATTTAAACAATTTACATATCAACACTTAAATTTAATATTGGTTATGAACAAATTAAACTACATACTAGTATATGCTCATTTATAAGCATGAATACACATCTGTGAAAATCTAATGAAAGCAGTAATACAGATACACACACACTTTGAACCCTAATCTTTTAGACAGTCAAGAACTGTTCAGCATAAATGCTCATATGCTCTTTTTCTAGAAAGGATATTAAGTGTGTACGGATTTTATATCTGAACACAGTACTACTTCCAGTAGACCTTACAGAATTGTAATTAGCTTTTCCAGTGTTAACTTACAGACGTTTGTTTGAACAAACACTGTTTGTTCTTACAGTTTCACATCCCTCCTAACCTCCTGCAAACCTTTCCCAGGTTTTCCTTCAATCATCACACAATCGGCACCCACAGCCTCCAGAGCTCCAGCAAACCAAAAGCCTTCTACTTATCAGCTTCTAGCTATAGGCAGAGAAAAGTGAGTGAAAAGGGACTGTTTCCTCAAATAATGCACCACAATGAAGTTTCCAGTCCTGGAAACACAGTTCATGTGGCTGTAAAAGCACACAAGTGGTTCCTGTGAGGCAAAGGTACTCATGTAGTTTGAGTTTGTGCCTCAAGGCTCTGGGACCTTCATGCCACCACCTTTGCTGTTACTGGCAATGCCAGCAGAAACTGCTCTCACCCACATTTCATCTCTTCCTCTCCAACGCCATCACCTCTGCTGTGTCACCCACTGTGGAACTGTGTGTGACTAAAGGATCAGGCTGGGCTTAAACCAGCTCTGAGCAAAGGAAAAGAGTGGTTCCCATTCCTTCCCCCTTCCCCTCTGACACAGGATGTCAGCCACAGCAAGGAAGACTTATCTGCTCTTTAAAAGCTGCTGTTTACAATCCAATCAATTACAATTATCCAAAATATCCTCGCTTGAAGATGATAATGCTTCAAAGGGATTTTCCAGAATTTTTTCGCTTGCCCTTAAGGTGCCACATGCTCCCCAGGGAGGAAGGGCTGGCAGCCAGGGGACACAGGGAGAACACTATGAGGCACTGTCAACTGAGTTAAAGCTTTAGGCTTCCACTGAATCAAGCTCTGAGGGTAGGACCGCACTGAGACTGCAACCAGGAGACTCCATGTCACTGGCAGGATTTTGAGATAGCAGCACTGAGTTGTTTGGGAGACACGTGTGACTCGTCCATCTGCATGAAAAACGTATGCTAAGGTCTTTTAATGAGGACTACACACAATGACTGATAAGAGAACAGATTGCTGCATTACCTCTTCCACCACAATCCAGACAGATTGTCAGGCAGACTGGGTTGGTCACAATGTGTTTTTATTTTATTTTTTTTTTGCAATTCCTCAGAAAACTGACAAAAGAAACATAGCAAAGCCCCAATGAAAGAGTTGATGGCTTTTGTATTTTGGCATTACTTTACTCTGCCTTTGGGATGATGAACTTTCTCACACATTTGATTGATGTAACCAGTTTAACTGATTAATCACTTTGCCTCCTAGCAGTTCCTTCCTGCTTATAACCAAGGAAACAGTCAATTAGGACTATAATTAATTCTTCCTTTCATGATGGGGTAAATTTGGAAGGTTGTGACCACATGAATGCAGTCAGTGCAGCTGGTTAATCTGCAACCCTGAACCTCATGCTCCTAATGAACAAACCACAGCTCTTACACTTCAAACAACAGACAAAACATCCAAATCCTCTACAGTCTATTTGGATACCTACAAAATTGCACATGGAGGAAACACATTTAACCAGGCACTGAAAAATCTGTGAATATTCTTTTATGTCAAACACATAAAGAAAACCATCAAAAACTACAGGACAAAACAAAATATTGAAAATTAGTAAACCAAGGTAAAGCACATTCAACAACTAGGCACAGCTAGTAAAACAGAGTTTTACCACTAACAATGGAAAACATCATCTGGATATAACGGATAGAGATTTCTCCATCATGTTTTAACAACTAAACTAATTGCTCTTCTAAAATGAACTCCACCACAACAACAGACCTTGAGAGGCAGAAATTAAATCAGGGAAAGTGCATCTTGAACAGACTGTTCAAATGTCAGTCTACACAGCTACCTCACACCTTTCTCACCTTAAGGCATCTAAGGATGAATTCAGAGAGTATTTCAGTAGCTGAAAGCACTCTTCGAAGTTTCATCTCTTTATCTGCATTACATTTCAATAACATTGACTCCAGTAAATACAGAGATCTCCTTCTCAGAGGTACCATGAGTTTGGAGATTGTTAGATTATTTTTATGAAGTAGTTTTGGAAAGCATGTTCTAAGTATTTAAAAAATATTCTGGCTGGTCAGACCATGTGAATTCTATAATACTTTAAATGATCTAATGTATCTTTATACTGAATATAATTGACTACATAAATCTGGTAAAAGCAAGATACAGAGGCAGATGAGCAAACTAGTGGGAATATGCTTCTGAAATTACAAGTGAGCCAAAAAAGATGCCTTAATTAAAATTTTTTTGAATGAGTGAAGAGGTGATACTGAGTTCCATGTTCACAAATTTGCTCTCAGAATTACAGATCTGGATCAGACTGCAGACTGAGAAGTTTGGTTTCCTGCCCAGATCAGTTTCAGAGTAATTCCATGAAATTATTACAATTCAATAGAGAGACATGAAAAAAACCTTAACTTCTGTTTTGTTTCAGCCTTGAAAATTGCTGAATTCACATACAGTTTAATTTGGGCCTGTACTTTGCTCCTCTGAACGTTCCAAATGGAAATACCATTATTAACTTAATCCAAATCATCATTACCTTCAGACTCAGCTCCTACCTCTCCCTCCCCCTTTTTTTTAAAGCCCCTATCAAAAGGAAAAATTGCTAATGAACATGCTAAGTAATGCAGCAGTTCCCTATTGCTCATCATTATTTACATGGAAACAGAAAATGGGTACTTAATAATAGTTGGTAATTTGATCACAGATTCCAGATGATTTCTAATCTTTAAGACATTAACCAAAATAAAGTTTATTATTACATTTTCTCTACTTATTCTTCCATGAATGGAATAAAACTGTGTCACAAAGGAACAGCTAAATAAGACAATGATTTTTATTCCTCTGCATGTATATAAACATGTGCACCCAGAAAAGCACTGGATATACCTTTAATTAAAATCCAAAATATTTATTTTCAACTAAATAATATTTGAAATAACTACTCTGAAAAAGATCATGCCAATTTTTTTTCAAATAAACAAACAGATGTCCCAATGAAATTTGCCATTATTCTTTCCAGGAGGAGAGCCTCCGTGACTTTTCCAGTAACTTTAACAGAATTCACTCCAATTCTGTTTTCCTGGACAACATACTAGGAAAAAATGGGCAACTGGTGTTCTGAACTCTTCTTATGAGGAAAATACCATTAAATCAATCTTCATTGATATTAAAACACCAGGTTGCACAGGAAAGTCCTATAATCTGCACACTATTCTATTCAATTGGGGTTGTTCTGTTTTTTCCTTAAAATTTGTGGGTAATTACAAGGAGTACAGTTTTAGCAATGTGTCATCCAAAAGATACTAATGTACCGTTAGGTGGCCACACACACAAACCATCAATGAGTATGCCTGCAGAGAAAAAGGCCTCTGTCTTATCAGTATATACTACTTGGGTATAACTTGTCCCTGATTCTTCTGTCTGTACTTTTCTATACATTCTTACAACATGGGAAGCATACTGCTGAACTTCTCCCTTTTATTAGGGTTTGCTCTCTGAACTATTTGTAATGACTACAAATTTGCCTGTTTTCCATGTAAAGACAACTACTGCAACTCTTCAAATAACTAGAGGGAAAACCTTCAAAGCAAAACAAAAGCAACCAACCAACCATGAAACTGAAGTATTGAGACAATTTGTTGGTATTGGCTTGGCATTACTCATGAGAAAAAAAGAGGGTTAAAATAAATGAGTAGTTCATTAGAACTGTTGTCAGTACAATACGTGAGGTGCACTGGGGATGTCTAGTATCAAGCTACACACCTTAGAAAACAAAGGTATCCTGCTAATACACAGCTGACATGGATGTAGACGGGAGCCTCACAACTGAGTTCTGATTTTATCAAGTTTTAGAAATAAAAGAAGTCTACCTCCGTTCAGGAAACCATGCAAATGAGAAAGCTGCTGCACTGATCACTGTTCCAAGCCACTGATCTGACAGAGAAGGCTTCAATGGCTCAGGAAGCAAAGCCTAGACTGGGAGCTCTAACAAGTGGCTGAAAAAAGCCACTTAAGAGTGGCCTCCTGGATCACACCACTGTCAGCTACATCAATTCTGTGTACACTGTCAAGGGGTTGGAAAAAAGGGAAACCTGATCTTAAATGTCATTCCATCCTGTAAATACTCAGTGTGTTAGTTCTGCTCTCAAAGTAACATCCACTGAAAGATGATTAAGGTTACTGACAAACTAAGGCTGTTGAGAAGTGTCTGATGGGGACTGCTGCTTTGAGGAGCAAAATATCCACAAACAATCTCAATGTCCAAAGTCTCCCAGTCCACATCTCCTCCTGCCCAAACCACAACCACACAAAATGATGAAATACTTTTTGTACTGACTGGGTAAATACTCATTTGGTTTAAAAATCACATGAACAGGGAGAAAAAAAGAAGTCATGTTTGTTTACATATTCATGGTTGTTTGCTGGTAGAAATGAAGCTTTTAAATCATCAGCATATTTCTTTCATCCTTTTCACAGACCTTATGCTCTTTTCACGGTACCTGACTTAGGACAAGAAAAAGAAGTTCCAGCACTAGGGTAAGAAATATTTACTGGCACAAACAGAAAAGCACAGGACAGTTTGAATATGAAGATCTGCAACAGCTCTAAGTTATTCTAAGATGCAAAAGATTCCTTCTTTGCAGCAGGTTTTCACAGAATAATGGACACAAATTTGCAGTAGTTTCTGTGTGGGTAAGTATTGCCAAGCCCTCGAAAACATAAATGTGAAATCGTATCACCTCATTAGAGAATTCTTCCCCATCACTGTAGTACTAAGTGGCGGCACCATGTTTAATGTATTTCCACTTCTTTGAGCTGTCAAGAATCTTATCCCTGTTTCACACCTAGGGAACCAGGGCACAGAAAGGTTAAGAATTTATCTAAATGGCAAAACTATGTCCATCAGGTAAAATCACTAACATAGATGTGTCTTCAGTACAGACCTAATCCACCTACAATCAGCTTTTAAGGATACAATTTCCTTTGCAAAGAGAAGCTGGAAGTAGTAAGGGTAATGTCCAAATAGAAATAGAAAGTTCCTCTCTAAGCGTGCTTTGCATTGCCAGTTCTGATACACTGCATACCAGGGACCCAGGGGACATAACCAAAACCATGCACCCTGCTTTGTCACAGGCACCTCATTGAACTGAGGTCTAATAAGTAATAGATTAAAGCCCTGGCCACAATATCATCTCTTTTCTTTCTGTGATTCTTGTAAAACTGTACAAAAAGGACTTTCAAAAACAACTTTAAAAGAGCCAGAACGTCTCTTTATGAAGGTATCTACAAAGACTCAAAAATGACAACAAAAAATCAAAGTGTTAGAGCAGGACTGCTCAGATGGCATCTGCGGATGGCCAAGGCATGCTCCGCATCCAGTGCCGCAGGCATGTCCTGAGCAACACCAACACCCAGGCAGCACACGGAGCTAACCCGGGCTCTGCAGGGTGCTGAGGGACTCCAGAGGCTCCTCTGGGCTGAGTGGCATGAGACCAGGGCTGCAGCAGGGGATACTCAAGGACAGGGACTGCAGGGAATACTGCCACAAACTCCCTGAGAGAACATCATTCACTGTCGGCTTAAATTAACTGGATTAAGGCAATGCAACAGTAGTGTTACTGAAATGGCTTTGATTTTGGCTCTTAGGTGTCCTTGAGTTCCAAGATTTTAACTAATTATTTTGAGGCTTATCCACCAAAATAAGAAGGGCCTGATAGGAAATGATCACAAACATCAGCAGCTGCTATGCATAGATGCTACTGATACAGAGACAGCTGGGTACACACTTCTGCGGTCATTTCCTTGATGAATAGAGAGTGCACTGTTGCACATAAAAATGGCATTGTCAGCCTCTCTCAAAACACTATAGGTTCAGTCCTAATCTGAATGACTAAGACTTGTCTTTAAGCGACAGAAAGACTCCAAAATCTGTCAGTCCTTGTCCTGCTGGCATTCCAGCCTAGGAAGACAATAGCTTTCACCAGTGGCTCTCAAACCTGCAAGGCATGCATCTGATTCTGCAAAAGGTTACAATGGACATGTCCCTTAAGTGCACAGAGAACAGAGGTTTTAAAAAGGATACTCATTCAGCCAGCTAGGTTCATGCTCCAGCAGGAGCCAGAAAAACATGTCACAAGGCCTCTGGGGAAACAGAACTCAGTGCTCCAGGCGGGCAGCCTAGGCCAGTTGGCAGAACAATGCAAGAGTAAAAGAGGAAATCTCCTCTTCAAAGGCTAACAGAGGAAGGGGCAAAACATGGGCATGTCGAAGCCTGCTCCTAAGTGTCATTATTCAAGGGGAAGTTAATGACTCTTCCCTCATACACAGGATGTGCTCTTCCCCCATAAGCTATCATTTAAAGAATCAACTAGTACTAACCAAGCACGCTGTTAGCTGTTGATATTTAATAATACAAGAACAGAAGCCACAGCTCTGGCCTTGCCAGGCCTCTTGATTAAGGGCAGCATCGTAACTAACAGTGCCTTCGGCACTTGGACAGGTTCAGGAGGTTAGTGCAAATTTCTGACAGGATTTGCACATCACTGCTTTACTCAATCACCCACTGACCAACCTTTCTGGACCAAAAAAAAACAAAACAAAACAAATCTTGTGCCCTTAGGAAAAAAAACCACCAAAATTACAACATTTTCTCGCAGAGTATTGTTCCAGACCTTTGGATGTGGTAAAGAACAGAGCAGCATCTATACACCTCAGATTGAAATTCTTCATTGTATCAGCAAACTGATTATTCAGTAATTGATATACTGGTGCCCCAGTAAACAAAACTGCCCAAGAGTTACTGATATGCCACTACCTCAGGGCATGAAGAAGGAAATCATCAGTAGTACAGAGTTGATGAAGAAAAACTCTGAGGTGCTTCTATATTAAACCAAGCTATATCAGTAAATAGCAAAATCTCAGAGCAGGGACACAGCACTTTATTTCTGTAGAATCCACATTTGCACCCTGAATACTTGAATCAGTTATGGATGTCTTAGCCCGCAGAGAACAAATCAAAACACAAAAAACCCAAACAGCCAACCAAAAAAATTACACCAAAATCCCCCCCAAAACCCACACTCAAACAAAAAAGAAACAAATAAATAAACAATAGAAAGGAAAAAAAACTAAACACACAAAAAAACCCATGCAGAACCCTACTAAACCACTTCCACAAAAGCAACAATCCAAGCTAAACAAATTTTGGAAGAAGATATCATCTGTGTTAACCAGCTACAAAGCTTTAAAAGGCTATAAAAATACAAGAGCTAATATACAAGGAAATGTGTAAGAAAATTCAAAAACAAGACCAAAACTTAGGAAAATCATTTTCCAAGCTTCCTTCTCATGAGCTGAATTAGGCCATGGAACAGTCCCCATTGCTTGGGCAGGCTGAAGTTGGACAGAACACTGGAAATGCATACTGCAGGGAAACTTGGAAGCCAGATACTTTCAAAAGTCCTTTCCATCTTTAGCCTCTCTTACCCTACAACTAACAGGTCTAAACTGTTATAGAAGTTCCAGGTTTTCACTAAAACAAGGATGAGATATTTGTCATTGCAAAGCTGCCTCTAACAGGCAAGCCAGAGTCACTCAAAGGAACGAGATAAAACACAGAGATGTCAGAGCTCTCCCGCTGAGTGCTTTAGTCCGAGGGCTCAGTTTAGCAACATGAAGACGTTTATGCTGCCTGCAAGAGGACTTCAAATGGCTTGTCTACAGAAATTACTTTAGAGGAATATTTTACATGACATCATCCAACTACATTAAGTCAGTTCAATTACTGGTAATCAACTTAGAATATATCTGTGTAGTTATTTTTAGAGGTTTTACTGAGGTTTATGAGGAGAACATATTCTGGCACTCCCTTTATTAAGATGCCATAATGCTCAGCTATTTTGGAAAGGACAATTTTATTTTTATGCCTTTTGTGTAACATTTGGGGTTTTGAACAGTTTTATCCTTTCTTACACTCCTCAGAGTTAGTCACTTCTGAAGACAAATGTCCACTGATTAACAATGAAAACACACAGGTGGCAGAGAATTTAATTAAGGGATAGACTACAGAGCACTGGGTCTAACTATCCAGGAATTTGCTTCTCCCTTCTCAATGAAGCTCAAGGAAAACACTCAAAGTCCTGACAGCCTCAGAGAAGTTACGTTTCTCATTTTCAGAGTTCAAAGTAACACACAGCATGCAAAGGGCAGAGTTCCCATTAAACACACTGGTATAGCCAGTTTCACATTTTGGATGCTGGATGCTGCTGGGATGTGCTAACTCAGTGGCAGGGGGCTCTGCAGCCCTGCCCTTACTGCGGGGGCAGCACTACAGTTTCCTGCATAATAAAAGAGTTTCAGCAGCACACAGGTAGGGCAGGCTCTTACGTAGTACCACCACCACACAGGGAAACTTCTCACTCCTGTGGAAGATGGGAAAGGGAGTAAATGTATTTTAAAATCTTCTTCTGCTTACCTGTTTCACATGGATGTTGCCTTACCCCTCATGCTGTAATAGATCAGGACGGAATCCATAAAAATAATATTAAGCTAACATGAGTGGGGTGAGGAAAAGACAATGCAAGTTGAAAAAATAAAAAAGGTCTCCCTCCCACTCTACTTCCACCCTTTCTTTAGACTAGCTTTTATTACTTGACCAACATTTTTTAAGGGTCTGTTTTGTTTTCTATACACATGTAACACTCATTACTGTCAGTGGAAATTATGTATGCACATCAGTAGCAAACCAGACTGCAGGATATTTAGCTCTCTAAGGTATCCATGTCCCTGTTACAGTCATGATTCAGGAGAAAAGCCAACAAATATATTTGGAATCCTGCCTTTAAACAAACGCCATATTACAACAGGCAAAAGTACTGCCTGATTCTTGCAAATGGAGGAAATACACAAGAGAGAATCCTACTTAAAACAACAAAAGAGTGGATTAACAGCATTTATCTTTTTCCACCATTCCCTCAATGTTGCAGTGTCTCACATGATGAAATTGATCAGAAATATCTCTTTAGAGAAACAAAGATAGGATTTTTCACTAATCTTTATACTGAAATAGTTAAAAAATTACAGCAATACTTGAGAACAGCAAACAAGAAGACTGCAATATTTAGTTACTAGAACTAAGAGTACTTTTCCATTCACAGACCACAAAGAGCTTTTACAATATTGGATCTCCATCGCCATAAATCGGAGGGGGAAATAACGGGTAAAGTGGAAGAAATTTGGCCAAGAACTGAAATGAAAAGAAAACCATTTTTCCTAACTCCTCATCTGACATTTTGTCCTCTGCAGCTGTCAACCTCTTCTTGACAAGCCAGTGTGTTGCCCTCTCAGAAGCCAAAATCCCATGAGATCATGGAGGTTATTCTTTCCCACATAAAGAATCCGGATATGCAGAAGCTCTGACAATAACCTGTTCATTCAACTTGCCATTATTCTCCCAAGTATGAACAAACCTCTCTTCAGATACCTACACCAGTTTAATTCCTCAGGCTTTTATATTCACGCCTCTTCAGTGTTCCTTGACTTCTAAGGCTAAGAGTGAAAAACACACATTAGCAGCAGCATATTCATCACTATGCCTTAAAAACAGAGGAAGGCACTTGAATTCCAGTAAGAGCAGGTCTTTTCATTCCACTACTAATCATCTCACTGCAACATTTTCCCTAAACCACACTCAATGTTTTTAATAAGAAATTAAATCTAATCATCAGTTCAGGGATATGCACTACAGAGTCTCTGGGCACAGACACTTGTCCTCTCAGGCTACACACCACTAGACTGTAAAAGCAATCATGCTTTTTAAAACTCTGTATTTCTTCAATGAACTCACTGCTCTCTCTGTGCCAAATGCAATTCTGACAGGGTCTCAAAACCAACACAAAAGGTGAAATGAAACTTAATGAGAGTTTTGCAGCTGAAATCCACAAAGCTTGATCCTACCCAAAGTTACTTCACTTCTGTCACAGGAGGAAAACTCATAATAGACCTTAAGCTCCCTCTGAACACCTTTGTTTGAAAAAACAGACACATATTAGCAGTGTATTAGCAATTACAAATGCTAGTCTAGACATTACAGCTACAGCCTCCTTCTTTAATCCTCTCTGGCTCGTATATATCTGCATGCACTAGACTGTGCTCATCCACATGGTTTTCTTGGCAATTTGGATCTCTCAAGGAACCTGGCCTGAATATTGCTCTAGAAATACCCAGTGCAGTTTTACTTATAAAAGTGATTAATTGAAGACTGTAAGCTGTTACTACCTTGAATAGGAAATAAAATGTCACTCAGCAAGCCATAAATCATGAAAGCTGCCAATAAAAGCACCTGAACCATACAAGTCAGAATCATGCAAGCCTACTATCTGGAGAGAAAAGTGCATCCATGCAACAAAATAATACCAGTTACTTGTTTTATTAAACAGCTATAAACTTTTCAGCTGACTTTGTGCAAAATATCCTTCCCTGATTTATCATGGATAATAAGCCTGTGGATGCAAACATTCAGGCATTTTTAACTTTACTCTTTTTTTCTTCAGGGTGTGAGTCATTAAGATTGATCCAAGCCCTCTGAAGGCAGTAGTGCCTGTCAATGTTGGACAAAATTTAAACTCTTTGGTGGATGCCTATCTTATCTCCTACTAGTTCATTTATTTATCTACTTTCCCCCTCCCCTTTAATAATTTAACACACAGACAGCAAAGAACTGCTTAATTCTCAAGTAACATACTGACTTTGTAAGGAGTAAACGAACCAAATTAATTGATTTAGTAAAACTTACTTGTAACAACAATACATCTATCATAACAAGATTAATTTTATCAAATGCACTGTCTATTATCTTGTAAAGAAATACTGTAAAATACAAGCAGTCTTGCTGGCACACTGTATTGTCTTCCATAAGGTGTTTGCTAAACAGTGTAGCTATATTGTGGTAGTGGCTTTCACCGTAAATCTGTTTCTCTCATCAGTGTTGTTTTCTCTATTTTCCATAAATCTCTTTTGCATGTGGCAGCGTAGGAAGAAAAAAGGCTTCAGTAAGGCAACTCCTATTCTCCTTTACAATGATTGTGGAGGGATAGCATTGAGTATTTGGTTTATTTATGTCTGAAAGACCTTATATAGAAATACATAATGTATGTAGCATGTATAAGATACACTGTATGTAGCATGTTAAAACATGCATCAGCAAATTCAACACATGCAAGCTACCATGCTTCCACTTTTTCACAGCAGGAATGGTACACAACAACCAACAGAGTCTGCACTACACAGATCTTGCACTTTTCTAATAAATCAAATGGCCTGCTGAAGAAAGATATCTTAAGTTACATTGTTCTCAGGAAATTAAAAATGCTTCACAGTACATGACACCTATCAAGAGTGTGAATAAGCATAATCATAGTCTAACAAAACCAATCTACTTCATAATTTTTTACAGTGCTTTTGACTGCCATACCTAAATGCTACCTAAGTAAATTATTTCTATACTCAAAAGATTAAGAATGGCTGTAACAGAAGAATCTGGTCTTTTTCCTCCATCTCCAGAGCTCCCCAGAGCACAGGCATGTCTTTAAAGCTGTCTTGGACACAGTGTTTCCTAAGGTTTTTCAGAATATTTAAAAAGTGGGTTGCTCCTGTTTCCACTCAGTCTTTTCACTGTCCAAGTTTCCTTATGAGCAAACAGTCTGATCTAGAATTTTCATGTGTTTTGCTGAAGGTCTTACAAGACGCCTTGCTCCAGAAGAACACAGTAAATGAAAAGGTAATGTTTTTGACTTAGCATGTATGTTTTCTTGATCCCACACCTCCATCTGCAGAAGATAATGTCACTTCTTCGAAGCAGCTAATGACAGGAGCAACAATCTCACTGTCAACCACAAATGCAAGATTTTACTTAGCAGAAGCAACCCCAGGTGATGAACAGGAAGCATGGATGGAACTGCCATGTGAAGATAGCCAGATACAGCTTATTTCTGAGAAAAGTAACTCTCTGAAATATCCTTCCATGGCTTGTTATTACATTAGATTTTTCTTGTTCCCTTGCTGCAGCTGTCTTTAACAAGAAAATTTTGAAAAAGCAAACACAGGTGTTTACCCAGGGGTCAATTCACCTGCTGTTGCCCTGCTCCACCTGGCCCTGTCGCTCACTACCTGCCCCAGCCGTACAGCTGGGATGACTCATCTCTGCACGAGAACATTTTTAAATGATCTATTTTCAGGGCTTTGGTGCTGCGAAAGGAGAAGGAAGGATAAAGACCTGTCTTTAATCCACATCATTTATCTACTTTGCAGCACGCTTTTACCTTTTTTGAAACAGCAAAATCTCAGTGGCTGAAACCTCCAGGCCTCTGAATGCAGGTCTAATGTGCAATTCACCCCCTTGTAATGAAAGGCATCATAATTCACGGGCATCTGCATCATCCTCCCCCAGATAACAATTTACTGAAGCAGCGAAAACGAAAGAGCTTTCCAAGTTTGTTGGAGAATTTCAGATCTGTGTTTGAATGGAGTTGATGGATTTCCAGAAGCAGAGTGGAGTGCTCTGCTTTGAATTAGCCATTATCTTTTACATCCCTCCATGTTTCCTGTCATCACAAAAGAAGATGAGTTACCCTTTAACTTACTGTAGAATAATCTCTGACTACCAGCAAAGGGGAAGTTAATGCTATTGGCAAGGATGATTTAGGAGACAATTTCAAAGTTCAGCTAACTATAAAAACAGAAGTCATACTAAAACAGCCTCATTCATTCTGCATACCGAGTGTGAGGGAAGCAGGGTTTAATACCACAAGTGCTGGGAGATGTGACAGCATGAAGCAAAACGGCAGTTTCTCACTTTCTCCCTTGACAAATGCATCCAGCTTTGCTGACAGGAATTGGTGTTCATCAACCACTGCTAAAATACAATCTATTAAGTATGACATCAGTGCCCAGACCAGACCTGACAGGCCTAAGTGTACAAAGAGGAAATCCTTACCTTACAGATCCAGCAGAGTAGTCCTGACTTTACAACTTTCGTATTTAAACAAACCAAGTAACCTAACAGCTGCAGACAGGATATATTCTGACAAAGGGTTGACTCTGAACTTATTTTTAAACATATTTTAAGCCTACTATAATGAAAATGTCCATTGTTTCTGCAAGTTACAAGTCCTTTTCTGTGCCTTAAGAATAGCAGCAAATCCCCTCAAGCTATTTGACAGTCAGAAGCTTTTCTACTTTGACATTTTTCTTCAACTTGTTATTTTTACACACACGCATATACATATAATTGAGTTTTTTCACAAAAAAAAGGAAAGCTCTGAAAAAAAAAACCAAGGAAAAAAAAAGGAAGTAGAAGAGGAAGGAGCAAAGGAGCAGTTGTGTATTCAAAATTGTTTAACAAAAATTTTGTTATGGAAGATTGTCACAAGAGGGGTTCCCAGCATTTTTTATCACTGTATGTCTCTCAATCCTCATCCCCTTCTTATGACCAAATACATATTTATCATCAAGGCTTTAATTGCAAGCACTGCTAAACAGTTGTTTAATAAGGCATCTCTGATCTTCACCATGGCTGACAGTCCATCAGAAACCTACAGTTCAAAAACCATTTTCCCATGGATATTCAGCTGCCAGAGGCACAATACAGTAACACTGACACTAAGACCACCACCATCTGTCAGTCATGTACTGAAAGAAACCATAGTTTGAGAAATACCACTCCAGAAAGAGTAAACCCAAATAAACTTGTGTATTTTTATCTGTGTACATAATGGTAAGTAGACTCTTAATTACATAATGAGAAACACAGACTCCTGAAAATGCAAAGTGCTTTAAAAGGCACCTGATTCTCCATCAGCACTTGCAAAATAACAGGAACATTATTTAGGGAGATAAAATCAGCAAAACAGTCCATGTGGCTTATTTACTTTCCAGGGTGCTCATTTTATGTCACTCTGCAACTTCACACTTCATATATCATCATACAACATTTTGTTATAAAAAAACATCCACGGATACTTAAAACAGGGAGCCCATGCAAAATTTCTGGGTGATACTCCGTTGGTAGGATTGCTAGGTGACTTTTGACAAATGCTTGAAGACCCTGTTAAATATGACCTAACCCTGGCAGAGGTGATAATGCCCACCACTGGCCACTTGTTCCCACAATAATCCAAAATCGTTTATCCAGACAGCTCTACAAAAACATCAGCAGTGAGAAAGCTGCCAATGGCCACATTTCAACGACTTTAAGATTTCAGTGTTAATGTCTCTTGAGATAAATGGAAAATCCCTCACTCTTACAGTTTTTCTTCCAAAGTGATTTGCAAACTCTGGAAGTTGTCACCAAATGTGTTTTTCATAACTTGATGTTGGGAAAAGTCACCATGGCAAAAGGAATAGAAACTAAGTCTCACTGTGCTGTCCAGAAGCAAGTATAGCATTTTTAAAAGAAAAAAAATCTCCACTATTAATAATAGTGACAATTGCATTCTTGTTTTAATCATGTTACAGTCCACAGGTTACCTGAAATGTAGGTGAGAAATCCATCATCATTAAGTAATGCTAAAAAAAACCGTGACCCCATTAAACATACAAGCAAACCATTATCTGAAAATCTTACCCATTCTGCTTGTGACAGTACTTTTGCATTCACACTTTCCTGTTTTCTCCTAAGTTTCAGTCTCTTTTCCCTCATCCAATAAAACTGGTATAAAGAACAGAAAAGAAACAAGCATTTTAACACCCACTTTATTGAAATTTCCCCTAGCAAATAAAATAGGTACCGAAGCTGGAATGTAGCAGCTGAATTAATTTCATTGTGGTTTTTTATTATTTTAATTTCTTATCTCATTGACAATTTTTTACAGCTCACTCTTTCTAAGTAGGGTTATATTTTGGAACTCTGGTCAACCCTAAATCTGACAAAACCCCTAAATTTGACAAAAAAGGTACAGGCAAGCCTTTGCACAAAAGGCTTCAGTGTTGTTACTGTTTTGGCAACGTACTCCCTGATCCAGGGGTATACCCACACCCATTACCTGGCAGTATCTAAGGGCAGTTGTAATTAAAGCTGTCAGAAAGAGGTGTCTGGTGTGAAAAGGGAAAAAGGAGGTTCTGCAGTTTGTCGGAATCGCCTCCGCCATGATAATGTTCCATCCTATCTTTTTAATGAATAAAGGAAAAGCTAAGGCTCAATATTTTCATTCCATTGCGAGACAGACTGGACTCACGAGCTATTCAAAGATAATGTGGAAAAAAATCCAAATAAAACATTCCTCCCAGACAAAATCACATGTCTAAACAATCACAGATGCTGTGACAGAGTCTGCACTCTCTATCGAGACATTTGGAAAGGTAATCACGCACCCAGTGCAATTTCATTTTCAATGGCAGTTCCACACATTTGTAGGTTTCTGTCCAAATGCCAGAAAAGGTGACAAGGTAACAATTCTGCTTCAAATCAAGACTAGCTAGGATTGAGTTTAGTCCTCGGAAAGGAGGAACAATAGTCTTTCTCTTCACGGTGATTTCCTCTGTCTTTCTTGCATTCAGACTGGGATAATGTCATGCTGGCACGTAGAGGGTAAACAAAAATCTTTTAAGAATGGGAAATAGGATAACACTACAGGATTGCATCATATTCCCCTGGAGTTTTGTAAAACCCCTTATCACCACACCAGCTCCTTCCATGAGACCAATGCTGCCAACCAACAGTAGTTAAGTAGCTCATGTCCCAAACCCCATTTTACATTAAGGACATTTAAACATAAACATTTAAATTGAAAATGAGAAACTACAATGAATGCAGTGGAAGATGCTAATTGTGAAACAGAAACAACAGTAGAAAAATACAAGCTGCAGTTCTTCAAAGACCAAAATCTAACAAACCATTGCATTGAAAAAAGGGAGAGTTCTCAGCAGCTGGTGTCAAAGACAGATAAATGGTCCTGGGAATTGCAATTTAGGATTCAGAGTGGAAAATACTGACAGTAGAGTTACAATCCCAGTGCTAATTTTTTTCATGGTCTCTCTGCTATCATTAGATTCTCATTTAACAAGAACTGCCTACCGAATCATAAATCCAGTTCAACTCTTAAGAAAATGGATCCTCAAATCCTGTGTGTACTTCAACAAACATCATCACTCCACACATTTCATTTTTTATCTGAAGAAAACAGCCCTCTCTGTACTTCTGGGTGACAAGGTTAGGCCATATGTACACAGACTTTTTCAAGACCTTAATTGAAAATGCTCAGTGCCAGGGTGAGGTCCCCAACTCACTGCCTGGGATTTGAGAATGCTGAGCATGGAATTAGAAATTGATTTTTGAGAAGACAAAGACCACCATATATCAAATATATCCCTGGGGATATTCTGAAAACCAGAAACTCCAGAAGCTCGTCTTGACATCAAAGGCATCTATCTCCTGTCTATTCAGCTGTTGATGATTAACAATGTAAGTATTTTGATATTAACGCTCAAGTTGCATTAACTGCAGACTAAGTTATCATGATCTCATAAGGAGTTCTGATTGACCAAACACCAGACATCAGCTTCAGCAGACATACAAAGGTGCATTTGTCCTGTTTTTAACACCCCAAGTACAAAACCATAAGAATTCGAAGGCAAAAGTTCCCAAGAAAAACTCATCCAAGGTAGGATTGATTATATATAACCAACATTAATACACTGCTGTCGCACCTGTTCTTAAGATACTCTCAATTAACAGAAAGCCCACAATGACTGCAAACAATAGATCCTTGTAACTCCCTGCTACCAAAATGTTTCCTTCTATCACTGGCTATGTCAAGTGTTTGTTTCCACCATTACTCAACTTCCACCAGTACATCCACCTCTGTAACAGTTCTGCTTAAACTGAAAAATTTGAACTCTGTGCTTTCTCAGTTGTCTTTGTGAATAAAAATTGCCACTCATTTCTATTTTTCTTCAAAAACAGAATTTCCTAAATTTCTTGTTATTATACTTTGCATTTCAAGAAGTATGAAGACCAAAATGCACCATTCAAAACTGGATACTGCCAGGCATCACCAGGAAATAAACTACTGTGCCAGGTATGACTCTATGTAGTAATTCTTACATTATCTTAGATACCATTAGCAGGGTTTACCAGGAAAAGGAAAAAAAAATCTTTAGTTATAAGGACTCTTTAGCAGAAGAACACTTTTATAAAATAAGTAAAAGTCCTTACTACTTGCCTTATTACACAGACAAATGTAACTACTATAATCAATCTAAGCTGAGTTTTTGATGACCGATCTAAATATTTAAATAATGTACATTTCCTTCATTGTCTCCTGGAAGTCGTGTTGTGGACAAACACATTCTGAAAGGCCAAAGTAGGACTTGTACAGATTTATCCCCTTTGCTTTCTAATTGCCAAGTATTAAGGATGACTGCCACGATGCTGAAATTGCCTGTTCAAAGACAGAGGACAAAATTTTTCCAGTAAACTAAAAATTTGACACCCAACTGCATGATGCCAGGAAAACAAGCATTTAAGAAATTACACTAAAAAAAATTTTTAAAAACACAAATATAAATCGTCTACGACAGCTAGATTGAAAAAAAAAAAAAGGTGGAGGGGCAGTATCAAAAGATAAGTAAAACTTTGGGCTTTCTATTACTGCTTATTTTCTTTAGACATTTACTGCCCTAAAACCATTGGTCCAACCTTCATTTCAAATTTTATTAGACTTGAATCTAAGAAAACATATAGTTTAAAAAACCCTTTTTCGAACAACAGGCTCACTTCAATGCCTCAGTAAGAAAAAATTATTTTATAAATGTTTCTGGTTTTCACAGAGCTTTTAAGGATGATCTATCACAGTCTCTTAAGATGATCCTGCTTGTTGTTAAACATACAGAAACTAAGTTTTAAAGGTTTGGCTTTTGTCTCCTTTTTTAAATAAAAAAATTCTGCAAAATGCATGTTATAAACTCTCTCACTAGCCAGAAAGTCCTCAGCAAAGCAATTTAAGACAACTTTTCTAATCTTCTCAAAGGCAAAAGTTTACTAAAGCAATAAAATTCTTTAAAATGCCTTCTCATCTAGAGCATGTCAGCAATGCTGAATTGAAATGTGCAATAAAATTTATATTACAGCCATATTGTTTCCCCTTCATTACTTTAAAATGTGTATGTTCAAACCCAAAATCTAAACATTTTCATTGCTTTTTTGGTTTCATAATAGCAGTTGGGATGAGCCATTTTACACAAATCATCTTCCTCAATCATTTTACTTCATTAGCATCCACAAGCTCAGCTAGAGAAAGCTCTACCAGGAACTGCTGAAAAGCAGTAAGACAATCACCATTTTTTAAAAATATCTGTTTCTGTAATTCTCTCCAAAGACACTGTGACTATCAAAATACAAATGGGGCACCCAGACCATAACTCAGTTCAAAGGTAGCAGAAGCAAGCTAAGGTAGCACCGGAAACCGTTGCCAAAAATCTACAACCCAGGGAAACAACAGTCCTACAGAAAGGCTTAAGGGCACCTCCCCTGGTCTAACTGAGGAAGTTAAGACTATTAAGGCTACTCATTAAAACTATCCAGTCTGAAGAGTCACTCTTGCTATATACACACACACACAGAACTTAGTTCATGCTGTCAGTGAGCAGTATCTCAGCTGTGTATCTCAGCCTAGTCATACTGACCAAGTGGTCAGGAACATGGTACCTAAGCCTCAAGGCAGCAAGGGAGGCCAAAGACACCAAACCACCTCTAAACAAACTAGCCCTGATATTGTAAACCAAGGCAATAGAGAGCTCTGTGCAAGACAACCTCACCTACATGCCTGAGTAATAACACATGTAGCAGTTCCCAAACTAGATTAATCTTTGTATTCTCCACGCAGCAAAAGAATTTGAGATGTTATTTTGAATGTTGGTGTGTTGGTCCCACAACAGGGAATCCTACACCTCATAGCCATTTCAATGGTTTGACAGCACACACCAGGAAAGGGGAATTTGAGATCAAATGGGAACAGAGAAATCTCGCACCTGAATGTACTGCCAGAGAGTTTTAACTTTGGGAACTGTGCAATTCTTTACAAGACCTTGATGCAACAGCCCCAGTCTAAAATGCTTTGCTGATAGGGGATAAAACTAAGTACTTCAGAGATGTGAGAAGGCTCCACTCAAGTGTTTTACAAAATTATGACTTCTCACTGCAGGTGCCAAAGCAGCACTCTGTTTTGTTATTAATCAGTGTTGGACACTTTCTCCAAAGGTCCTGTCAGAACTTCCCAGCCATCACAGTGCAATTTCACATGGCAGCCAATGCCCTCTACTCAAATTCACTCTCTTCCACTACTCCCAATTTTAATTTTTGCAGTTTTTTTCCTCTGGAAAATAAACTTCTTTTCCTATTAAAATAGAAACTTCAAACTTTTTCTGGATGAGAATTCTTTGGATTCCTTCCTTTCCCCTCACTGTTATTCAGATTTCATGAACAGCACACTTTTGACTTACAGTCTTGCACACCACAAGCCAGCAGTATAAATGTGTTCATATAATTTCCTAGTGTCTCCTATGATGTCTCCTATAACTATAAAGTGTTTCCTAGTGTCTCCTGTGTAAAAGAAAGCCTGATTGCTGCCCTAGAGTACATACACATTTCAAACCCTCTGGCATTCTGAGTTAACTGACTGCCATAAACATTCCCATCCAAATAGACATAATTAATTTTTTTTTAATCAGCTTTTTAAAGTCATAGACTGTTACGGGCTAAATTTCCATAAACAATAGCTTGTCTTGGACTTTATGTTATATTTTATTTGCATTAATCCAAATTATTACTCCCCTTCTTGACCAGGCAGCAGGAGCACTGGTGGTCAGTACCTTCCTCCCAAACACACAGCAGCAACACACAGAGCTACTTTTAACAGCAGAGGTAAGTTTTAAGCAACACAGTGGCAGAGCGTGAAAAGAGAACCTAGAGAATCAAATCCATTCTCAACACCTTGTGAACCATTGGTGTTTTTTACATCCTTACTTCTCTTTGCACAGAAATACTTTTCAGTGTCTACTTTAAGACAGTAGGGCATAGAAGGGCACCTCATCAACAAAGACAAAAAATCTCCAGAAGCCAACCAGTGTAGAAGTGTCACCTCTTAAGGGAGCCAAAGGAAGCTGCTCCGTATCATCCTTGTTAGTGGCCAAAGTGAAAGTGTCAGCAGGAACGGTAAAGAACTACCCACAATAACGCTTCTACTCTTCCCAAATCCAGAGAAACCATTACTAGTGTCTTTAAGCCACGGGAAGATTTAAGTCTCATCTCCAAGACACCTTCAGAATGGCACTGACAGGATCACAGGATGCCTGCCCTAATTCAGTGGCAAAACTAGCCTTTAAGGGGCTTCAGAGATATATGAAATTCTGGTGTACTCATGTCACTATGAGTCTTTCCATTTAACGAGTGAAAAGAACAGATAATAGAATTGTCCATATAAAAAACATGGTGCCTCTGAATTAGGAGAAAAAGCTAGATTTAATTTTATTATCTGAGATTGAAACTTGTCTCACTTAGAAAAAAGCCATAATGGACACTAAAAAAAAACCAACCAAACCAAAAAAACCCAAAACAACCAAAAACCAACCACCCATTACAGCAACACAAGCAACTTCGTTTTATCAGTTAAATATATTGTTTAATTAGTTTTCTAAATGCATACACTAAAAAGCCATTAGACAGCCATTAGGAGTAGTATACCCATTTTCTTTTTACAATCACCTGATTTACAATCAGCCAAATTTCTAAACTAATTCAGTCAAACAACATTTCTGGCACTATTACCCCAGCAAAGTTTCCAATTCCCTTTTTTAACTGTGATCACTGTAATTTTCCCTTAGGCTCTAAAGCGCTGATGATCATCTTTGTTTCAGCAGATTTACAGAGCATCTCTTCGGTTAAAATGTTCCTAGTACGTTTATGGTCTCATTTCAAGATCCAGAAATCTGAAACTATTTAGCCATTTTTATGAAGTAATCTTTAAGAAAACCAGCTTTGTCTTCTCCTTATGTGGGGGAAAAAGAGACCGCTTTAGATAACTTTTTAAAAAACCCTGAGCTCCCAAAGGAGCAAAATCCATCTGGTTATTCACACCTCAGCTGACTTACTATTTTGTTATCACTTTCTTAATAACTTTATCAACTAGCAACATATCTACATGAAAACTTGTCAAAAGGCTCACAATGACTTTGCCAAAGCATTGTGAAATATCTCATTATATCTCCCCAATAAAAGAAAAAACCACATTGTAAAAATAAAGCCTTTGAATAGATTTGATTATTCAGCTTCTCCAATGCTCTTTTTCATTGATGCATTATCACTCTAGAGATTCTGTAAGGTTTCCCATTGTGTTTTCCCTGGTTTGCATTGACTCCAGTATAGCCCAGTTTGGAACTGTGTTAGTCAATCAACAGTGCACATGACAGTCTAAGGATAAAGTAAATGATGGTGGTACTTTGCAGAAAACTAAGAGAAAGTGTGAGACAACGAGCAAATGTGTAGCACAGCTGTCAACTGAATTTGAATCCTGATCTAACCAAACTAATATGCAAACCTCAAATCTGTCCTTCTCCCGCAGTAATTGCTGTATTTATCCTTGCAATGTTTCACTTGCTTGCTTTCCAAAATATAAGACAGTTACAAAAAAAAAAAAATCATCTGAAGAATAAACAATTCCAAAGTTTCTTAAGAATATTTTGGTGAATTTTTAAGCTTTGCTTCTGCCAAACCAAACAAAAGTAGAAAGTATGAGCTAAGAATAGATTGCAGCATGAATGTGCCTCAATCTTGGAAGATGCTCTTAACATCCCCTTTGCTCCCACAGGGAACTGCCACCTCTGTTCAGGTAAGTTCTGCAATGTTCCTGATACAAACACTCACACTCAATAAGCACCGTTCAGGCAATTTTTTACATTTCAAAACCAAGAGATAATTGTGGTCCATCACCAGCTGGCACCACTTCCGGCTCAGCCGGAAAGCTGAAGGATGCCAATGTCTGAACAAAGCAAACCCTCTCCTCACCGCAGACAGGCTCTAAATGACCTTTACACAACAAGGCTCTCCAGAAAACACCAAGCTTCTATAGTATGGATTTCTTCCAACCCATGGCATATTTCTGTTTGCTAGGCTGCATTATGGGAGAGAAAGCAGCCTGGAGGAGCGGGACCAGCAATGCCAAGCCAAGCATGAAAGTACAGCAACAAGTGAACAAATCCTTTCCCTCTTGCCAGGGGTCAAACTGGGGAAAAGGGAGGAAATGGAAATTAACAAAATGCATGTGTTTTCACCAGCCGTGTCTGTCATTTCAGTAAAAAAACTAAAAATGTAAGGGACTGTGACATGACATACAGATGGAAAACTGATGGTGGGCATGCTACTGAATATGCATCTTGCATTCAGGTGCTGAACCCAAACTCATACAGACTGACTGCTGATGTTAATGCTGTGAGAAATCTTGTCTGTTAATCAAAGACTAACAAATGAGCTTTAAGCATTAAAATGCTGGCTTTTTGTTATCTTCATATTCATTTCCTTTATACTGTCTCTATGATAGTAACAAAACCCTTGAATGAAGCCAAAGACCAAGACTCCAACTAACTGACTGGCAGAAATAATCAAGCCAGTAGCACACATTGCCCTGACTGACACCTTGAGAAGGCAGCACAAAACAATGAGAACTAAATATTACACAAATATGGATCCAATTAGCATGAATTTTAAAAAATCCAACACAGTAAATTACTTTCTGTGAAAGACAAAATGCTGCAGGAGGTGAACTTCACTGCAAAATTTAATTTGTGAAGAAACCGGAAGATGAAGGATGTGACAATGGGAGTAAAATGAGGGGTGACGTGAAGCCTAGAGGGCCACAGAGGGCCAGGCTCCTTCCTGGTAGGAGTGCTGGGATGAATCCCAGTGAGTGCTGTGTGAGTGAAGCAGCAGTTTCATGGTCCAATGCAGGCAGCAGCAGGTGACAGAGAGAGGGCAAGTGCCACCTGGGGAAGAGCCAGAAGGTAAGATGATGAACCTCTGGGTAGAGACAAACAGCAAAGTAGGAAGGAACTAAAGTGTTGTGATTAATACTCTTTTTCCTATCGAAAAGGTTTGAAATTCCCACATAACTCTTTGATCATTCCTGATCAAGACATATAAGATCTAATTAAGTGCTTCTTGTGGTCCTCCACAGATTCCTTTTGCCCTTTTCCACAGTCAAGGTTATAATAAAACAGAAGAATTTTTACTTTACAATGTAAAATCCTGATCATATATTATCTGATCAGATAACTGTTAAAAAAAAAAAAAAAGAACAGGCATACAAATTATGAGTTATGAGTTCCTGACTTAAGTCAATGGTCTGTGCACCATCACTTGACCTGGATAGTACTGGTTTGATCTAAAGGTATGAGTGCACAGGAGATCTTTTATTTGGCAGAATCACATAGGTATTCTTTTCCCAGAGAAAGCACCCATTTTCTGTCATGAAATACAAATATTATTTGAGAAACACAAATGTTATTTTCTTGGGGGAGAAAAATGTCAATATTTGCAGTCAGTTTCTGAAGTTGGTCTGTCCTTGATCTGGACGTATGAGTTGAGCCTGGACTTGCTGTAAATTGTAACCAGTCAAAACATTAGCAGCAATCCTAGCAGCAGGGAAATGCATTGTAAGAATCGATCCCAAACAGTCCATAAATGAGTATGAGAACTAGTACATTCATCAGTAGTTTTATATCACAGTCAATAAAATAGAAAAAAAAATTTAAATAACCTGCATTCAAGAGCACATCGTTGAAGCAGGATCCCTAATATTCCCATGAGCAGGTTTCCCTTCCAATTTTACAAAATCTGCATAGTGTAATGCCTACAAACTGGGTTTTATTCACTGAAAAGAAGTTATCTCATCAAAAGTATTCCTTCTAATAACAAAAATTACTTTCCAGACAAGACAATCCTACCAAGTCTTTCCCACAGGCACTCTTTTCTACATTTAATTGAACAAGGTCTTCCTCTGATATCAATGAGCTTTGAAAATCAAAACTCCAGCACCAAACAGCCAGACAGTGTGATACGCAAGTGAACACCCTGAAGTCTTACAACTGACAAGATGTAAAACTTTTGGAAAAGACACGTGTACGCTCCATAATAAAACCCTGCATTTCTTTTAAGTGGTAGAAGAGACGGAAGTCTTAATTTGGGAGGAAACACTCCTTTTACTTTTGCTATTTCTAGGCTAGTGCATGTTAAGAACAGTGCCTACAGGAGACTCACATTGCCTGTGGTGCAAAAGCGCCAAGGCTGCGCCCTTCTGCTTCAGAACAAATGGTCCAGCGTGTTTTTTGAAGCCTGCCAATACAACCTAACCAAATCTAATCCTTTCAACTAACAGCACGCTCACCAGATTGATTACACCAGCACGTTTTATGAGCTACGGCAGTTTTAAGCTTTCCAAAACCTCACATTTAGATAAACCAAAGATGTATCAATAGCAACTGAGTGCAAGGGTATCCCTGCAGGTAAACTTCGGCTGGGAATCCTCTACGATGAGGTGTTGCCCAGCTCAAAGAGACTCCTTCACAACACCCGGAAAGAGCATGACAGTTACCACTGAAGAATCCCTGGCTTTCCCCTAGGATGGAGCCCACTGAAGTTTCACTGTGTTCCCCACGAAGGGAATGCATCATCACTCCTAAGACAGCTGTGTTTCTAAACTGGAACCCTGTGCATGCAAGGCTTTTGCTAGTACCTCCAAGACATAACACTTCATCTCACCTCTGTTGTAAACTCAGCTCCTATTGCATAAAAGCTAATTAGTGTCACACACCTAAGCAATGTGAAGCAGTGCTTCTCTACCAACAGACAGCCATAGAACATTGCTAACAGCTGGACTTCTTGAAATAACTGTGAATACAAGTACACTAAAGTGTGGGCATAAATGTATACAACTTTTCTTTCTCATAATTTTAGTAGAAACTAAGGGGGAACCAAGTATTAAGCCTCAGTAGTCAAAGCTGAGAGCATAAGCAAAATATTTTAATTTTAAGTATAAGCAAGCAGTATACAAAAGAAAATCTACTTAGCAGCCTAGTCTAGTCAAATAAATTAGCTCCTAGAATATTCCTCCCAACTATGGGTAGATCCAAAAGTTAACAATTTCTGCCTACATTTAATAATAAAAAGTGTTTGAAATTATTTCCAACTGCTGAGGTCTGAGTAGAGAGAACACCTTTCCCATTTGAGAGTTTCAGAATGAAATTCAAGTAAAGTTGTACAACTAAAAGTAAAATCAAATGGTGGTCCAGCTGAAAGGGAAATGCTTCAGGAAAAAAAAAATAAGCCATATGAGAAAGCAGCTCCGGAGTTCCTAACATCAGCTACTTCAGGATATGCAATAATCTGGGGTATCACAGCATGAATCAAAGTCAGCTCATCTATCCAGTTTAAACAGAAAACACTGAAAATCATCTTCAAATGCAAGCAAATGCATGTGAATCATTTTGGCTAATGAAAATATACCCCTCAAGCTGAAGAACTTACGTAAATTACATTTCTCCTAATTCTGCCAAAAACATTAAAGAAAATGGATTTGCCAAAGATAAAAGCAAAGTAGGCATGATAGATCATCCATTAGCAATACAAGTATGGCTAATTCTTCTTGACAGTGAAACGTCTTGGGATACAACCCACTTTATTTTTTTTTACTAGATGTGTGTGTTTAGATGCAGTATATCCTACATATTTTATCTCCTTATATCCTAGATTTCACTATCAGTGAGATTTTACAAAGATCAGGCCTTAATAACAATGTATTAAGAACAGAAAAAATAAGGGCAACTTATAACATACTAAAGAAAAAAAAAAAAAGAAAAAATTAAATAGGAGCTTTATAATCTCTGCAAGTCCACAAAGTAGTTTAAAATGGTGCAAATTAATACAGTTAATCCGAATTAATAAAAAGGAACAAGTCACACAGTTATGGGGAATCACAAGGGCAGAATTAATATTGCACTCTACTCACTAGTGAACTACTCAGCTGGTTTGGGCTTTACTTTTTTTCATAAATACATTTTTGCTGTGCAAGGTTGTACTACATTCTCTTGCACACAACTTTGATTTATTCATGTAAACGTCAGAAATCCATCAGCAAACAAAGCCATATGGAAGAAAAGAGATATAATGGATTTTGTGTTTGCTTTAGAAACTTGACATCTGTGGATAGCATCATCTAAGTTACAATCCAATCACTACGCATATTCTGGTCATTTTCATTTACCAATCCAAAACGCATTTTACCTGACGATACAAAAAGCTGTAGGAGTGGGATAACAGAGAAGAAATCATGTTTTAAAAACTTAAAATAGGAATAATATACTTTAATATTTTCCCTTTCACATCATAAATTCAGAGAAAATCAAACTCACATCTGTTCTAACTTAGCTTTTAAAAAACGAAGAAAACCTATCACGATTATTTATATCTTGTCTGTATTTGCGGCAAGATTTTCGGAGCCGGACCGAGCGGCTGGTGGCACCTGAGCTCCGCAAAGTTCCCGGGGCCGGGCTCGGCGGTACTTACCCCTGCAGAGCAGGAGGAAGCCGGCTGTCCGCGCCGCCGAGCGCATCTTCCTTCCCCGCGCCGCTCGGCCCCGCCTCGGCGCTCCGGGAGCACCGCCCGGGCTGCCGGACGCTCCGCGGGCTCTCAGTCGGGCCGGCCCATAGCTCGGGTCGGCGGCAGCGGGCCGCGATGGGACTCACGGAGCCGGGCAGGGACGGGACGGCCCGCGCCGGGATGCTTCTCCGCCGGTCCTTCCCTCGCTCCTCCAGGGTCCGGTGCCGCCCCGCCGCCACCGGCCGGGAAATAAGCGCCTCGTCCNCAGCGCCGGCCCCGCCCCGCGCATCCCCGCGGGCAAGGTGCGGGGCCGGGCGGCGTCCCGGAGCACCGCCCGCCTCCCCCGGCCCCGCGGGCAGCAGCGGGGCGCGGGCGGGAGGAGCGGGAGGCGGCGGCTCGGGGGGAGGAAGACAGGCGAGCCGCGCAAACACACCAGGTGCGAGACAAAGCGGGGACAGGCGCTGCGGCACCAGGATGTACCCGAGTGGCCGCCTTCCCCGTCAGCCGAAACACATTAAACGTGTTGAATAATTAATCCTTGGGAGAGGAGACAATTTTTGCTTGATGGTAGGAGGATGCTGTAAAAGATGTGCGCTACCTGGCAGGCAACCAAAGTAGCCGGGAACGCACGCGTCCCGCTGAGCGGCGAAACGCCACTTTTAAACCGCAAGCGGGAGTGGGGGGTGGGAGATGTAACCGAGCCAAAGCAGAAATACGCTTTAACAGGTCGGGCTCACCGAGAAAAGCACTCCGAAAAAGCCGCCGCTCAGAAACACCGCCCAGAGCCCCCGCTGCGCCGCTGCCGGCACTGCCTCCGCCCGGCGGCCCCGCCGCCACGGCGATGCCGGCTGGAACAAGCCGTGCTCCTCTCCCAGCGCCTCTCCTGTCAGGGCATCTTCAACCTGCCGAGGAGATATTTTCTACTCCTCTCCCGAAAGCTGATGCTGCTTCCACTCAGCCGCGCTGCTCCAGAGATCTGGTCGTCAGGATTCAGACACAGATCAGCAGCTACAGCGTTCGGCTTCCCCAGCCTTCGCACTCCGAAACGCCCAAGCAAGGTCAAGTAGACACCCAGAGTGGATTGATAGTCAGTGCCGTTGCACCTAGAAAGAATTACTATGGATTATTTAAATAGAAGTCAAATAGGAAATTCTCTCTCTAGATTAGTAAGGACTCTGCTTACAATACCCAGCACTTTAAGAGGCAAAGTATGAGAAATTGTCCTAAAGGAGTGCTAAACGAACTAACCTATTTGAACTTTTCTGTTAGATCTTCATCAAGTTAGATCTTCTTCCCATAAGGCTTGGGAAAACAATATGCCAAGTCGAAGCAACTAGAACTGTAATAATGAATTTGAGATGAACAATAATGACCACCATTAAGTAATTGCTTTTGAAGCTGCCTGTCAAATAGTATAAATTAAACTTTTGAATACTTACTCGCGTTTCAAGTGTTTGTGGGGCTTTTGCAAGTGCCTGAAAGAGGGAACTGAGAAGGATACTTGGGAAGTCTCTATGAACCAAGGGAAGTCTATAGCAAAGAAAGCAACACATAAAACATTAACATTAAATCAATGCTTTGTGGAGAAATGTCTTACGTTAAGCTCAGCTTTATCTTAAATCATATTTAAAAGCTCGTGCAGTATACAAATCAATATTGATGCCATCTAAAATACACCACTATCATCTGCACTGATAAATGCCAGTTTTCATCCAGGACAAAGTGACTTCTTGGAAGAATTTCAAGGACTTACAATCTCTTCTGGCATCTCAGCAACTGAAGCCAAAGCTGTACTCTTCTGCCAGCTTCAGGCTCTGCTCCAGCACACTAAAACTGGTTTTAGATGCCATCATGTTCATCATACAAGGAACAGAAGTAAGGTCACCAGAATAATTTTTTAATTTGATTTCCAGGCTTTTAAGCTAAGCAGTTTTATGTGTTTTCAGAGGATTGTAGCTTACATACAACGCACCTGGAAAAAACTGACCAAATTGGATGAGAAAAGGACTAAATATGGGTATCTTCTATGTGTGTTCCGGCTGCTGTGATCATGTCTTTCATGTTGATGTAGTCACCATTCTTCCTGGAGCTGTTGTCCTTTATGGTCAGCAATGGTATACTGAGGAAACAGTTCATCCAGGAAACATAGCCTACCATATGGAAGACAAAAATAACATAACTGCAGCATCTCTCAAACCCTGCAAAAGCCTATCAAAACAGAGGCATTTTAAATTTTCCACTTGAAATTCAAACTTCAGGAGAAAAAACTTAAACCCTTCCCGCCCAGCCTGGTTTCCACATCTCTGAAGAGGCCCAACACAGGCTGTGAACCATCTGCCCTTGAGTTTACATGAGCAATACAAGCCTATAGCAACCATCTCCTTCCAACAGCTAACTTCTGCTCCACTATGCATAAGATGCACATTCATGTCATTCACTTGGTTTCTTTGTCTGAAGGCCTTTTGAGAACTGAATGAAAATCAGTGCTTGTAAATGGGGAATAAAAAAAGTGAGGTGTCCTTAATTTCCTAGACAAGCTCAAGCTTTACAGTGACATCTCCCATCACTCTCCTAGCAGAAATACTTTGGAAGTAAAAGTGCAATTGTGAAACTATGGCTCATACTCCTTCTCTTTCCNACTCATTTATTTGGCAGAGCAGGCTGAGCTATTAAATTATTGTAGGTTTTTCTTTTGTAAAGGCACCCTGAGATGTCTCGATACAATAATGCTTCCTGAAACTGATGCTAATTGATAACTGTTTCTTGGTTTCATCAGAAGTCTTAGATCATGTTCATTTAGCATCAGGGCATGACACTTGAGAACTGTTCCACCTTTCCATGTTTTCCAAACACCCATGCATGAACACTGAAATATTTTCAGGTAAAACTCCTCCTAGAATATTGTATTTAAAATCCAATTATTGATCTGTTCATGACTTAAATACTTTTTTCCCCTCATGCTATGATGGTTACTGTAGAAATTCAGTACAGTATGAGGTGCTGCTGTTGATCATATAGAAAAAAACTATTTTAAAACTACAAAAACAGATTATTAACATTCAACACTATTTTGTGATCAAACTGTCAAGTCTTTCATACAGTTACAACTAGGGTGGCACTGAACAGATACTCTTCCTGAGGTAAATAGTAATAATAAAAGGACAGATCAAATTTTGATCCTGACAGTGACGAAGAATTTATCTGCATGTCACACTTAATTGAAGTTCTTATATACATGTTTTTCCACAGTCCCTGAACTTTATTTTCTTATCCTTCTGTCAATATTTTTCTTTTCTACTTGTTAGATGCAGCTAACGTATAAACTGCACGGTATCCACATTACCCATTTAATTTTTGTACGCTTGAGAGCACTGAAAGAGCTGAAAGCAGTGAATTTTCCCAAAATACTCATCCAAAAGTGCTATGAGTTGGTCTGAAACACTGATTACCATAAGGAAGCAGCAAACCTGTGCTAGGAGATATCTCCATCATGGCACCTAGAGAAGGGAACCAAGAAGCTATTTCTTTCAAGTCAGGGGGAAAGAAATCATTATTGTGGAGAAAGTTCTACAGACTGTCCTGATAACAAGAAGTTTAAGCAAGAGCTTAGGATTGTCCAATAGATAGATTTCAAGGCAAAACCAGGATTCTTGTGAAGACAGTGACAAGGGCATAACTGAAGATGCTGTATGAGGGGAAGCAGAATAGACCGTGAGCCTGGGCTAGGACCATGACCAGGAAGAACCAGTGTCCTTTGGTGACCTGACAAAGATATCCCTCCTGGAAGCTGGCTGCACCAGGACTGCCCTTATCTGACCTTGCTTCTTCTTCTTCTTGGCAATAAAATTACAAGTTCCTCAAACAATAGCAGTTTGTGTCACTGTGAATGTAATATAGAGCCTTTTTGAAAATACATTAATCCACAAAAATTACCTGATTCCTGGCCATCAGATTGTTTTACTGAAAGCATAAACTTAACTATCAAAACCATCATGAAATCATAAATCACAGGCTCAGTGTCTGGTGCCATCAGAAGTCAGTACCAGGTCAGTCATTGATTTATCTGAAATTTTCACCTGCTTACCTTTATTGCTGCAGGTTTCCATAAAGCGCAGGATGACAATGCTGGAGCATTTCCATGTGAGGAGGAAACAAATTCTCCCAATATTTGCAAACAATGGGTGTTTTCTTCTTTCAATTCTACACAGAATTCATGTCATCTTGCATTTGTATTCTTACAGCCCTCTAAACTGACAGGAAATAAAAGCTCAGTTTTCATGTCTCTGTTCTAAGGATTGTCCTGGAAGTGCCATGGATGCACCTGTTATGTCAGAAAAAGGCATCTGGAGTGAAGGTCACTGTGATACATACTGGCGCTCGACTGTGGTACTTTCAGTAATGTAAGTTCCACAACTCAGTGAAATCCCAAGTTATGGTTTCTGTACTCTTGTGGGCCAGCAGGATTTCAGGAGTGTGAGTGAATGAGGATGTAAACCTCTTGCTGTGATGATGAACACTGCCTCGTTGAGAGAGCCTGCAACCCTGGTGTGCCTGTAGCAGGACATCCAGCAGAGCTGTGCTGGCAGCTGTCATTCCACCGCCGCAGGAATATTTCCAGCTAGCATCAGGGACAGCAACAGGGCTGATGACTCATGGTTATCTCATTTGCAGAGACAATCTCTTTTGCCTGGAACCATACTATAACATAAACCCAACAGTTGTAACCCACAGGCACCTTGGCATTGAGGCTCAACATTTATCCCATTAGTCAAGAGACATTAATTTCCCCAAGGTATTAACAGATATTGGTGTGATAAATCTCTTCGCATCAGTATGAGCCGTAAAGTTCTTCTGAACTTTGAAGGCTGGATTTTTCTGGCTTTTAAACAAACATTTGGGATCTGCCTGGAAATGTTATGAACACGCACAAGGATATTCACATATCCTCCATCAGAATCTGAATGGTAGGGGGTAGATATTTTTCCAACAACTAGTTAGAGAAATACATTGAAACTGGCAGCTGATAAATTAAAACCAGCTAACAAAATAGAAAACATCCTTTGTTGACTCTTCTCCAGGTCCATTTCCAGCAGATAATACACTACTATGATCATAACAATAAAAATATTATTTTTATCCTAGTTTCTTAGAATTTGGTGTCAAATATAACAGCCCACATGAGAGATGTGTAACCTCAATTCCCTACTTGTTCATAAAGTTCATGAAGAACTTCCAGCCTGGGTTATAACCAAGGCAAGCTTCCAGCTCCCTGCCAGCTGCAGTACCTCTATAGTGACCTGAGGGAGGTGAATGTGTTAGAGAGTGATTCTGTCCAAGGCACAGTCAGCTTTACCCACTACAACTATTTCTGAAGTTTGTAGGTTACCTTAAAAAATACTCCATTACGAACTTAATTAAAAATAGTAACAGCCAGATAAAGCTGTGATACATCCTAAATGACCAGTAAATGTTTGTGAAGCTGAACTTTCATTTTATTTTTTCATTCCTTAATACTCTTGGCTGCAGAGAACTTGAAAACATAACCACACTGTATCCTAGAGGTTTCAGACCTGAAAAGCAAATGTAGTTTGCAAATGTGGAAAAGACATTTCAAATATTATAATTTTAGAAATAACTAGTAAGGCAGAGAAAGTAACTCAAAGTAAATAAATATTTGGGTTTCAGTATGAAAACGAGTTAAATTGGACTGAAAAAAGTATATCTTCCATGAGCAGTGTCAAATCTCATATGCTTTAAGTTCAACAACTAAGCTCCAAAATCTTGTCAGGTCTAACTTTGCCTCAGTGCTCCTTAGAAGAGGCATAGCCAGCTTTGCATGAAGGAGCCAAGAAAGACTCCCCAGCAATGCTACTCTTCCTGCTGGCTCCTGCCACTCACAGCAAGGTTCAGTACATGCCATAGTGACAACAAGAGGGCCTTGGTTGTTTCAAACTTTCGTAGGCTCGGAATAATGGCACGATAACTAATGTCACTGGTGGGTCAGCCCCAGTGCCATCAGGGGAAATGGTCACCTGAGAGTTTGCAGTCTCCAAAATCATCAGGTCAAATTCTGTCAGGGAAGACCTGACAAAATCATTATTCAGTTATGAATATAAGCATGAAGGCACACCAAAGTTAATGAAGAGAAGATCACATTCAATGGAATAACAATTAATTTTGTCATTATAGGAATTAGTATAAAAATATCAGAATCAGGACTTATAAGGGACTTCACCTCTAAGTTAACCTGTATTGGGTTAAATGATCTACATAATCTGATTTACTTTCAGCACCATATGTTACTAAATCGTTATCACTAGAAACCAGGAAATATGATCCTGGCTAATTCAAGAGATCTGGATTCACACTGTACTGTAACTTTAAATATATGGTATCATGGCCATAAAAGAGAGCACTCAGATAGTCAGGTCACACATCTTCATTTGCGCCATGGTTTATAGAGGCACGTTTGCCCCTGTATTCCATCGATCTAACAGGATGTGTTTTTCTATTACACATGCACACGATCTCTACATTTAAAGAGCATTACATTAAAAATGAAATCAAGAGCTTGCCTGTGAGGAAATGTTAGGACCGAGATTGCCCCATGCATTTTTTATTTGCTCACTGATATGCCTTACAAGTCTCATTCAGGAACAGCTAGGAATGAGCATCAGAACTAGTTCTGGAACTTGTAAATTCCTAGGATTCAACCCAATGATGTAACCTCAAAATAACATACCTGAGACTCACGAATGACTCTTTGTTTTTCCTGTGCATTGACTAAGCCCAGAGTCCAGTAAATGCAAGAATACACAATTGCAGTACGAACACTCTGAATAAAGGGGATGAATTCAGACTGAAAAGGTAAACCTTGCTCGTGTTGAGTCCCTAATACTATGATACTGTTCTTTAATGTAAGCTTTTCCAGTGTGTACTTTCCCGAAACTTTTTGAAATTAAAATTTCAGAATTTTGCCACATGGAGCCACACTGAGTGCTGCATAAGTTACAAGATTTTAAATGGCCCAAAGCAACTATTTAAAAGGAAAAGAGTCTGCTGTACTCGTTACTGTAGGTAGCCATGACCAAGAGGGCAAGCATATTAGTACAACCTGGTTTTCCTAAAAAAGCAAAAAACAGAAAACAAGCCCCAAAAGAAGAATAACACACAGCAAAAAATGTGCCATAATTCATATCTGTTCTTTAACTTTGGAATTTAATCATAATTTGAACTTTAAAAGGACTAGAAAGTTCTCAAAATCATCATGGCAAACAAAAAGCAAAATGAAGTATGCTAAGTCTTGGCCAGCCCAGTAGAGATTCACCCAGTAGCACAAGGTGCCTGACACTCTCACATCCTGCATGGCCCTGAGGCTCTGTACAGTGGAGAACATGTTGGTCAAACACACCACTCTGGAGATTTAGCAGAAAGTCTTCACAAACTGCTGAGGGTGCAAGTTCCTTTAGTTAAGAGGCTTAATGCACAGGGAGATGTGGATTGATTTTTCAAGGAAATGGGAACAACCCTCTCTTCCCTGAGGTCCCAGTTCAAAATGCCAGGTCATGACAGCTTTCCAAAGTATACATTGACACCATTTCTTTTCTAAAAGATACACAACTATATGAAAATGCAAAATATTACAGAAGGTTTATTTCAGGATAAGAGACAGGGCCTCTGTCCAGTTACCCATTACGTGGCACAAGGCTCTGACTTGCACTTTCCTTAATAAAAACAGCAACAACAGCACAAGATAACAGTAAATGGAACTCTGCCTGTACAAAATAGGTATTTAAAAGGTTATAAAAGTAACAGGGTTTTTTTTTGTGTTAGTGTGCAAATGAAATCACCGAGGACAGTTTCATATTTATTTTTCTCATTTTCATATAGAAGGAGTGATAGATTTCTGTTTTAGTGAAATTATGCCTACCTTTGCACACATGCGTAGAAATAATATAAACCCTTAGAAGATCATTCCTTTGTGCCTTGACTTCCACGAACTTACAGAGCAGGAATCAGAGCCCAGGGGAGAAAGACAAGAGAAACTTTAAGTACCTAAAGCAGCTAACCAAAAGTAGGTTACCATCATATTTTTAATTTATGCATGTTACAAGATGAGCTGACAGTCATATATGTCTCCTATTATCAACGGCTAGGTAGTTTCTCTTTTAAGTTATCAAGGTCAGTTCAGCTACTCGGAGTCTATTTCTGTTTCTTTGGGCTGTGGAGCATCCTGTATCTTAGCTCAGAGAAATTTGTCTTCCTTGGAGTTTCTCTGAAGCAGCACGAAAGAAACACTTCGTGTTTCTAACTACCCCAACTCAGAGCAGTTCAAAGCAGCTCTTTCAGTTCTGTTAGCACATACAGCAGCATTTAACTAAAACTAAGAGCTCAGTGAGTACAAGCAGTGGCACACAAAGTGGTGTTGGATGCAGGGCAATAGTTGTGGAGCAGGCTCACCATGCAGTAATTGGAAGAGAAAGCTTGGAAATATTTGCCTTTGTCCCTTAGATTCTGATAAACAAAATTCATGAGATACAACCTGAAATGGCCTTTTCTTCCATTACACTTTCTACACTGAAACACTGGTCAGTTAACACCTGGGAGAAACTGGTTTGGCTGATCCAGGTAAACAGAAATCAGGTAAATCAATGCTTTATCAACCTGCAATCATCAGTTTTACAGCTCCAATATTTCTAAGTTAAACCAGACCTTTTCAGGCCTCCTATATCACAGCTCATGTAAACTAGGCACAGCTGGTCTCTCCACCAATAAATCAACCACTGAAGGAGTAACAAAATATATACAGCTAAGGTACAGACAGGACAAAAGATTTGATTGAAAGAGAAACCGTGCAGTGAACCTAAGAAGTCAATTTAGAGAATCTTGACATATTTCATCAACAAGTACTGAGGAAGTGCTCCCATGGGGAAGGTGGTTTTGCCTTTAGTTTTTTCTACTGATTCTGCAGCAAAGGCTTTGCATAAGGCATGTCTGAATGAAAGGGATGTCTGGTGTATTAAAAGGCAGCAATGCCTCTACCTAACAATCATGGAGACTGTAAGAAATAAGGTCCTAGAGCAGAGAGTTGTAGGGGTGTGGACATATGAGATGTTGTCTTGTGCAGGCAGTGCAATCCCCAGCCACACTGGCAGGCTGGGTAACCTGAAGGTGCCCCCACAACTTGTGGGGGTATCATAGAAACAGCCTAAAGTGATAAGGGATCCCTGCATAACACAGTGTGTCCCCCCTATGTAATAGTAACTACTTACATCTTATTTTGTAGGGAATTTATCTGTACTCTACTGACCACAATCCCAGCTCTCTTGGGATCTGTTGTAGAGATGTTGTATGCACTTTTTTCAGAGGCTGCTATATGTCTACATGGAAAATATGCTTAATGCCAAATCAAATCAAACAAAAATTGCCTGTTTGAAGTAAAGCATACATAGCTTTCTTTGCCACTGGCCAGGAAACAAGAAAAAAAGCACAGGTTAAAAGCACCTGAGACTGGCTCAATAGAGTCTTCCAAGAAGCTAAGTGGGCACTGCATTCAGTCAATCTACTTTATTTTGCATGCCTAACACAACAATTCTTAACAAGATTCCACAGGTTAGAGGACATTAAATTAAGTAGTCTACATTGAAGTACTGTGTTAGACATTAAGCTGACAGTCCTCAATACCCACTGCCTAAGATGCTAGTGGGAAACATTGTCAGAATAGTAAGACATTCACAAGAAAGGGCCATGGATTAAGTCCTTTGAACTTTGTTAACTATATTAAGGAAACACTGGTTGTCACCTGCTGACATCTTGTTTTGTAGAAGACTAGAAACAAGCATGCCTGCTCTGTCAGAACTGATTTCCAAGTCACTGGGGACTTGAAGTTTAAATAGACAGAGAATGACAGGAGGCTCTAGCACAAACCAACTGGAACCACATTATCAGAGCATGAATTTAAGAGTAATAGCTTCTTCTAAGCTATTAAACAAAAAACCTCAAATCACAACCCAGAAGTAATCTTAAAGCACCTACTGCCTTCACCATCTTCTATTTTGGATGTCAAAGATTTAACTTTAGCTAAGGGTCCCACAGATCACAAATTTGTGGCTGTTAGTGTAGGAGTCTTGCTCTACAATATTAATCAAACTCTTTTTGCTGGATGTTATCAGACAAAGTTAATTTGCTCTGTGCACTCATTGTGAATCTAATCCAGTCTTTTTAAATACATCCTGAAATGCCATTGTACCTGTCCTCTTCAAACTTCCTGTGATTACCCATGAGAGAGAACTCCTGAAAATAGTTTTCCCTCCAAGAAATGCTTGAAATAAGACTGAAAAGAAGTTTTTATTGATTATTGCCATAAGAAACCTGCAGTGACTTCATAAAGATGACTCAGAATTTAACTTAAGCAAGGTGACTTAATGTCACTACACAATCCTACATGAGTTGGAATTCAAAATGTCTCCACTATGAGATCACACTAAAGATTTGTCCTCTGAACTTTTTTTTGTTTGTACTTCCAACTTCCTCCCTGAACTTTGAGGTTCGCATTCTTCTTGTCTACATCTTATTGTACTTCTCTGTGTAATTTCTCTGTCTGCTAATAAGTCTTTTGCCACGAAGTATTCAAGTGCTTTCCTGAAGACTCTGTAATACAGACATAAAAGCACAAGGGCTCGCATGAGGCACAGTGAAAGGACCTGAACTAAGGACATGCATCACTGCATGGGAGCAGTGAATGCTCTTCAGGAGGACACCCTCAGGGCAGGACAAGCTCAATGTCAATGTCCTGTCCAGCAGCCACCTTTCCAGCACAAATGTTGAGTGAAATGTCAGGATTGACTTAAGATGTCTTACCTATATAGGGGTCACCAGGATCTTCTTCCTGAGGAAATTAGGGTCCCAGGCCCACATTATTTCTAGACTTTGGTACTGGATGTTACAGACCGGCTGCAAGTCACAGAGCAGAATGGCAGACAGAGTGGCCCAGAGCCACTGTTGACAGAGCCCACAGGAGTGGCCTCATTGCTCCAAGCTGTGCAATGAACCTGAGAAAGTTGCTTTGCTGCCATCCATGACCCAGTACAAATCAGCAAGCAGCTCACATATGGCTCGGCCTGCAATTTCCTTAGTCAGCATCTAAAGTCAGTCCCATGTGTCAGAGCTTGCAACATTTGGGACAGGACTCTTGACTGAGTTTAAAGGCAAAGGCAATAGAGTAGATTTTTTTCCCAAATAGAATGTGCCACCTGTTCAACGTTTTTCCCCCTGCGTAGTGTAAAAATGCTGACTCCAGAGTTATCAGTAGAGGGTTTCATCAATGGCACTAGGCTCCAGTGAATAAACCCAGTGATTTTGTCATCAGCCAGTTCAGCTCAGAGCCTGACTGAGGCAGCTGCTTAGTGTCTCCAGTGTGTGAGTGAACATGCTCTGAAACACAGGATCTGGCAGTGACAGTTTTCCCTTGTGCACATCATCTGCTTCACTGCTTTTCCATAAGGGTGATCCAAAGCTTAGCAAAGACTCATAGCTGGAAATATTGCACACCTATTAGAATTATGGTAATGCTCTCCATTTGCAGAAAGCAATTCATTAGCTACTGGCTCAAGAACCTTTGGCTAACAATAGGCATTTAAACCATCAGGTACCAAAAAGCAGAGCTATGATGCCTTAGCAGGCATGGAGTATTTCTTATTTGCACAGTTGCTGCAGCAAAAGCACTTCAACTACTTCCTACCTAGATGCCAGAAAAAAATTCACTACAAGTATTAGAAGAACACAGTTTGCTTTTGTTGCTCCAATGCAAAATAAGCTTATGATTTATCTTTCTGTAATAGAAATACAGTGTTGTTCATGGAAATAACTCATGTCTGTTTCTCTTAGTGTTGCACGAACATTAACCACATGCTCTCCATTATCATCATTATTGTTATTCATCTCAAAAGGGAGTAATTGGAAAACACATTTGCTATTAGAGACCCCAAAGGTGGTCTGTGATACAAAGTGAGTTGCCCCGAGTCACTAGCTGGGAACGGAGCTCAGAGTCAGTACATAGAGACCAGGACAAATACCACAGCATTTGACATGCAGGAAGAGACAAAGGAAAGTTTTACCTGTCTGCTGAAAGTTGGCAGGAAGCCCCAATTTCCAGCAGACAGGTAAAACTTTCCAAGGTAAGCTTAGCTGTGTACATTCCTCATTCCCTGCACTGTACAGTCCTCACTAAACACCCACTGCCTGACCTGGTTGAAAATCAGTTACCAGGCTGCTACATCTTAAGTCAGTTTGATGTTTTCTCATTAAATCTCTATACACAAATCATAAATGTGTAATTCACTCTGATCCTGCAGGTGTTAATCAGACTTCTAGGCCTGTAGATGAACCCACAATAGTCTTTGGAGGACTTCAGTCACATTACTGTGTTGGTGCTCTGGGTCACTAGTCTAATAAATTTTTTTTCTCAAGACAGAAACAAGCAAGCAGGAACATTTTCTCAATCAAGGGAAACAGCCAACATGGTCAATGACGGATACTGGAACATAAAGTTATTTAATGCTAGAACAGTATAAAGCCACTGAGATGAAGAAAAATAAAACTAGATCCTGGTCCATATGCCAAGAGAAATTGCTTTGCTTAGACTCTTTTTCAAGGCTCACACTTTTCAGCCTAGCATTTCAAAGTCCCACAACCCAACATGTACTGTACAACTTAGTCCATTTCCCCTGGAAGTCTTGGTGTAACAACTTACTCAAGATGCTCTTCCAGTGTTTCCAGACATTCTACAAACTCATTCCTGTGACACACGCAGTGTATTTGCCACTCCAGAGATCCTATCACGAGCTATAATGACATACATGTGTGGATTAGGATCTCACGAGCCAAGTCAATGCCACCACTTTTTTACGGTGATGGGATCTGCTAACCACAGCAAAGCTTGCTTCAGGCTTATGATGAGCAAATTCATATGAATGTAACTACCCATGATAACAGTTTGCCTTTTCAAGAGGTCAAGTAGCATTCGGTCAATGCTCTCAGGCACATGGTGTGACTCTTAAGGATGGTCCTGTGCAGGGCTCAGTTGGATTTGATGATCCTTGTGGGCTCCTTCCAATTCAGGATAGTCTCTGATTCTATGATGTGTATATATATACAACTGTGGTGGAGTTGAGGTGTCAAGAAAATGGTAAATAAGCATTAGATTTATTCTTTAGTAAATATAAGAGTAATTTCAAATTATGCAATCAACATTATCACAAAGCATAGGAGAAGTGTTAAACTATTTATAGTATTAAACCAAATCCCTTTCATCATTGAAAAAGGTTGATTTTTTGCAAATGGTAGTAGACTTCAAAAAAATATGGGGACCCTCACAACTATTTCACAGAGCCTTCAAATATTTTTTATCAGACTAACACGGATCAGTAGTACCTTTAATATCTTTTTTCCTGACAGATGTCAGTATTCCTTTGCCTCTGCACACTTACTCCTCCACTCCCTCAGAAGTGATAAAACCTTCTGCACTTTGATAATAAAGTATTTATTTCAAATGAAAAATCACCTTGTAATAAAGCAAGTGTAAACCAGATCAGAAAAAAAAATCTGTTAATCAGGGAGAATTTTTATTAGTCAATGATGTAACTAATTAAAACCATTGATTGATAAACATAACACAACAACAAAGTTATCTTACTCCTAACCCAGCAAAATGGTCTGCCTGCTGCACATGCAGATAGTATGGGATGACCTGCTTACAGATAAGTCTGCAACTGCTGACCAATCTATTTTTACTTAGTGGTAGTGTTTCCCCAGCTCAGCAGTTCTGACAGATCACAGCTTTGAGTCTGAGACATTTGTGAACCATCTCTTTGTTAGTCACAAATAGCAAAGTGCACATCGATAAATCACACCCTTTGTCTCTTCCCTCCCCCCACACAGTTGATGCTTTTTCTTGTGAAACCAGCCCAGGCTGAACACTATTAACCTGGAAGAAATTCTAAAGAACAGAGCCTATGTAATAGAAAATGACCTCAAATAATTAACATTTTTGAAGTGGTTTTTACCTGAATTTTGTCCAAGGTACATAAATCATCATTCAACTTTCCTCTTCCTGGCAGTGCACTTAGACATAGCCAGCCTTAAAATGATGACATCACCAGCCCGTGATCCTTCATTATAAGTAATTAAAGCAGTAATGTGGCTTCTCTCATGTAGTAGTCATCAAGCAGACTTACTCATATGAAATCTCAGGCATAGTGCACCTGAGGTGAAACAAAAGAGCACAGGACTCAATGTTTTTGGTGAACTGCTGGTACCTTTGTGTGAATTTATTGCTGCTGAGAGAGTAGTGCATGTTAACATGCAGGGAGACTAAATTCTGCTATTAATCCATAAGACAGATACTGCAGAGGTAATAATAGGTTTCCTATTCACATACAGTATCAAGGCCATAACAAGGAAGGAAGGAAGGACTTAGTTTAGTCTGTGCCTCTTCAGATTTTGGCCTTTCTCGTAAACACACTGGCAAAGCTATCAACATTAATGTCTGGATAATATGTTCAATGACAGGGACAGTACCCAACAGGAACTCTTAGACACTCAAACACCTTTCTGCAAAGACTAATGATGATGAAAACTTTCCTATGCTTTGGTCCAAAATCAGCAAGCTGAATCAGCTACCTAACAGCAGTTTACCCATCTAACCATGAAGGCATTAGAGGATTTTATGCTGTTATTGCATGAATTCCAGACTGTTATTTTAACTCATTACAAAGTTTCAGAATATGCACTGCTATTTTCTACATGGCAAACAATAAAGCATTTTTCTTCCATGGGCAATTACAACAGTATGTATCACATTATATTTTAATTCACAACCCACTTGGTGATCTCTTCTGTATCTTTTTCTTTAATAGATTCTGCAAAATATGGTCCAGTTTATGGGACTACTTACAAAGCCCCATTCCAGACTTAGTTGCTTCCATGTAAAAAGCAGTTGATAGTCTCCATTAGAACTGTTCTGTGTATCTGTTTTTTCTGTCCCATTCTGGACTCCACTGTCCTGGCATAATCAACACTATTTATGCTGCTGAGCTTAGTTAGGACACTATCATGCAAAGAACAAAACTTTCTTGCAAGTGTACCAACCTGCGCTGGTCATGCAATAAGTATGATAGATATGCAACAAAAAAAGGCATTTAGGAAAGGAGAAGAGCACTTACAAAAAATTCTTCTTAAATCTATAGTTTTGCTTGTGACAAATTCTGGATTACAATTACATATTTTTATTGCTTCCACAGTTTACTAGATTGAATGATGCTCATTATTCAAAAAATCTTGGAGGACTGGCTATTCAGAACCTGATGACCATTTCTTTGGCTGTGGTGATTCAAACTACCTGCATACCCATCCCACACCTGCTTTTGTCTTTCAAGCCAATTTTCTGCCTCCACCCATCCTGAATCCACACGATGGCACTACACCACACCTGTGTCAATAAAACACCAAAAAAACCCCAGAGCTTAGAGCTGAGCATGTAAGAGAGGAGAAGCCTTGCCAAAACAAGATGTCAGTTAGAATTAACCTTGCATTACTAAGTATAAATCTTATTTTTAACCTTATCTCCAGCTGGACAATTCAAATGGAGGCAAATCTGAGAGCACAGGGAGGATCCAGAAGATGTGGTCACGGTTCTGCAGGTATGATCAACTTTGACAACATCCATAGAATGATAGAATCTAGGAAACCCTGTTCCATTTAATCTGGAAACAATGAAAAGAAAGAAAGAAAGAAAAAAAGGCAGAAGCTATTTCATACCGTGGAAAATGATGAAGTGCATACTGACTTTCTCATCAGTCTTTTTAGATAGGTGATGCATGATTCCTTCCACACTCATTATTCTATAAAGGTTACACAGTCAATCCCCAGTTCCAGAGAAAGATCAGACATGACTGTCATTCCTAATATTTGTCTTACCAGTTCTTGAAAAAAATAAAAATTACAGAGTCTAGCTAAGCTTTCTGTTCCAATGCTTCATCTCCTCCATATTATGGAGTGGATGTTTTTCCTTATACCAAATGTAAGTTTTCCTCGCTGCAACTGAACCCATCTTGCTTTACCAACTGTATTCTCACCTATCTGCAGTGTACAAAACATATAGTTTTCCTATGTTTCAATCTGCTTTCCAGTGATTAGGAGATATGTAATTACATTAACCTTATTCAAGTTAATATAATTTTGGGCTAGGTAAGTAGCCCAAAGAAAACTTACTACGTATTTTTTAAATAGTGAGAGAAATGTTATAAGAATAGCAAGCAAACAGACTGCCTTGTCAGCTGGTTTTCCTATTATTTAAAAAATAACCTTCACAAAAAAAAAAAACACAAAAAAGCCTCCCACAGCCCCTTCTAGAACAGTATCATGGGAATTATACTAACTGGAAAGATAATTAGTTATATCTAACATAGAATTCAGGATAAAATAGTGGGATCTTTTAAGATCAGTTTCAGTCTCATCATCCAGTATTCAGAAAAATGTATTTCCATGGTGTATTTCACCAAGACCTGAAAGAAAAGGTTGGCTAAAGAGCATTTTATATTTCTGACCAATAATATAAATGATTGGCCTTTCTCTTTATACAAAAATGATCATCTTTTCTCTCCTGTCATTATCATCTCTCAATTAGCCCTATACCAAGGGTTGCTTAATTAGTTCATTCTTCTATTTATTTAATCTGTTTACCAAGAAAAATTTTTCATTAAAAAATAAGTACTGCAAGCCTAGAGTGCAATCATCTATTTTAAGATTAGGGTATAATATATATTCAGTTGAGTTATTAAATTTATAGATAATATTTCTAAAAGATACATTTTCTAATTAGAATTCTAATCCATTTTCTCTCTGTGTGAAGAACATTAATAAAAAAGGGGTTTATATTTCTTTGTTTGAATGAACACTCAGTTACAATTCTGGTTTATTTGTTCAGACTGCTGACATTTTCATGGTCTTTTATTAAAGACCTGATTAACCTGCAGAAAGAGCACGGTGTTTGTACAGAGCTTAGGTTCTCTAAGCCCACTTCACACCCACATATTGCCTTCTGTTAGGGGAGCACTGGTAATGTCAGCATCCCCTGTCATATGACAGAACCTTCAGAGGACTGACCCCTCTGCCAACACAATGCGATTTATAAAGCCAGCAGCCAGAATATGAGTAACATAGAGTGTTCACCTGAGCCTTTGGCCAGCAACAGTGCTGCTCCTGCACCCTGGGAATGGAGAAAATACCTGGCCATGCTGCTCTGCTAACACCTTTATCCACATTGCTGTCCACTGGCATCCACTTCCCATAATAATCAACTTCTTCACAGCAGGTTTACTACTTCTAGACAAAAGTATTGGCTTAAAATATCTGAGGCCCTCTGCATGTGACTCTCTCTGATATGCTGAGGATATTATTCTCCACAAGCTGATCACTCATTCCCTAGTTTAAGAGTCTTGGAAAGTTAAAGCACTGACTGCATGGACATGGGGAAAATGAATATGACTAAGAAAATTTACCTATATGCATTTTGAAGTAAGCCATCTGAAGGTTTTGCATCAAATAATAAAAAAGCCCAGAGATACCTAAGATATTTAATGAAACCAAATTCTTTACAGCCTCAGTGTTTCCCTATTACATGTTGACTTGGGTTATGATGTTCATAAGCAACCAACAGACCAGAAATGCCACTTTTGTGAATCAAACAGTTAGAGATTCTGAATTTGAAGGGAATTTATTAACATTACACAGTATCATTAGGTCCACACCAGAGATGCAAAATAGGAAACAGGTTATAAAATGCAAGATATGACCCTAGCAAAGTCATTATCAACTAATTTAAGATATGATGTTGTGACACTAAGGGAAATAAAGTAATTGTGAGAGGATGTGATGGGTAGAAAGGATCTAGAGTTATGTAATTACTGAGTAAAAGATAATTGCAAACCTGAACTGATCAAGCTTCTGCTGAACAACAACTTTTCAATTTATTGATCTGTTTTGCACAGGCTGAACCACTACAAATACGTCAATTTTGAAAAGTTCTCATGGTCAGGAGTTTCATTTTTCTGTACTGGCTGCATACTGCCTGCTTTTCCTGTGTGTATGATGCTTAGATTATTTTCCAACTTCCTATATTTTCTGAAAAAATAAAATGGGCTACATTCTCAACACCAAAGAAAAATTTGCAGACGCAAAAAATACATACCTAGGCTTATGTGTCTCTGTGCATCTTCTCTCAATGCCTCCATGTACACACACAAGATTTAATATTCAGGAACTCAGCCAGGTACACAATGAAGCTGTGGACTTGCATACCCTGTGCAAGACTTTCCTGCGTTAGAAATCTCTGCTGAATGCAATAAAATCTCTATGAAAATCTCTCTTACACAATGGGAATATAAACAAGAACTTCTGCTTGTATATCCATGCGTACCCTTTCAGGTACACTGCAAATTCATGCTCCACTAAACTGGCTCTTTGGCTCAGATAAATTGACATTATGCCTTCCCTCTTGCCAGAGAGCTATAGGTTCCACTAAAGGGCCTGCCAAATCTCTGCAGCAAAGGCTCTACATGACTCAAATATATGACTTGGAGGGTAATATTTTCAGGCATTTTCTGTCTCCCCATTCCCTCTTTCAGCTCCTTGCCTTCTATTTCCTCTGTGTCTGTGAGTGCTTCAGCTCAACCTGCTTCCTGAGTGTTAGCAGTCCCAGGAGCCTGGAGACAGCATTTTCCAACCAGCAAGGTACATATTGAGAATCTGAACCTCCAGAGTGTTCTGAGTGTGAAGATCGTACACATAGAAAATATCAGGCTATAAGGAGAAGGTTTGTCTTTTAGGATCAGCAGGATTGCAACCTGTAATACCATGCAATAGTTTACAGACTAGCGAATATTGGGGTTCTTTGAGCAGAATTTTTACAGGTGTTGTAAGAGTTTTCAACTTGTAGTGAATACATACACCTAACTACATCTCAAAAGCTGGTGCCTAGATCTTCAAGAGTACACAACACAAAAAAAAAGTTAGTGAAAATTACATACCATTTTTTTTAAAAGCTTTAATCTAGAAAATGCTGAATGTAAAATATATCAGATACTAAACCAGAGCTAAATTTGATCTTAGCCAAAAGGGCATTTGCCTGTGTTCAGTTTTGAGTAACATCTATATCAGATTGGCACTCATAGCCCAAACAATGACCTTTTTAAAATTCATTTTTAACATTTGGTTTTATATAAGCAGGAAAAAACTTCGGTCCAGATGCTGCCTTTAAAGGAGTGCATTTGTACTACAGAAGGGAGGAAGATGGGAGGAAGCACCTCGCAAGACCATAGTAGTTATTCCAAGGAAAACAGAGCATCTCTGTTACTCGAAAGGTATAAAAGTCTCTCTAGGATATCAAAAGCAAGTTCTGTTCACAGAAAATTAACCTTAGAGAAACAGCTGGATGAAAACTAGGACATCATGGTATGTTGTATAAATGTAGAATTTGGGATAAAAATGTAGTTTATAATAGAGTTATTTGCTGAAAATGTTTCTATTTTTATTACAGAAAGAACATGTGTTCCTAGTCCTGGCTGGCAACTGAAAAGCATAGAAATAGCAGAGTAGCTATCAGTGATGTCTAGAAAAGGGCAGAATATTTTGTGGCGTGTTGAAAATGCTTTACTTGCCCAGCTGGTTTTAAACGATACCAGCTACAAAGTCCTCTGGGCTTTAATCATTCCAGCAAAGGAGAGAGGGTTGGAAGAACTTAATACCTAACTCTTAATCTGGTTGCTCTCTGTTCCAAGGATGCAGGGAAATGTCTGTTTCAATCTAATAACTTTTTCATTTTGGAATTCTGCCTCTCAGGGCAACAGAACAACAGCATTGTTTGGTCGGTCACACAATGAAACTTTAAATGCAATAGCAGATCTTGGAGGGTGAATATTAAAGCTACCACCTTCTCTGTTCAGCCAGAGTTGCAGTCAAATACACGAGTTCTGCTGACAGTGTCTTCATGCTGGCTCCAAGTGACAGCAAGCAAAATAAAGGGAGAAATATCTGTAGGCTTGTCATGTACTAATATCCTTTTGATAATGCAGACTGTTAATCCTAACCCAGGTAAAGAGAAGAAAAGAAATTGGGTTCTTATCTTAAAGAGTCCACATTGGCCAGATGAACACTTCAAGGTCATTCAGTATCGCTATAAACAAAACAAATGTATCAGCTCTATTATGTTGCTAAAATCCCATCTGACTGACAACATTTCCACCAAACATAACCAATTTATTTTTGTTTAAAGCTTTAATTAAGTATTATAGATTGAAGTAATTAATAACTTTAACATACACTGACCCACAGAGAGCAAATACCTCAATCAGGTGAAGCCGGGGGAAAGGAAATGCATGAACTAAAATAAAACAATTCTGTCCCCTCAGTCTCTCCTTGTAAATCAAAGAAAGGAATTTTTATATTAATTGGCAAAGAGTCTATGTCTAGTCTGACTGCTGACACAGTTAGTCATAATAATAAAAAACATGTCTGTGGGATGTGAAAATGCAGTTTGAATGTTAATAATGTCTTCATTTTCTGTTCTGATTGATTAGTTTGAATAAAATTCAAGCAGCAATGTCCCTGCTCCAATTTCTTATCTTGGGAAAATCTCAAAAATCAAGTAACATGAGTTAGTAATGCATATAAGTGACTGCCTGTGTAGGGAGTTCCATTTCAGAGACACTTCTCAAAAAAACATAATGATGATTAGGTGGGAAATCATTGCAGAACAAGTTTCAAATTCCGAATATTTTTCCATCCCTCACTGCTTACATTTATCACAGGTAGAATTTGCTTAGCAAACACAGTGTGGAAAACACTACTTAGAACAATGTGGATGGTAATATTAAAATCACTAGCCCTATGTCTTACAAAATTTAAGTACTCAGACCACATTTTAAAATAATATTGTTACTGTTTTCCTGAAACCAACCCTCAAAACCTCAAGAGAATAAGCATGAAGTTAAATGTCTCCAAAATCTGACTCAGCTTGATGATACGTACAAAAGCCAACGTTGGTGAACCAAGCCTGTGTATTAGGTTTGCATTTCATTGTAACATTTTGGCATCATATCTTTTAAATATGTTTAGTGTATTTATATGTCCATTTCCAAACTGATGAGGAGATACTATGTTATTAAAAGCATTATTCTTAATCTTCTGACGTTGGAACCCCAAATTTCAATGTTTTTGTCATATGCTAATTGTGAATGACTGCTCCTCATGAGGTTCAGTGAATTAAACTTATGCTTATACATTCGTTAAAATCTCATTGGTCATTTTATTTCTTATTAATACAGAATAAAAGGATCTTAACATAATCCATAATTCATTAATAATTCCATTTACATTACCTGAGTCATTGTTCACAGATAACAAATATTTTCAAACACTGGAGCTCAAGGGGCAAAAGAAATAATTGACTATTTGCTGTTTATTCTCCTCTATATGAAGAAGTAGTTCTTCAAAATATAACTGCATCTGAGAGAGATGTACTCAGTAGGTCTGGAAAGAAGAACTGAACATGTAAACTTTGGAAATTTCATTTCCTAGTCAAAAGGGAAGTAGATGCCCCAAAATGACATTAATACCTTAAAACTATGAAAGTCAAACACTTTGCTCTTTCTTGGATTAAATAATACTGCATATACAAACCTTATAGATTAAAAATCTGGAAGAAAAAAATCTTTAGAAGTGAAAACATGAAATGATGGCATGCAGCAATATGCAGAAAAAGCCCTATTTCCCATATAGGAAAAGAGGAATAAAGAGGGAAGCAATCTTTGTTGTAAAAGATATAAAAGCTCACAGTGTATTTACATTTTCCTTTGCTGAAGTCAATCCTGGAAATCAGATTCACATATTTTGCCCACCCCATTTCTTGGAGCTGAGCATCAACAGCACACTGCTGTGTACTGAGAATGTTGAATTATGACCTACTGCAGAATCAGTACTTTTGAAATCACAGCTTCATAAACTGCAAATTGATATCCATGAAGTAGAGCTTTTCCAAATGTGTCCAGAGGAGATTTTGAATTAAGCAAAAATGATAATCAGAAATGATCCTTGATTTCCCTTGGAAATATACACCCTATTTTCTGAGTGGTTCATGTTCAAAGGAACAGTCTTTTCACTTATTTGGATGAAGAACAGGGCTTCATTCACACAGCAGTTACTTTTCAGTAAGACAGACTGTTTTGTGAACAAGCTTACAGTCCTCACTGCTGAGCAGCTCCTGCACAATTCCTTTACTTCAGCAACTGAGTCATGATTTAGTTCCAATGTCCTCCCTGAGATAAATGGACGACTGGCCTCTCTGCCAGTTCTTCAAATCAACATCACATAACATTACTCTCAGAAGGACAGAAAAGAAACAAATCACTGTAGTCACAGAGGGCAGAGATGTGACAAATAAAAAATCCCCCATCAGACAGAATGGAGAATGTTGAAAGTCACATTTAGATTTACACCTCCCACTGCAGGAAAGAGAAGTGCAGGAAACAATCAAAGTGCACAGTAGCAATATCTTGGTTCATTGTCATTGAGAAGATCAGCAAAATGCACGGTAGTGGATTTTCGAGCAGATGTACCACAGCAGTGCTGCAGTTGGGCAAACAGAGTTGTGTGCCTTCCCCACTGGCTAAGAAGTTTTCCTTGGAGATGAATGCTTCAGCTTTAGGGAAAAAGTATACAGTCAGCTGTAACTTGTACCATTAACAAAGACCAGTGAGGCAAATATAAGCACCAAAATTCAGGCAGCTAGCTGAAAAAACTATTTTGAGACAAGAGAAGTTAGACATTTTCCGTGATAACAGGGACACCATGAGCAAAAATATTCATACAACTTTACTAGAAGCAGAAATACTAAAATATTTTCTCCTAAATTATGTAATTCGAAAGAAAGTAATATAAAGGGTTCCAAACATGTTGCAAAAAACATCTTGCCTGTTTGAGTGCCTATTCCAAGCATACCAGCTCTTTCAGCTCTTGCTAAGTCCATGATTTTAAAAACACAATAAAACAAATCTAACAGTAAAGACTTCAGCACATTAAAGTTTGGATAGACTTTTAAGTATCCAGCAAAGACAGAAGGGCAACAAGAACAGTTTGAATCTTCCTGACTGTCATGCAGGATTAATGTGTTTGACTCAGAGGTATCACAGTATTGGAAGGACAGAGCTGAAATTGTAGCTGGCCATTTTGTAATAGCGTCATCTCAGTTTAAAGGTCTTATGATGAATTGTTCCCAACAATAAATTTAAAAAACCCAAAATCAAACAGAAACAACAAACCACCCCAAAAAATAAACAAAACTAACCAAAAACCTCCAGCATTTTGAGTTGGGGCTTGCATAATAAAAGTGCTCTGAACATAGCACAACTTTTGAGTGACATTTGGGAGACATCAGGCTGGAAAAACTGGAATCTTTAGTGCTCCCTGAGGTCATGGTACAGTAAATGACTGCAAGGATTGAAAAAGACACCAAGGTGTGTTCTTGGATCTGATCTCAGGCATCTTACATCACCGTAGCCTTTTTTTTTTTTTTCCTTTGTATACTGAAGGTTGCTTGCTAAAAGACTTTTTTTTTCTGGGTCAAGATCGATGTATGAAATCATGCAATCTTTAGAAAGTTACAATTATCTAAAAATGAGATATTAAAACTGTTCTGAACATTTAAATGAGAGCAGATGAAATTGCTTATGTTGCAATGAAGTGTCAATATTCATTATGTTTTTAATTAAAATGACATTCAGTTCCAGTTTTTCCCACTACTGTGGGAAATACAAAGTTATAAAATGTAGAAATGGGTAAACAGCAAAAACATTTAGCAGTTACATTTTCATAGAAGTGAACATATTTACTTTTTCTTTACTTATTATTAATCTAGTTGACAGTGAGAAGGTTCTGCTGGGAAGTACTTCTCTAGGAATCAAAACAAGATGCATACTCTTGAGATCACTGCTTCCCATACTTATACTGTTTGGTTTTTTACTCTAATTCTAATATTTTTCCTTAGATTTTCTAGCTATGCCTTTAAAACTGAAATGTTGACATTACCAGAACACCCAGGATTTTCTCCAAGGGAAACTAATTCTTGGTATTATAAGCAGAGGTTGATTTCTCATCTGATTTTGCTGGTGGACCTGAGGACCAAGAAAGCAAGAGCAGGAAAAAGCACTTTCCCACCCAATTGACACCCAACAACATACATGTATTCCAAGTCACAGAGAGGGGGGCAACAACTAGGAGGACTCTTAAGAGCTTTCTGAAGCCAATTTCTAGCAACTAGTTCAGGGACCAGTACTTATTTTAACAACTGCTTTGACTGACCCAAACTGGCCAGTCTCCAGCATTGTATTAATGCTCAGTATACATCCTAGAAGACAGGAAAAATTCAGTATGACAACTCTCAGATGCTCCCCAGAAACAAGAAACCAGGAGTTTGGCAGAGTATTAATTAAACCTTCCAGACACAGGTGTGAGGACAAATGATCACCTGAAGTTCTCCAAAGGCTTGCCCAAGAACTTCCTAGAAGCCAGCCTTCCCAGCAAACCTAGAAATTTGACAGAAGTATTTGTCTTTTGCATCTGGAATTACTATTTCAGCCACACTTAGTGCTTGGCAAGTCTGATGGCTAGATCGTTGTCACTACTGCATTTTAGAAAGCTGAATGAATAGCCAGGTATGCAATGAATTATTTTTTGAGGCATAAGGAGTAGGTACTTAAAACTCTTACACCTCACCACATCCCTTCTTTAGTGTAGCCAATAACTTACTCATGCCTTCACCACTCATAAGTGTAATGCAATTATCCAGGACACATGCCAATATAATCCTTGTAGCATACATTTAAGAAGCTATGATTCACAAAATAACTCAAATCTTTTACACTGAAATATTTACAACATGTGAAATACTTTTTTGCATACAGGCATTTAAATTCTACACAACTAAAAAAACCCAAATCCTATTATTCTCTTAATACACCTTGTGGAAATGAAGCCTTTCTAAACATGTCAGTTTTGTAGTGCTGGAAGGCTGCATTTCACACAAATAAGCCACATCAGATCCGTGTCTTTTTTCTGAAGCAGTTACTGCTAAGAATTAGTTTGCAAAGTATTTGAACACTAAATTGTAAATTACTCAAGCAGGCTCTTGTCAACATGCATTAACACCATTTACAGCTCTGTTTATAAGAGGCATTTCCCCACTCTCACTCCATAGCATTTGTATTGAAGTTCATTGTTCTACAAGTTGTATTGATGTTGCTGTGCAAAGTTCAGACTTAGCAAAGCTGCTTATCTGCATACTGCAATACTCTAAGTAGCTGCCTATTGATTTTTTCCTTCTCCTTTAAAACCATCATGCCTTCTTCCAATATTTTCCTTAAATACCCAGTGTATAGGACTGGAAGATAGTAGATGGATATTTCAAAGAAACTCATAAAGTCTTAAGACTAGTTAACTCTCCATCAAGAGAAACACATTTCCTTGTGTTTCATGAAAAGTATAAAATAAATTAAATCTCTTAAATTAAATTCCCTTTATTCATTAAAGAAATAAAAATTCAGAAGGACACTGTGAATTAATATATCATGTTATAATCAATATCACATTAAAATAGTTGATTTTTTTTCACATGCAAGGAACTTCTAGAGCTATAGTAACCTTAGTACAATTTCTGGGTTTAAGCATTTTAAAAGGCACATATTAGAGCCATTCAATTATGAAGACAGACAGCAGTATTTTTAGCAAGACCTTTCTAGGAAGTCATTTAAGATATATTACACATAGGTGCCCAGAGTCCTGTCATATATCTTGAGCATGGACAATATGTCTGCAAGAATGCTTCAGTTTCATGACAATTTCTCAAATTCTATTCATGGGTTTAATAATCTCCCCATTTTTAAACGATATCAGCTATTTTGGCCTTCAGAGTCCTGTCATTTTCTTTAAAAGTTAATTTGAAAAAATGGCAGCATAGCTCTTAACAGAGAGAAGTCTTTACAATTACGCTTTCTTTCATGCTCCTCTCAATACAATCAAAAGGACATGAACGTTTGGACAGACGAACTCCAGCCTTCATGGCTTCTGCTAATTCTATAGGCAGGGAGTTCTCCAACACATAACATTAACCTGCTGTCTTCTTTAGGTTCACACACAGCTCATGGTTTGATAGCTTATGGTGCATTTGTTACCTTCTCATGGACCTTTTTACAGTATAAGATCAGTGCTGTGTTTGGTTAACTTTCTGGAAGTTCTTAGTCTAGCTGCCAAAATCCTAATCTGGAGCACCACTAAGGGACTTGTTCTGTACAAAAAAAGAAGACCAGATGTGAATATTACTAGCATTTTGTTCCATTATCAGCAGGCAGAATTCGTGTCCTTCTGGTGACAGCATGACTTAGTTTGATTGGTGTTTTGGCCAGTTGCTCAAGCATGTTTTTGTAAAAGAACTGTACAAATTGTTTGTAATGAAATCCAAACCTGCTGACAGGTTAATTATGAAACCTCCATTTGGGCCCTTTAAAATTTTCTCCGTGATCCGAGGGTGAGTGACTGTGAGCAGATTTATGATTTCAAGTTGAAATTGTGCTGAACACAGAGGTTTTGTATCATTTAATGTGAAACCAAGCAAATCTTAGCAATTTGGGATGAATTTTATTATGTAGTCTTCCAAAGGTTCAAATATGAAAGTCAAAGAAAAGCCAGTAAAAGTAAAAAGAGACAAGAGATCACATAAATCTCTGGAGACAAAGTGATGGTGTTTTTGACAAACAAGAAGAGTCACAAAACTGTAATATTCAAGAGTTGCCAATATTATGTAGTTCACAATTTTCATGGCATTTACTCTTGATTTTGGTTAGAGGGTGTTTTTGCTCATGATCTGTTCATCTGCTTCAAATAACCAAAATACTCACTGAATTCTTCTTGTTATTGATGTGATGCCTGGAGTCCTTTTGCTTAAGTGCAGCATGCTTACAGCCTAGGCAAGCACACAAAGATATTTCTATTTCACATGGCTACAGACCATTAAAGCTGTACTTTTCTCAGGAAAGATGATGGCCCCTTCACCACTGATATATAACCAGCTATGGAATTAAAAACCCTGACACAGGAGATGAGATTTTTGAAGGCAGAATGAAAATGTAGTGATCATACAGTGCAGAGGCAAACACTGAAGAGAAAGGATATGGAGCATAAAATGCAAGAGGAGTCAGAAGACAGCCATAAAGAGTATGAGAGTCAGGAAAATTCTAGGAGTGGAAAAAGAAATCTGTCTGGGTGGCGAGGACACTCAAAAATGGTGTCTGTCAAGAGATAAGTACTGCTAAAAAAGGCACACTAGAGAGCTCAAACAGTGATCTTAGCTTCACTTCAGAAGAGTATGGCAAGAAGTTGCACAGTATGCACACATTGTGTCATTTACTTCGTCTTGGAAGGTATTACTTGACCAAGGTCTTAATCTGCTACCTAATGAGATGCTAACCCTCACGAATGAACAGTGATTTCAAATATTTTCTGATTCTCACTAATATTCACTGCACTGATTCTAGACATTTTTCTTAGCTATCTACACTAATAGTCTTTTTTGAAGTGGGAGCAATTTTTTATTCCTTTCCAATCAAACAGCAAGTAATGAACCCAATAAAGAAATCTTTGAACAAGTTTTTTTCTCTACAAGCTCCTCTAGTGGTTTAATGTAAAAAAAAATTGAATCTGTAAACATGTCTAACAGAGAATATTTTAATTTGTTCACAAAATGTCTCAACATTATTTTTTATCACATAAGCAAAGATAAATCAAACTTTGCTTCTTCTCTCTTTTGCTGGCTAGGGCCAATAGTATATTTCCCACCATTGCTTCATTAAGCAGATCATTTCCAGTTCGAAGAAGACATCTCAGATGACTACTACTTGGAAAACAGCATTAATAATAATGCTTGTTACTGACCAAAGGATAGCATTGAGACTATTTTTAAATGTGGATTTGTTAGACTTGTGATGGATTAGCTTGTTGTCCTGCTTGATCTCCCAGGTTCAGACATGTTTCTCTAATTAAAAAGTGGATATTAAAGTCGAACATTCTGCATTTGACAAGAGGGGATGATTTTCTGTTAGCTTCTTAATAATGTTGAGAGAAACCATATGGAGATCAGGCTTGTGATTCAGAAGCATTTCATTTTCACTTCCTAGACAAACCACAGTTCAGTTTGGAAGTGATGCAAGTGGTGCTAGTTTTCAAGTTGAACATTTACAGGAAGAAGAAAAGGAAAAAGTAAAACTGACAAAAATTTCAAACACAGCCCTGAAAGAATCTGCCAAACGTGATATATTCATAAAAATCAACACCTCATTCAAAAATAATGGATAAAATTTTGGGCTAAACATAGTATCTTCTGCTATATTTCCCCATAACTACCAACTCACATGATGCTGCTTCAGATTTGAAAGCACTTACCAGAGATTGTTTTTACAAGAAGGAATCCTTGATTTCACATGTACTCAGCTAGGGCAGCCTAAATAACCCCCTCAGCGAGAGGAACCAGGACATGGGTCCATAACAAGCAGTATCTACTGCAGAAATCACAGAAAATGAAGAGTGCAATGGAGGAAGGCAGCAGCATCCATGCCAAGCCTTTCGTATTGATTGGAGAACCAAAGGTGAATTGCTCAATAAGAACAGCAGTTAATCTGTGCAGTAGTGACAGAGAATCAACTCTGATTTTAGACATGGGTCTGTTGCAACATGAGAATTACACAGACTCTTGGTGGGGGAAGGGGGAAGAAGAATTTTATTAACTCAGATAAACTATACTGATAGAGAAGGCAAATCTGATTTGATTGTGACACAAACATCCACTTCTAGCTGTAGACACATGGTAAAAAATAATTAGAAATGGGTATTATTACAAAAATAGATCTTCCATTTAATTTATTCATAGCTCATGATTCTGTGCTACTGAACACACTGTGCTGTTTTCTCCCTCTCATCTCCACCTTTTGATTAATAAACTTCCAAAAAGTCTAAGTGAGTCATTATCTCAATGACATTCTCAACTTCTAATTACTCTGATCATCTCCAAAATTAAGATATAGTTCCTACACTGTTTTGACTCATTTTTTTCAAACTACCACATGATGACTTTTTTTGTGATTATCTAACACAAGAAAATATTAGGTTGTTCCTCAATTTTATTTGCTGAATGCTGCTTAGAGTTCTAGGGTCACAATTCTAATTCTAGCATTGTGGAAGCAAGCCTAGTTTCTGTAATAATCCTTTTCCCTTTGTACTGATTTTATCCAATATTGTGAAATTAGAAAAGCCAACAGAACTTTGAAGCTTTTCAGATGAAGCACACGCATTTTAACTTCTATTTTACAGTTAACTTTTATTTTACAGTTTTGCTACTAGCAAAAAACCATTTTATTTCTGTGCTCTCATTCCACAGAAATAATCTATATTCTTAGTAAATATTAATTTATAGGAAAATAAACCAGCAAAATACAGTTTAAAAGGCTGAATATTTTTCAGGACTATGAAAAAACAAAGCAAGACAAATGAAAATGAAACACGGAAGATATTTCTATAATTCCTGGCTTCATAAAGCAGGGGTACAAAAAAGATGCAGGGACCACTTCTCTGTACACATTCTAATAAATATCCAGTCCCTTTTTGATTGTTTTCAGTCTCTCTTCCACTAAAAATAATTGATTTTATTTCCTTATATATGAGAATCATTGAATTCTTATGGCTCATAAATGCAGCATGATCAATACTACAAAAAAAGTGTTACAAATGTAGATATTTTGCATTAACTCAGTTAAACCACTGTTGGTATATTTCTGGGTTTTACTCAGCTAGCCCTTGCCCTCATTCAAAGTGAGCACTGGAGAAATACTAAGACAAATATTTTGAAAATGCAACTTCCTCTGGTTTCTCAGTGTGTCCACCCAGCCAAGAAGTGTAATTAAACACCTGATTCTCGCTCTCTGGTACACACATACAGAGATATAAATGTATACTGGAGTTTGTTGAATTAGGAATACTTCTATTATCTCACCTATTTGAGATTAAGTTTTCCAGCAGAGAGATCATGACTTCCTGAGTCCGCATACAGCTGTTGCCAAAACCTGTGCCTTGATTTCCCCATATCTGCATTAAGTAGTAGCATTCTATAAATATACTATGATCATTGAAACCATCACAGGAAAGAGTCCCGCATTTTTGCAACCAGCATGTCACCAAATCACAACTGTGGATTTATAATGCTACTGGTTTTATCTATTAACACCTATAGATTTTGTTGTTCTACAGAAACAAAGTAAAAGAGTGCAGTCTATGCCATTTCAAGATTATATCCAAGAACGGTATTAAAGAAGCATATCCTAAAATTGTTAACACCCCAAGGAACCATTTGGCCCCAGGTGCATCTGTTCTACATGAAACATTGTGCACATTCAGGAGTCACTAGGGATACACCAAGGTGATCTTTTTCGGTGGAGAGAACCAATATAGGTGAATATATGGATGTTTTAATTCTAACGTCACAACACAAGATTCAAGTTGCCAGTTCTGCTCCATGGCAGCACTGTTAGTTAAGCAGCTTTAGGTCCAACCAGCTATTTTGAACTCTCCCTTGGCTGCAGCTTGAAAAGCACAAGAGAGGATATAGTGAGGCGGAGGATACTCAAAATAAATCTTGGCTGGTGTGGTGGCTGAGGAAAGAGTTACACCACTTTATCACATACCCTTTGTACAATGTTAAATCTAAATTAATTAAATAAATCAGTTGATGAAATCACCCTATAAATGTGACAGCACATCATAATTCAATGCAGCTGCAAGATCAGGGAGCAGATGGAAGACGTTGGATTTTCCTTTGAGCTGAAGTGCCATTTTGCTAGTCCCATTCTATTTCTTTTAAGATTACTACAAGTGCATGTGTACAAAGGGCCTGATTCTGCAGCTGCTTCTTGCACAGTACTTCACTGTCAGGAAACTTTCCACAGAAACAAAGCAGCTGCAGAACTATACCTTTCATATTTTGTTCAGCCGTAGTAGGAGAATCCTGGCCTGTGTTACATTGGTGAAAATGAGGACAAAAGTTTGCTTTAAGTTTAATGTAGTCCATTAAGTAGTGAAATGATCCTCCCTGTTGTCCTCTCATTATGCACTGTACATTAAACAGAGTTCTTTTAACAAGGGTAATTGTTTCCTCTGAAGTTCAAGCTTCAGTACTAACAAGCAATCTGGATTTTTCTCATGACAAGCAGTGCCTCAAACAGAAAACAACATGCTTTTGGCTGGCTAGAGCTTTATATTCTTAATTCACCTTTGCACCATGCAAAAGAATCAAGGAGAAAGGGAAAACATGAAATAAAAATATTTTTGAATAGTCAATACGTCCCAAATGAAAACAAAAGTGACTTAGAAATTGCCTTTGGAACAATTTATAGCTGTGTGTAAGTCCCAGAGCAGGCTGACCACCTCAGCCATGGGCCTATGCAAGTGGATTTAGTGCCTGGGGAGCTGCCTGCTGCAAAGTGCCAGACTTTGCTCTGCGCTTTATTCTCCGTGTCACAACCCAGTGACATGGGAGAACAGGAGGGTGCTATGCAGATCTTGATCTTTATTTTCATCTTCAGATTCTCAGGTTAAAAAGAGACAGTGCAGAGTGATGGACTTGCCTTATAAAAGGAAACAAGCATGAGTGTCATTCCTTGTCGTGGCAGGGGACAGCAAGGCTGAAGAATCAAATAGGATGCCTTTGCAGTGACTTACAGTCTCACCCAAAAGCATACCAAACACAGTACAAATCTTTCCATATTGCTGGATTTGAGTTTATGTTGTTTTGTTGGTTTGTTTTTTTTATTCTCTTTCAAAATTGTATGAAGCTTTCATGAATAGCAAAGGTAATTTTGAAAACATGAATCAAACGGGAGAGGAAGACAAGGGAACCTGAAAAATGCCTATGTACCATGCTCCAAAAAATGGGAACAATTGCTGTAGAGTACAGGCTAAAACCACTAACCCTTCTCACTCAAAGCTGGCCTTAGAAATGAGGATTAACAGTGGTTAATATATTAAACATTCTCAGGAGCATCTGCCCAAACAGTAACTACCAAAGGCAGGGAAAACTCCCCTTGTTTTACTGAGAGCACTGCTTGGTGGTGCTGATGAGCATGGATGCAGTTTAAGCTGTAGGGGTGCTTCTTTCCCCACTGGGGTGCCTGGCCACAGTGACTAAATGGTGCTTCCCAGTTTCCCAGCCTGAAGTTCACACAGACAGAAGCCTGCAAAGAGAGGCAGTGCATCTATCCTGAGGTGAACATTTATGATCAGAGTCAGGCTTAAAATTTAAGGGTTTCCAGAAGCCAGTCTGATAGAACAGGGTCGGTACAGAACTGAACAAGTTACATCATGTTACTCTATCTTGACATTTCCTCCTACTCTTAAAGTTTATTCTGAAAGTTTTAGCGCTCTGTTCGCCATTATGTCACTTGGATTACCATTCTGTCTTTCTACTCACTTTTTATTAAGCATATTTGAAAGCTTAAACTTCTAAAACCAATCCATAAACACTTAAAGATCAAGAATGACTTATAATGAACACCGTCATTACAACTCCAGAACTGCAAACCACAGATCCAGAACATTTTCTATGGTATCAATTTTCAGATCTCAGACTTACTAGATAATTACAGCCTCTTTATATTAGAAGCTAAATAGTTACTTTGTTTGTCTTAATCATGGTAATCAACAGCCTGTTTGACAAGACCATAGTACATCAGAGAGAAAATGAAACTGCTTAACAAGAGCACCTTTTTCATCGTCTAGATAAAATGTCTTGATGGTTGCTTCTATATGAGAATTCTAAACTTTATGAGTTCCAGGAAAAAAAAAGAAAATTTTCCTTCCCAGAATTTTTTCTTTTATTTTTTATAGAGGGTTGAGTCTAATGCTAGTTTGTTTTTTGGTTGTTTTTTTTTTCCAGCAATAACCTTAAAACAAGAAGGGATTGGGATTGAAATAGTTAATACTGACCTCTCAAAATAATGCCCTTTCGTTTTTGATAATGGTTACAAAGGTTTTCAAATTAAAATTTTGGTTGAGGTACAACAGAGGGAAAGAATGGAAATGCTGTAATAAGAGAATGAACAGAAGCAATTTCTTCCAACAGTTCATTTCAGCCACAAACTGCAAATGAGAAAGAGCACAAGGATGAAATACAGAGGGGACAAATTTAATGAAGATGAAAAATTAGGGGCTTTGTTGCTGTTGAGTTGATATTGGGTGTTTGTTTTGGGGGAGGTTGTTTGTAGATTTTTTTGATGTGGTGGTTTCCTTTGGCGTTTTTTTTTGCTTGCTTGCTTGTTTGTTTGCTGGAGGTTTGCTTGCCTTTTTGTGGGTGTGTTTACTGTCTGTAACCTGACCTATTTATGTGCCAAACCATTCCATATTAGGGTCAGAAGTATAGATAATAAACAAAGAACCAAAATGAACCATAAATAATACTACATAGAATCAATAAAGTCATCATATTCAAGAAAAAAAAGCAGCCAAAATGGATCTGCTTCCATTACAGAATAATCCAAGCAGTCTAATTTAGGTTTGAGTTCAAAACTAGTCCTCAAAAAGCACCAGTGAAAGAACAGGGAGATTCAGATTTGATTTCATTATTTTATCTGAAGTGCTTAATGCTAACACAACTGTCATGCAGCATGTGAGAGCAAGTTTTGCACAGAAAAACAAAGTCTTTCCTATGTAGATTAATCACTGAAAAGAAGAAAAGTTGATGGCCAGCTGTGACTGTGGGATCAGGGGAAAGGCAGCTCATTTTTAACATTCTGTCCCTCTCTATACTATAACATAGTAATTCACCCACTGATGATAGGAGATTACAGAAATTAATAAACTACCTCAAGAACTGAGGGATAAATTCCCTTTATCACATTTCAATGATGATTTTATCAAAGGGGATGTGATATCTTTGTCTTTAAACCTTTCAGTTGCTTGTGTTGCCATTGTGACACACGGTAATCATAGGGCACTCTGTCTTTCTTTTACAGAAGTACTGAAAAAATAACTGAAGGGTACTGATAAATCCTGTGCATGATTTTAGTTCCAGAGCTGTCCTCCTACTCTGGTGTAGAAAAGCTTTATAGTAAGCTTCCTTCATGATTCATGATATTGATTTTAGGTTTTTAAATATCTAATCCAACAGTTTCAAATTAAGCAAAGAACACTCCACCTGATTTGTGAACTATCTTAATATGATGAATAGCTAGAAATCTCTCTCTTGGCCCATTCATATAAACTCCAAGCTTTACATAATACAGCTTGAACTCTTTCTTCCCTATCACTGCTAGAAAGGCTATCTTATTAACATTACATACATCTACTCATCATTGTGACAGAAAAACAACATGATCATATTTACAGCAAGAGTCACAGCTGTGGGTGTCCCTTACAAAATGAAATTAGTTTTGATTTTGTGTCATGCCAATGTTCATTAATGACATGGACCCTAAGAGGGCAAGATCAGACAGAATGATGAATCATTTCAACAATAAATGAATATCTTAGCCAGGGTCCACACACCTCTCTCTTCTATCTGACATATATTAGATGGTCTTCTTGTAAGGCTGTTGGAATTTGACTCTCTGTCCTTCAAAGAAGAAACTCATGGATTATAAGGATGAAACAATAAATACATATATATATAAGTATCAAAAAATCTCTACAGGCCCTGTTGACCACCTGAATGAAGGTGCAATGCCAATGGATATGATAAAAAGACAACCCCAAAAAAACCGCACATGGCCCTGTGCGTTGCCATTTTTGTTTGAACTCATGCTAGAAATAATTTTACTATCAGAACTCAGCTAGCACTGAGAAAGTCTTTAGCTTAATTTGTGAAACAAGCTTGAAATGTTTTATTTTGGAAAAATTACGTCAATATTTTCTGAGAAGCTTAAAACTGAAAATAACATAGCCTAAGTCATAAAGGATTTGAGGCAAGGAGCAGTTTTACTCCGCATCTGCAGAATGTCTCATATGTTACTGGAAAAGGGATAAATAATAGAAATTAGTATTATTGCTTAACTTCTCAAGCAAAACTGAACATTTTAAAATGCAGGCAAATCTACTTATTTATATGAGGCTAATAACAAAAATGATGTAATTTATGAAGAACAATTTCCTTCACGAACCAGCAATACTGGAAACACTGTGATAGTATTAAAATGAATATTTGCAGAAGCACTGAAGTCTATGGGCTAGAGATGTGCATAAATAAGCTTCACCTTGGCTGCATATGTAAAAAAAGTTAGAAGATAAAGTTTAAATAAAATTAAAAGGAACTCCATTGGTATCTTGTTGATTTTTTTATCTAGGTTATAATTGCAGTAAATATCTTTATGTTTGGAAGCACAACTTTTCTCTCTCCATGTGCTGAAGAGTACAAGTACTGCTAGTACACAATTAAGGAAATGTCAAAACTTTTCTCAGCAAGGGTTCTTTCTCCTATTATTTATATAGATATTAGAAGTTCACTATTTGAATGAATAAGTGTATTTAGAGGCTATCTCGAAGTGTATTTAGAGGCTATCTCGTTGACTTTTTTCTTCTCTTTTTTAATAAATTTACTAACTTTAATTAAACAGTAATATTTGTTCTTCAGAGCAAACTTTAGACTCAAATTGGATTGGTCTAATTCTTGTGAAACTGGCTTTAATGTGCCTTGGATAAGCAATAAAGTGGGACATTAGGTCATAACTTTCTAGATTTTTCTAGTTAATTAGTTTGCTGCCAAGAATACAGAGTATTTACAGGACTACCAGTTAAAAAAAATTGCCCTCAGCAACCAAAAGTAGGGAAACTAATAAGAGATGGTAGGAAAAGCCTACGCTTATGATCTGATTCACTTTTTAATTCTTACCAAAATAGCAACACAGTTCATTAGTTTCCTTTTACATTGACCAACTCTTTAAACCACCAGGTGTCTTAGAACTCTAGTTTGTTTCTCATCTCAGAGACAAAGGGAAGGTCTTTAACTGTACTTTGTTCTCAAATCTGTGTAAAAGTTAATGGGTCCTGCAGGAATGATCTGCTTACTCTTTAGCAAGGGTTGTGGAAAATCTTTCATTTTAAAAATCCTGTGCAATTGCCATTACTGACACTAAACATGTAGTAAAGGTGAAGGGGTTTTTTCCTTAAGAGAGAGATGATAATAAATAGTAGTTTGTGAAACATTGCTTCACATTTATTTCATATCTATAATATAGAAACACTTCTCCAATTCTTTATAGCTTAAATAAGGAAATTATAGGTAGCGTTCATCACCTTAATTTTATTCAGAGAAAGAATAAAATTGCTGAATTTTGTATGCTGAAGGGTTTTGGCAGAAGATTGGCATATAGCACAAAATATGATCTCCCAAACTTGAAGAGGTTTGCGAACATTAAAATGCAGTCAATGCCCAAACAGCATTCACTTCTCTTCCTCCACAGGTAGAGATGGCAATATTCCAGTTTCTGAATAGCTAATGTTCTCTTCATACCTAATAAGACAAAAAGCTTCATGCAAGAGGTCATTGCTACTGCTCAGTAAGAGTGGAAAGACTAAACAAGAGGGTAGCTGGGCTGAAAGGTGCTGTCCCAGCCTAGCCACCTTATTTCATATATTCTTTTGGCAAATGAGACAGAAAAATCCATTCACAGAATGAGAAACTGCTTCAAGCAGGTGTGCTGCAGATTCCAACAAACTTTTTACTAGGAAACCTCTGTTAGGAACTACAGAACTGGTGCAGTAATAACCCTCCAAAAAGACGGAAAACTGACAAAAAAGGAATATATGATAGCCTCTAGGATGGTTTCACACACATGCTAATCAGAAATAATCCCACTGAGGACAAGAGATACTTGCAAGCATAGGTAAGAAAGCAAGTAGGAAGAGATTAGACTTCTCCTAAGGATGCAGTTACACATTTATTCATTTTGGTGACATTGCATGTTAAATAGGTCTCAGCACTCTTTCTTCTCCTGCCAGGTCTTTGGTTCTACCATCCAGAAATATAATGCAAAATGCTTCTCAGTGTTGGCCTCTGAAAACCACTCATGTAAACAACTGTGTATGTATATGTGCTCACACAAAGCTCTGTGACATGAAAGAGAAGCTGGTCTACTAAAATGAATTTTAAAGGAAATCATACAATCATTACCAGTAGAAAATAATTTAAAAAACCAAAACAACTAACAAAACCTCCCTGACCAAAACAATCAATCCCTCCAAACAACAACAAACCAAAAGCCCCCTCAGAACAGTCTTCAGAAAAAAGAAACAAAGATTGTTTTCTACTAAGCAATGGTTAAAGGTACTGGGTTTTTTTAAGATAATCTAAAAATATATGGCTAGTTTCTTCTGACAGGCTACATTTCCAGTTTCACACATTATGTGGGCTTGTGGATCAATGACTCAGAAATTTCCTTGTTCACTCCAGTCAATTGTGCCCTGAAGCCTTGTTATGCTATGGCTGGGCAGGCACCCAATTCCCAGCTTGCCACCTCCCTGACAGATGTTATTTCCAGGGATGTTGATAGCTTCTAAAGAAAACGTCAAATTAAAAGAACTCGCTAGTGGTCATCTTGTCCAAGAGAAGTTCGAAGGAAACAGAAACTGAAGTGATCTAGCAGTCACCCCACAACCAAGAAAGCCCATGAGAGCAGGAGAAGCTTTTCCTGGCAGGGTGAGAGGCATCCTAGAGAACCCTTGTCCTACAGGGTGCACCTCAGCAGCAGCTCCTCACCGCTCTTCAGAGCCAAGGATCACTCCCCAGTCCAAGGACTATTTTAAAGGGAAAAGTCCTCCAGGCAAAATTACAGCTTCCTTCTTGCTCCAGATAGCTGTGCCAAGGCAGGAAGCCTTCAGCCTTGGAAGCACATGAGGCTCTCAAGTAAAAGATGAATACTTATGACATGTATGACAGAATCTTGTGAGGCTGAGCCATTCATGGGTATTTCAGAACCTTATGCCACTGTGCTCATAAATCACTGATGAATAGAAGAAATAAGGATACAATTTTCTGGAGAAAAAATAACAACTGATTCATACAAAGAACCAAACACAACTTCATCTAACAGTAACTTAAACTGTAGCCAAGGGCCAAAGAGGTTTAGGATTTTTATTCCCTACTTTTAAATTCACCAAAAATTAGACTTTGACTTTAAAGTAACCAAGACGGTTATGGCAAGTGACTGGTATTCAACTGATTTTTCTAAATTGATACATTGATTAATTGGGTGCCCTTTCACTAAATTACCTGAAATGCGTTGTCATCTTCCTCATAAATCATCTGAAGCTGAGGAGGAAAAGCTTTTTAAAAGTTTGTCTTCTCTCTGACACCAGTGAAGGAAGGAAAGTCAATTTTTCAACAAGGAGGTAGAGCAGAATCTCTATCATGGCAGTGAAAGCATACAGTCATAGTGTATCAGGTACTGAGCAGGAGCCACACTTCGCAATTTTAAATCCAGGATGAGAAGCCCAGACTCTGACACCCTTTCTGATAGCACTGTAAACCTCACTGCATTAAACAAATTCATCAAACTGTTGTTGGCAAATCGCTTCAAACACAGTATAAAAATGCAGCAGGGAAGACCTGAATGGTGGCAGCAGAGACAATACAACTGTTGGTTTTGGAGACACAACCAGAGTTACAGGCTCTTCAAAACTTCTTTCAGATCCTGTCCAGCTCTTTATAGAGAGCTGGCACCATATGCACCAGTTCTTTTTTTTTTTCTGCTGAGGTGACTCCTATATTTGCCAGCTTGCAAAGATGCAGTGAAATTGATTTTAGTTTCATGCTTAATGGCTGTGATGCAAGTGGCACCTGCACACTGAGGAGCAGAGCTCCCCCAGCACTGACCTTTGGCCATAGCACTCACAGCTCTAAATGGATCTTGGCAACCCACTATTTTGTGGAACAGATTATTACATGATTACTATGGAAATACAGGACACTAGCAGAATATTAGCAAAATAAAATATAAGCCAATAAATACAGCAGTTGCTTGTTGAAATATAATTTCCAGTCAGGGAAATATATGGCAGTGCTAACAAAACAAAACCTAGGCAGTTTCTGTCCCCTTTTAAATATTTAGCCTTTGAATCTTCTGGAAAGTTACATTAGTGCTTTTGGATTTAGGTTTTTTGATACTTTTTTCCCCCTAGAATATTGCCAGCTCTTTTCCCCGCTGCACCACTCCAGGCTCAAAGCTCTTATTTCTCTCTGACAGACTGCTAGCTGAAATCAAACAATCAGTGTTGATTAAGTTTATAAAAATTGAGTTCTTCATCTTCTAATCAATATTTTTGTTGAATTGCAACACTATAAATTTTCTTGGCCATTTACTTTAGCCCCCTTCCCATAAGAAGTAACCCTTCCCAACTAGTAGTTAGGGATGTAACCTATTCATACATTAAAATGATCTATTACCCAAGTCCCCAGGGTGCTGTTTTCTGTAATAGATGTTTAAGTACCATACCTTATATGCGCACACACACAGTATGGATAGATAAATCACTGGTACCTTTTTGAGGTTCATCCCATGGAAACTGCATGTACCCCTTAATCTCTCCCCAAATACTGACTTTTAATTAACCCAAGCCATAAATAAACTTGTAAATCTGTATTTAAATTGCTTCTGAAATAAAGATGCACCTAAAATCATCTCAGCTGGATGGGAAAAAATGCAGAAGCAAAGGAATGGGAAAATCGTCATGCACTGAACATCCTTTCTCTGATTAATATTAATTGTTGTCTCTACTCTTTTCTAGTAATTTTTTCTGTTTACAATAAAGAATGAATTTTTATAAAACTTCACCTTGCCATGATTTTATTCAGCTGTGATATGAATGGGAACACTGCAGAAGTCACTGTGTGGCTGTTTTCCCAGAAAGATGCATCACATGAAGTACTAAAATTTTAATTACTCTCCTGACTCCTCCCTTCACCATGTAAATGAACTGTTCTATGTTCCATATCACCAGCCTTCCTTACAAAAGCAGGATTTCAGTTGTGCTCACAGGAGCATGTCTGTGCACTGTGAAGTGCAAGACAGCTAATGACAGATCTAGTCTTGAATACTGTGACAAGTACATCAACAGGCCACCAGTTTTAGCACATGGTTAACTGGACAAAGATTGATTCACCATATGCCTTTCATCCTATGCCAAACCTATACTTCATAGGTGCTTATATTGCTGTCTTCATTGCCACATCTGCCCAATGCCATGACCTCTTTGTAAGTACATCAGTCAGGAAAAGCTATATTAACTCTCCTTCTGAATGTGCTTTAAGATCCATATATTAAAAATTAAATTTAAAAGAAAAATCAAGTATTTGTCTTGCACGGCTACAATACTCACAAAAACTTTCTCTGTGAGCAAATACTGGTTTTTGTGTTGACTCCATTTGATTCAGTCACCTGGACAGCATGTACTAAGGAACCCCTTGATGGAGAGCCAAGAGTCAGAGGGATCAGCTATTGCAGAAAACACCACCAACTACCAGTGGAAAAACACTTTTTTTGACCTACAAGTGATGTGCTACTCTCCTAGGCTATCACTACAGAGAAGACTGTTTTTACACTTATCAGGAGTCTCACAGGTTTCCTCTATCACAGAAGTCACCTCACATCCCATCAGCAGAGTAAAGGGAGAAATGAGAGGGAAGGAGTCCATGTGTATGCAACAACTGAAATCAGGACTAAAAGGCTAAAGTTTGAGCACTCTGCCACTCATTATATCTTTAAGTATTCAGAATGTACTCTCTCCATCCTCACAGAGCCTTCTTCCCTTGCCCCTCCCACTAATATTTTGGAAGGATTTTTGATGTCTTTTGACCAGTTTTGGTGTGTATACAATATATCAGCAACAGCTCTGTTAAAATATACCGGGCAGTATAAGGAATATGTTGGGAATATGCAAAATAGGTGTTTAAAAAGCTTAAGACAAATCATGATTCAGCATTTACAGGGAAAGTGTTTCTCTTAGTACACTTGATTGTTCTGCTTTTAGAGTATTGAGTGTTAAGATTAATTTATACACAAGTAACTATAATTTTCTAAATTACAGAGTACAATCACATGAGAAAGTGCCATATTTCATGTCTATGGATGAAGAAAGTACTCTAAAATATACACAACACTAAAATTCTTATCAGAGGACTCAATCCTTAACAAACACCTGTAACAACTGTGATAGCAGAGTAACTGTAGGCACTGGAGAAGTTATTATTGCAAAGAATGCTTTATACCATGTAGGAAAGCATTCTTAAGAACTTTATAAATCCTTTAAAACATTCCAAAAAAGGAAGTGGTGGGAGGCACAGGAACAGGTGCCTTCAAATATATATTTCCATACATTTTCCTCCTTGAGACCTGCCTAATTTAGGCTGTAGGTATGTTAGATTGTACATTATCCTAAGAAGAAAAAGAATGGAGAAACTTTGTGAAGGAGTTGAATGTGCCTTGAAACTTTTACAGGTTCTGCATATTTCAGTTCTAAAACTACTTTTTCCTTTGCACTCCACACACATACACTGACCACAGATATGACTGGCATAAAAGTAAGCATAATAACATTGTGATATAGTACTTGCACTTCAGTTCCCATGAGGGTAATGGTCACTTTGATTTTATGTTTTTAAGGTCCTTTATGATAGAGTATTACTGAAAACTGCATCTGCCTTCAGAATATACATTTGAGGAAATATGAAACTCAAAACTGACAAAATAGCCTGTCAAAGTGAAAAAAACAGAAACTGCATATTTAAGAAATGGCATGCACAAGTGTCAGCAGGAAACCAGAGCCAAGGAAAGTTAGATTGTTCTGAGTTTGTACATTTGCTGCTACGAGGAATGTTTGAATGACTAGCTACAATACATAAGTAAAAGAGTTAAGGATTAGAATTATATTTAAATAGAAAACATGGCCTTCGAGTCACATCAATTAAACTACAACAGAATTATTTGGAAAGACATAGTACTGAGTGTGCCCTTGCTGACTTCACTGTTCAGATTGACTTCAACATACTGGCAACAGGATTAGGCTTCTTCCAGTAATCTCTTTCTTGCCCACCAGAGAAAGGTTTCTGATTTATATATACAAACACTCACATGCATAAACAAGTGTGCAAACACCCATCCACACACACTTGTTTATGAAAAACATAATGAAGGTAAGACTTCCCTTGCTGCCATAAACTAGCATAGACACACAGATACTGAATACTAACAAGGCGTGAATGCTTGAACTGGAACCACATTATCATCCTGGAAAGTACATCTTATGGAAACTGCTACTGCATGATTAACTAGTGCCTAAATCCCTGCAGGGAAGCAAAACAATTATATTCAACCATAGCACAGTTACTGTATTTGTATTAATGGGAGGGAAGAAGACGACAATCTGCAGAGCCTTCTAATGGGCAGCCACAATAAAAGAATACACCAATAAAGCTAGTAAGTGCATTTTTGTTGCTCTCTCAAAAGCTGTAAAATTCCTGCTCTGGACACTGCAAGATACAAAAACAAGACTAACTCTACTTTTTCTTTCAGCACTGCATTCACAACGCAGCAATACAAAATCGAGGGAAGTCAGAACACTGAGGCACACACAGCTGGGTAGCTGAAGGCGCAGAGCAGATACTTGCAGGATGAAAAGAAACTACCAAGAAATGGTATTTATACTACTTGTATCCATGTCCATGAATGGTTAGTTTACAAACCAAAAGGAGCCAGTGAAAACCATGGCCCAGAGCACTGGTCCCCAGTCTCTCTGGGTTGTGACTGGAAAATTCAATGGCAGTTTCAGAGCTATTTAAAGCATACACTCCATACAAATAAAAGACAAATAACATTTCAGCATAGCAGGTGGTCTGCTACCAACTCTGACGTATAGCTGTTTCAACACAGCTGCTTATTGCTCATTTGTAAAGAAATACCTTATTAATAGAGAATGAAAATAATGGATAAAGATATGCATATAAATTTAGCCTACATGAAGCTAGGTTGCTACAATTTAAAACCGCATTTGATGTAATTTAATTAGAAATATTGATTAAAATGAAGCCAGCTCACTGGAAGGATGATGATAATAGACTAATAATAACAATTGATTTGGTTTGATAAATGAACCAAAAAGCGAGCTGAAGGTGCTTAGATTTTGACCTATTTAAGGCCTGCATTCCCTTTTCTTCTTTGCTTTATTGAATTTCTGAGATTTGTTCAAAATATTATTAGAACAATACATCTGAAAAACACATAATTCACAGGAAGATTTGACAACTGCTGCTTCTGATGGCCCATTTTGAAATGCAGAGTTGTTGGATCCCCCCCTCACTCCACTCCAGCTTTACTAAATTACGTGTAGTGTGTGAGCAGCAGCAATAGTAATTAAAAATAATGAGGCCTGCTAGGTCTCCTAATTCTATTATCTTTATAGCATCAGGCTTCAAGCAACTCACCAGCAAAACAGCCCAGATGAGAAATCTCTTCTGAAGGTTCAGTGGTTGTTTACAATGCAACAGGATAACCTTTTCAGCCTGGAAATAAATAAATAAATAAAATTAGAAGTCTAAAGCAGACATTAGTGGACATGATTCAAGAAAAAATAAGGGTTAACTAATTGATACTTGGCATAAAAGTATGCTTTTTTTTTCCTTCACACAAGAAAACCTGAGGTAACTGAATAAAGTGCTGTAACATTCATTTTATTTTCTCATTTCTTTGCAGAAACTCTTATTTCTTCATGGAATAAAATGAAGAGCAGAATGTTGCATATGCTGACTTTCTGTGCCCTATTAATTCTGTGTAAAACCCACAAAAGCTACCTTCAGCTTCGGTGGAACTGACAACATTATTCTAACTCACAGGGTGCTAAAAAGTGGAACTTAAACATAGGTCTAAACTAGGACTGAAACACAGTAGGTCCTTTGTCTCTCCAAAACTATTAAACACAGAATTCTATTTTATTGCTGTTACACTCGACACTGACTCTGAGCAGTAGGGGATGTTTTTTGCAGCTCACTAACACCTAATTCCTTACTCGACGAATGAGGCAGCAGAATTTTGGTTCCTAGGTTTGACATTTGCAAAACAACTTTCAGAAGATTATTAAAATGTTGTGCAATCTTCTTGTTTCTGCAGGCAAGCAAAATCAGTAGCCTCCTGGAAAAGTGGGAATAGGTACCCTCCAACTCCAGAGCCTCATTCAACAGCTCATTTGTGTTCACTCCATCACCAGCTCTCAAGTAACATCTTTCTCCACTGAGACTGGGGACACATTGACAGTGTCAGAGGTGAAATACTCACTTGTGTGTGCACACGGGGGGCTGGGGGGAAGAGATTAAAGTATCAATATTTTTTGTATCCTGTATCACTTGACCGCACTACAAGCATTCTCAAATCTCCTTTGAATCACAGAGGTGGCCAATGTCACTAAGACACTAAAAAAGGAGCTAGTTAAGTTGATGATCACAGTGAGTCACAGTTTAAGCCCATGGAAACCACTCAGTATTTCCCTAAATATTTCCCAAAAACTTGATTCTGTTGCAGCAGAGTTTAGAAGGTAATCCAAACTGGCAGGCACTGTTGTAGCAGGTATTACTTGCAGATTTAGGGTGAGTAATAAAGTTAAAAACATCGAAGAAACTGAACCTGTATTTTGCATAAAAATCTAAGAAGTATAATTTTTTAAAATTTGTTTCAAATGGAATTGAGAATAAAAATACAAAAAGATAATTTCTCTCACATCTATATTCATGTTTTGCAACATTATATAAAAAAATGCCATTCATACTAGGTATCTTTTATTTTTGCAATTTAAATGGCAAAATTAATCCCCAAAATGTCCTATAAAACAGATGTTTGGGGTTTTTTTTCTAATTTTGTGACACCGCTCTCATTTATTTGAAATATTTCAACCAGCTTCAGGTCTTTCCACAAATAACTCTAAAAATATTTTAGGATTTGGGTTTTTTAAAAGATGCATTTCTTAACAATAAGGAGTTTGTAGGTTTACTCTTTTTATTGTATTTTTCTCTTCTAAGGTTTAAGATAATAACAGAGCATACCTAACAATTCTGAAAATCATGCTCTTACTTCAACAGCCAAAAATACAGAGAACTTACTTTTCAGGGGCATATTTGTACTCCTGGATCAAGAAGATATGCAGCTAAATTGAGTATGAGGTTAATTAAGGGATTAGCAACAATTAAATGACTGCAACCCTATCCGTTTCAATACAATAAAAAAGGTAAAAGAAACCAAAACTAAGATCAAGATCTAAAACTTTGCATGAGAAATAATTAAAAAAAGAAAAGCACACTCTTTACTGTTCAAGATAGGACTTTTCCCACATTTATTTTTTTGCATTTAAAACACAACAGCAACAGAAATATCCAAGTAATAACACAAATCATATTTATTTCAAGAATCAATGGCCTTTGCATTACTTGTTTTCTCCATGATTTGCTACCATTCTTTCAATGTGTATACCTTATAATTCCAGTATTTCTATAAAATCAGCAGATTCTATACCCCATCTGTTTGGCACATACAGTATATGCACAGTCTCTTCAGAAAATATGCCTATTTACCTCAGTTGTGTTGCCTTCCATCTGTGGACTCCTCATGAAAAGGTAACAGCAAGAGCAAAGATCAGAGAACGACAAAAGAAATTGAGAAACCTCTCTTACATATTTCTATTAGATAAGCAAAATTGTGAAATTCAGCACAAATGGAAGCAAGAAGGAGTATTGACTCTCTGAGATTGGTAATTGATCCCCTGGGATCTGTGCATCCCTTGCTAGAAACAGCTGGAGCTGAAGGGGACCTGCAGGAGATGCTCTCAAATAACTTTGGCATCCAGCAAACAGAGTATCATTACACTTCCAAGCACCCAGACTCCTGACCCCTTTCTTTAAAACCATGTTTTCCTGGGGCCTTGGCAGAAATCTACCATCCCTTCTATCTTATATCCCCAGTTATCAAATGTGGATGTTATTTTAGGACATATTCACACAAAAAACTTCACATGGCTCTCCATATATCTTTATACAAACGTGGACTTAGTTTCCATCTGTTGAGGAAAAACCCAGGCTGGCCTTGGTTGTCATGTGCAAAAGAGCAAAGACAACTCAGAACTATGTGTTTCAAATATCTTAGCAGAGCTGAGCCAAGTTCAAACACAGAATTAATAACTAAAGAATAAAGATCAAAGCATTGGACATGCAAGCAGAATCCTCAATGATTTTAGTGGCAGTTTTGAAGACAGTCTAAGTTGATACTTACTATGCATTTGGCTTAGCAGTGGTTGTTGTTTACCATCTCATTTTTTCATCCTCAATCCTTCCAGCTGTCTCATATATCATGCTCATAATTGCTGTGGATTGGAGAACACCGTTCTGTGGCCTGAGTGGAAATGGAAAGCTTAGGAGGAAAGTCACAGATAATTACACTGGTTAGCATTAGTCAGAGACCAGGGTAGTGCTGGCAGAGAAATGCAAGGAAATATGGAATTGTTTTTCAGCTGAATGCTGGAGACTTCTGTATGGAATCACAGGGAAGACTCTCAGGGAAAAATGTATTAAAAAACAATCAGCATGTTCCAAAGAGAAGCAGCCCATCACTGCTTCCTTTCTGGGACTCACAACGAAGCACTGGAACTCATAAAGGAAAAATTCAGTAACTTCAGATATAACCACTGAATAAACACATAAACAACCTCAGTGGAATTAAAAAAAAAAAGTAAGAAAGAAAAAAGGGGAGGGGGGAAGCAATAGCCCCATCTGAATATGTAGATTTAAGTATCAGAAGAAATCAAATCTCACTAGTGCAAGAAAAGAGCATGAAGGAAATGTATGACTCCAGTGAAACACATCATATATCCACTCTCATTGGGAAGTTTCATAGCAATCACCTGCATCAGTGTTATTTTTAATTAAATTACACATTAACACAGAGATAATAAAAGGCTTTTGTGAGAAAGAAGCAAAATGACAGAGTACTCAACACGGTTAGTATTTAAGGAAAGTGTAAAAGTAATCATTAGGAAGTTGATTATAAAGTTATCTTAATCAAACACCATTATAAGCTGCCATGCAGAATGTGGTGTGGCCTCACCATCTGTTCCCAGTTCTTTGCTCCTTCCTTGGGTTGACACCCACACCACCATAACGTGGCTGGAATCAGGAGCCTGATTCAACCATGAGCTGGCCAAGTAAGAAGGGTTGGTTCTCAGGCTGGATGAGGTCCCTTGTTCTATGTTCAGACCATGATCACCCAGACACACCCAGACCGCAGGAGGAACAGTGTGAGCAGCTGGCAGTGACAGACACTGTGGGTGGAGTGTGGGATGGGACTGTCTCCTGCAACAACACTACAGAGCTACATCAAATGGAGCTGGCTGTGTAACCTCAGCCTAGGCACCTGGTCTTCCCCAAGGTACAGCCAGACAAACAGCACTGTGAAACAGGTCCTGACAAACAGAACATGCTCCAACATACATGCATCAACTCTACATCCTAAAAGCCTTCTCAAACCCACAGGGACAACTACCTCTGTCTCTATTAGCACAAAAGGCAAAACCAGTCTTTTCAAATTTGTGATAGAATTACAGACAGAGGAAATGGCTAGGCATTTCTCAATTATGCCTTGATAGAGGTTCATTCCCTCCACACACTATCTTCTTACTTTCCAGATGGAAATAGATTAAATTAATTGGGTTAAGCATGTTTTACTAATGGTGCTACAGAAAGGGTACTCACAGGCCTACAGTGAGCAGGTACAACAGCAATGCAAGTGAACCACCTTGGCAAAGAACTACAGAAAGACCCATTTTTATAGACACTGATTACTTACAGCTCTTTGGTGTAAAGAGCAGAAAGAAAATATTTTCCTAAATGGCAACATCTTCTCATAATCTCCTGTCTTACACTATAGCCAAACTTCTTCTACTATTATCAGCCTCACAAAATCACAATTTGTCTCTTTGATATGGAGAGTCTCAGCTTTGCAAACAGACTATTATAATTGTTTTCTGGCTCTTACTAGTGAAAATTTTAATTTTAATTGTGCTGAGATTACATATACCAGAAACGGTAATTCTTGTAAAAGTAATTGTATAGATATTGCCCAAATCCTATACTAAGAGACAGCTCAGAAACAGATGCAGTTACGGGAGTCATACTGAAGATAGAAGAGCCAGATTCCAGTTTAGTCTCCAGCATTGCCCAAAAATACTTAGCAAGGATCCTTTCAAGTGGGTCATCAGGAGGCATTCATAAAGTGGAAAATAAACCAAAACATAAAGTGGAAAATTAATCAAAATATCATTGACAAGTATTTCCTATTGGCTCTAAGACTAGGAGCAGGATTTCTCTGAACATGTGCCTAAAATGTTTTCTTTTAATACTGAGGAGATTAGAATTGGCTTCTTTACGTCTGATGGCAGTATCTGCATGCCTCAGAGTTTGAAGTCTGTTTAACAGAATTAAAGTTTATTTGTTTAGTCTAAATGACTACCTTGTTGAAATAGCTCTGCCACTGAGAAAAGCAGATGCTGGAGCTGGCCTTTCTAAACTCAAGGTAGAGTTTGCCATGAAATATAATAATGACTATTTTGTCATGTCTTTGTGTCCTGGTGTCCTACATCTATACTATTTGCAAAATAAAAGTAGTATCACAAATGTATTTGCTATACTACTTGATAAAAATTACGTGCTGTATCTCAAACTAAACACTTTAATCTGTCTTCAGCAAAAACATGGAAATCATAAAAACCTCTACTCATATCCTTTGTCTTAGCACACCTTTCAAATCTTACAGAATCTTACAAGATTCCATATCTGAACAGTAGACCAAACACTGCCATTAATGTACAGTGTGCTACTGGAGGATGGGAGATGAAAGCGCTGATGAAGGTCACCTGCACAAATGACAACAAAATTTCACTGACCACCTGGTGAGTCTGCACTGCTGAGGGCACCATTCTGGCCCTGGCTTGGCGTGACTGGGTCCTGACTATGCCAGTCATTTCCTCCTCCTTCCTGGTCCCTCCCTCCCTCCTACTTTTCCCATTTGCTGCCACTGGCACATGCGCATAACCATGCCAAGAGCCTGATTCAGCTGAAAATATTCCTGGGGAGGAAGAGAAGCAGGGACAGTGAGGGTCAACAGGAGCTGCCTGCAATTAGATTGGCTTAAACTAATCTTGAAACAACACCCTTAGAACCCAAAGAGGCTATTCCTCTTTGTATCTATCAAGATGTGCAGAGCATCAGCTACCCCATTTAATTTCATAGGCGTAGCTAAAAGCTATGAATGAGAAAGGAAGGAGATAGCCTTGTCTGAAACTTTATAATGCAACCTGGTGCACTGTAGACGTAATAAAATTATTTGCTAAGCCAGTCCACACATTAGAAGACCAGCTGCCTAGTGTCTAACTATGAAATTACTCTGCAAATGAAAAGCAGGAATAAAGAGTAGCCAAATGGAAAAATACTTCCTGACCCAGCCAAAGAAAATAATTTATAACAGTTTCCCAGCACAGAGAAAGTAAAAAGGGTACATGCAGAGCACTAGGATGTAGGAACTGAACTTCAGAGTAGTCAGCAAATAATCAGATACTTGAATGGGTGTTTCAAAGACCCATCCGAAGTTACCTGGGGGAAATAGAGCTAGATCTGTTACATAGTTTAATGACAGAGAATATTCAGTTTCTAAAGTCTGACATGTAAGAACAAGCAACTGACATGGTATCAATATTTATATGAAAGTAAAATCATCTGCCTCTCCATATCACTTTTCATTCTGTGATCCTCACGTTCTTTACATATTATGTATAACTGTTGCAAATCTAGTTTATTTCTCCAAAGTCAGTAAAAGGACTATTTCATAATGGAACTTAGAGCACTTTATAGACATGGAAATAGCCACAGATTTGCCCCATCACATATCAAAGACAGACCCTGAGTTATCATTCCTTCCCCAGTGAAATGAATCACACAAAATCGTGTTTACCTTCCCTCATGTTTTTCACCATAGGAGTTACATTCTCAGCAAGTTTAAATTACCTTAATTTCAATTAACTTAATGGATCTATATCAATTTATTCCCACAAATAATGTGCCTTGAGTATTCTCATGTACCATTTAGCTGTAACTAAGGGAACTCAATTCTAATTATTGCACTCCTTTTTTTCCCCAAAAAAACCCCTCAGCTTTATACTTTTGCCCAAAACAGCTGTGGGACTATGGTAAGTAAAAAGAAGTGGCTGCCTTCTTAATCTTGTCATCACACAGCTAATTAAAAACATATATCCTTTTTGGAGGCCCAGGCCCTGGAAAAACACAATTTTGGCAGCCTCGTCCTGGCTGCTAGTATGTTTTTTTCATGTTATGCAGTTTTGGATTGAAAGTGTTCTGCACACAAGAGCACCAAGAGACATATTTTCTGCAGATACACAGAGAGAGTTGAGCGTGTAATTTGCTCTGAACTGCTTGCACTGTGCTTCTAACAAGAAAAATGCTGTTAATATAAAAATTTTATCTCTAGCTACTGTCAGGTTTTCCATGTTTTTTTCAAAAATTCTAAGAATTTGATAGAAGGCTCCTTCTTTCAGATGCACCCTAAATATATATAGATTGACATAAACAGATTAGGGACCACAGATGTCTGGTGACCCACTGGCTCTCTTGGATACTGCAACTGAAATAAGCATTACTGAGCATCGTCCCAGAGTCACCAAGGGAAATCAAGAAAAAATTCAATATTTTAAGATCATAGCAGAGTTCAGAATGGAAGACAATTCCCCCAAACTTCTATTCTGCATCTTAAACTTTGCAGAGAGCTGTGCATTTTTAAGAAGAGATGTGGAGTTTCAAAGGAGCTGCTACACTGGAATTGGTGATTACTTCTTCAGATAAGGATCCAGCTCTCTCTAACTTTCAGTTACTCGATTTGTCAGGCTTTTTCATTGCCTAAGTTTCACCAGATGTGTAAAGTTCAAGCCTTGGCTTTTAATGTGAGCACTGAAAATTTATACCTCAAGAGAAAGGTGATTTCAGTCACTTGGTAGGTGGTGATCTTTTCTCTGGTACAATTCATGAAGAATTCATTCAAGGAAAAAAAATAGAAGTCTTTACTATATTTTAAATGTGATAAAGAAAAGTACAAGCACACTGAAGTATTAAACTCATTCTTACTTGTGCTTTTTTTGTCGGAATTAAGAGCATTAAGACCTCTTATCTACACAAATTATAGGATTGTAGAATTTGCCTGTGACAGTTACATGCCACCTATCATTTTGCAACATAAACCAATTCAGCAGGTTATTTGGATTTTCTGTGTAACGAAAAAATTATGTCAGAGCACACTTGGTAATGAAATAGCTGGTATTATCAAAGAGTATGACAGTACATATGAAGGCACACATTCCCAGGACTAGACAGAACAGAATACTGAGAAGCAATAAAAGAGCTATGTAGAAGGCAGTGATAAAAATTGCTTTATATTTGCTAATACAAGCAGGTGATATCCATTTCCCATGGCATATAGTGATTCTTTTCCCTCTTCCACTTATAAGCCAGGGAAAACATAGACAAAAAAAAAAAGCCATATAAAAAGAAAAAAGTGCAGCTGTGCACCAGAAAAAATATATTCTTACACATGTATATATAGAGAGAGACATTCACCTTTTGACTACTTGAGACACCATCCTGAACATTTGGTAACCACATCTACTGTGAAGCAGGAAACAGGGAAAAAATATCTTCCTACAAAGTGAAATGGAATGAAAATGACCTCTCTAAGCTCAGTTGCAGGTTGCATAATCCAAAAGTGATTCAGTTTATTTCTACATTTAACAAATTTAATCAACACCCTGTCACCGACTGACTTTTTGAGAAGACTTCTGAGATTTAATGAGCTCAACGTGAAACTGTCGTTGGACAATATGGACATGGGAATTAGTCAAGACTTCTGCAAAACAAAAAATTACAGAAACTGGTGTTTGGCAAAAAATAAACTCAAATTTATCTTAGAATATGTTGCTCTCTGAATACAAAGCAATAAAGAAAGCATTAAAATTTGCCAGTCCTACTGAAAAATTGCAAAGTAAAGATATTAATGTAGATCATTTATATAAGTTTTAAAATAAAATAAAATATTTAGAATTTATTCCTTAATTTCTACTCACATTCTCTAAAATTCTAGAGAACACAAAAAAACTTGCAGACAAAAAAGGACGTTTTATCCAACAAGACCAGAGGAGAGGTGGAAGAAATTTCACAAACAAATTTGTGGCTGTCTCCTTAGGAACATATTTTTATACACCAGAAATGTTCTACTTGTTAATGAACTCAAAATTTAAACTTTTCTGAAGTGCTTCCAAGTACATCAGATTTTTTGCAATGTTGATTCAGACAAATAAAGGACTCTTGTTATTTTTATTCAGAGAAAAGACAGAACATCACATTTGAAAATTTTTTAAAAATGCAACAATAGAATATTCCATCAGGAAATTTTTACTTGGATAGAAGTGATTATGGACCTTCAGCAGGGGGAGAATTAATGTTATAAATTCTAGAGAAATTTAAAGAAAAGAACCTAAAAAATTGAAACATATTGAAATGAGGATGACTGGTGCAGAATATAATATCCAATTTCCAAGTTAAAAAATAAGAAATGTGACCCTTTTAAGAGGTGCCTGTTTGCATTACCACAGAATGTGGGAATCCCATCACAAAACCAGCCCTGCTATAAACTGGGGAAACTCTAAGCAGAGGAAGAGTCACCTAGTCAGAGTGTTTAGTGTAAACAGAAGAGGTTGGAAACAGAAGGACCAATATAGAGCTTTAAGGCATTTTAGTACTCTCATGCTTTATAGAAGAAATGATTACAGTAATCTTTGGTTGTTTTGTTAATATTACTGAATGAAATTTTGCAGTACTTGGCTAATTTTTACTCGCCTGAGCTGCCAACTGCCTGTATGGTAGTCATCCAGTATTAATGCAGTTTTGGCCCAGGGCTTTCATGTCTGAATTTCTGTTTGGATAATCTCAGATGTGGTGAGAATGTCAGTATGCTAAAGTTTCTGTTGAAAGGCTTGTTATACACATATATGGGAGCTTGAGTGTTTTCAACTTCTAGCAGAGTATAATTCAGTGCCACACTGACACAGATAAAATACATGACTTGAAAAGGTCAGAATTTTTTTTTTCCTTCTTATTTTTCTTATCCTTCTTAATAACAGGATTCATATTTCTGGGAAAACTTGCATTAAAGCCAACCAGGCAGAACTACAGCATCACTCACCTGTGTCCAGCATGCAGTGTCCTGGCTCTTGTCACTCCCACCGTGCTGGGAGCATGTGCACCAGTTTGTCATTCTGTCCTGGGCTCCTCTGAAGGGCAAACCCCAAACCACCAGGCAGTGGGAGCCTTTTGGCACTCCGTGAAACTGTAGCAGCAATCAATACAGCTGTTGGGCTTTTTAGTACAAGTGTGCTGAATGGCAGTTTTCAGCCTGCTTTCACCTCCTCTCCCCTGCTTTCCTAATGTCCTAGAAAAAGGAACCAGAAGAAAAAGAGGAAAACAGTAAGGTTCATCACATGGTAGCTGATATTCCACCATTGGCACTGAACTGGGACTTCAAAATGGTGCCTCTGCTTTTTACCTGCAAAGTCCCTACAAAGCTGCCAAGGCATGAAACTAATGCCAACCTGAAAATGCAACATTTTCGCCTTCCTTTTCTAATTCTGAATAACTACTAAGCCAAGCTGCACATGGAATTATTAGATAAGATTGTGCAAATTGCATTTGTGTGTTAAGGAGTTTGCACTGTCACAGTCAGAGAATGGGCATGAAACACAAGATTTGGGCAAACACCTGAAAGTCTTCTTCAATAATAACTAAAGGCTCTTTATCCGGCTATGTAATATCCCCACACATAAATTTACAAGAACAGCCTTTGTTTAAAAAGGTTCTTTTTTAACACAAATTGTCACTTTCTTGAATGTATTCTAAGCTTTACGATATCTTTGAGAGATTGATTACAGATTAATTATCCTGATCCCTTTAAAGCACACATTCCAGAATACTGGCAACAAACATTCCAATAATTTGATTCAGGAGGGCAAAACCTGTATATACCAAAATTGATCCTTCTAAGAAAATTAAAGCAAGAGGCACCTTTGTTTTAAACAGTAGAAAACTTCCTCCTGCGGGCTCTTTTCTGCAGATATTAGGTAACAGATTTTCCATTTACAGCTCACAATAATTTTTGACTCATTGACATTGTAAAGGGAAAATCACCACAAAATCAAATCCACAGCAATGGGCAGCAAAAGGAGACTGTTTTAATCCTCTCTAGGTTTGTTTCTCCATGGCTCTACAGTTTTATTCACCCTCCATGTAACACTGAAGGAAAACATTCAATTTCTAGTGAAGGCATTAGCTGCTTTCCATCTTCAAGGTGATTATGTTGGTTGAGAGAGCAATTGGGAGGATTTAAAGACTTGCTCTAAACTGCAGAACTGGTGAAGGGCTAGTGGCCAGAAGCTGATACAAACTCAGCAAGTTAGGTAGGAGAAGGCTCAGCTCGGAAATCTGGGAAGTAACTTAAATAACAGGGATATGGCCCCTGCTTCTGGGTCTTTAGAAGACTTGTGCTTTTCCAGGGAGGTTGTTTCACACTGCCCCAAACACAGGGTAAGTTTTTCAATTGCATCTTTTCAAATACTGTGTGCTTGCAATGTGAATGACTGATATTTCTTCTTTGCATCAGTAAGAGAACATGCATTGTTTTCACAAAAATAGTGATTGGACACAAAAAGACCACAGTGAGAACAAAAATGTGAACAAATATGTACAGATTCGAGGTTCACAATGGCTCAAAGACTTCAGGTGACTAAGGTTTTAACAGAGGACTTAATACCTTCCTAAAATTCTAAGAAGAAACCTTGTAAATGTATCTGGTACAGATGGAATGGAAAACAGAGCCAGTCTCAATGATTAGCAAGAAAGTCAAAAACCAGTCAGAAATAAAACAAGTACACAGTGAAATTACTTTAGGAGAAAGCTTAATAGATTTATTACTTAGTCACTTAACATGCACTGTCCAAGGCAAACAAGACAGAGGCATAAACTGCTGCTTCAATTTAAGTGCAAATCCTAACCACCCCTCTGGCTAATGCTTTGCACACATGTTGATGTCAATAACAAATTTCAAAACAAATCCTCTATTGGGTTACAAAAATGCAGTGAAGACAGTACACAATCAGCTGCTCTTCCTACTGGAGCAGCAAAATCAGTAGGACTGACTGAACTAATTTAAAATCTCACTCAACACTATAGCACTCGTATATATAATGAAATAAATTTGGGGTTTTTTTGATCAACTGTGACTACACAAGGTAATATTAAAAGATATAGGAACAGGGAATCCATTCTCAAAAATGGAGCCATAAAATAATTTGTAATCACATTAATATTAGTTTCTAAAATGTAATTAAATTAATTTCAATTCAGTTATATGCAATTAAAACTTTAAAACAATTGGCCAAATCATTAGCGAGGAGTAAGTTAAATCAAAACAAGTGTTGCAGAAACAGTTCAGAATGATAAAGATACATGAATAAGTTAAATATTTACCATTAAAAGTAACACAATCAAAGAGGAAGCTACTTGAGTAAACAAACAAGATTAGGAACAAAATCCTGTAATAAACATTTCTTTAAAAAGTGAAACAGCAACACCCCAGGTTTTCATACTCTGAAGGAGGGAAAACAGTTTTCTGATTCACAGGTTTTAGAAGATTTTTTGCTTTCTCGAATGAAAGAGATGGGCAAAACAGGAGACTTAACACTTTGGAGCTAATTCGTCTCCTTAGTAGAGCTGATACTGAAAGTTCTGAAATGTTTTCATTGAAAACAAAATAAAAAACGCCCTTCTACTGATATTCAAAGTATAAACTATTCAGAGTGTCGACAAACACCTCTGCATAACTTAAAGCTGCATTGCCCCAAGAAGTGTTACTGCATGAATAAAACTGGTAGAAGAAACAGATTTCTCAATAAATTCTTTAAAAATTCTGAAAAAAAATATGGCATATCTCTGTCCTGATGATGCTATAGTGTGCAGCTTAGGGACTCTCATCACTCTCTGTTTTCCCAAATGGATCAGATACACATGAATCAACCATGCCCAGTCCAAAATAGGAGCGTTCTCCCTGGTATCCTCTACTAAAATTAGTATACTGTACTACTAATGGCTATGAACAATGCTTACAAGCACCTGCAGTAGGGTGTAAAGTTAGTTTTAAATGTGTGTCTCTGGTCCCTTATCAGTAAATGGTGTTTAATGTCTCACCTATGAATGACAGCTCAGCCTGAGCAGTGTCAGAGAGCCACTGCTAAACTGTTCATCATTAAACCCTTGTGCTCCAGTCTCAGCTTACAAAATAGAAATGTTCTTCCATACAGGGAGGAGGAAACAGAAAAATATTGACAGCACTGGCAGGTCCTTTAACACTTATGAATGAGAGAAAACACTCATTTAAAATAAGTTCTGAAGAATTAATCCACTTGGCTGAAGATATAACACCAAAAAAGAAAAAGAGTTGTAGGGAGTAGACAGACTGCCACTAGAGCAAGCTCTGGATAGCCTCGCTTTAAAGCTGATTTGTCCAAATAATCTTACACTAAGCTTTCCCTTGCTGGTTAGTATAAACATCTAAAGCATTGGGAAGAAGCATGAAGCCATTAATAAGTGATATTTAACCAATAAGACATGACTCACAAATAATTTCTGGACCATTAATGAACGTTTCAGGTGTATTGTAAGGCATGGGGCCAAAGGTCTAGATTGTCTTATCTTTCTAATAAAACAGGAATAATGAAAAATGTGGGAGGAGAACATCAGGGAAGAGTCATACTCCTGTGTTTCCAGATGGATACCATAGTTAAAATATGTCTCTCAGCCAAGATGAGAGCTGCATTTTTGGTCAAAGACGAATTAATTTCTGCAGTAGGAAAAGTGACTGTATTTTGGGTTAGGTTTAAATGTGAAGATTTACCTTTCACCAGTCACTAAGTTAACTTATATTTTATACACTCGGGCGCAGGAATTTGAAACCTTTGCACTCTCAAATTTACCAACAAATCAGGGAGCAACATAAACTATTTGGAGAGACATTTATGGGAACTAGGAGTTGACAATCTTTTAAAAGCTGTGCCAAGTTTCTTGGGAAAACAAGGAGCAGGAAGATGTCAGTCCCCAATAGCAGGACTTTCTGGAGCCCCATGAGGCATTTTGAATAACTGTATAGTCACTATCTGCATCTTTTTTCTCAATAGACATCTGTCACTGGGTTTTGTGAGCTGCTCTTTTTTGTTCTTGTATTTCCCAAGAGTGTGTTCCCTCTGCATGCTCACTACCTGCAGGGACAACTTTCACACCTGCCCCTTGGAGTTAAAGCACAAAGGCAGAGTGTTTGCATTACATCATTACAGCAGGTTGCAGCTTCAACACTACAATCAAAGTCTAAAAGAGATCTTAAAACTATCCTCCAGTTTCCAGAACCTCAGGCAGATTGAGTCTTATTTCAGTGGTGCAAATTAACAGTAGGTGCAGGGAGGGGAAAAAAATAATGTTTTCCTTTTATTTCAACAACATGATAGTTTTCTCATCTCAATGTCCATATTACAAAGTAACTATCTTAGACAATTTTTATTTACCATTCTACTATGGATAGTGATAAGATATAATCAGAATTATCAATTTGCCTTAAAAAAACAAAAAAATAATTACAGCTTATACTAATTTTTTTTCATTTAAAAAGTAGAAACCTTTACATATAATTCAGTCCTCAGAGCATTCAAATTCCTGAGATGCTCTGTTAGTCAGAGCACTATGATGTACATTTTATATAGAAGGTAATTTAGTTTGACAGCAATAATGTTTAATTTCTGGTAAGTAACTTGTTTCTCCTAACTGTGTAGCAGTAAAAGCTGTGAGAAAATCCTCAAAGTAAAAAGTATTCTTATATGTTTTTCTTTAGCTTCAGGTGCAACAAACTACCCAAAGGATTTTATCAGACACTTTAATCTCAATATTGATTAGGGGAGATGAAGCAATTTGTTGAACTTGTTGGTTTTTAATTGATTTTCTACAACATAGACATTATGACTTTGCAATTTTTGGCTGTCACAGATACTGATCAACAAAGGAACACTTAGATGTAATGAAACAACCAACCTCCAAAGGCACAGGGAAAAAGCCACAGTTAGCCTCAGTCCTCAGACAATTCTCAGGGTAACCTGTAAGCATTATTAAATAGCTGAGTGAAAGAAGAGGTGAATAATCCTTATGCTGATCTCTTTGTAGGTAGCAAGTCTTGTATTATCAAACATACACATTGCAGAAGAATAGAAAACAAAAAAAACCCACAGGTAGTGAAGAAATTTGTTCTTTCAATTCTACATTTCCTTCAGTTTCACATTGAAGCAATAGTTTGCTACTAACCAGTAACTCAGGTTCACATAAAATGTTGCTGGAGTATCTCAGAGAGTACCACACTGGTAAAGCAGCTTGGAAAAATGTTAGAGTCATCAGAGGTTTCTTCAACTACTAAATCAATATTTCATATTTCTAAACATTTGCTAGGCTTTAAAGCACCAAAATGGTTAAAAGTGCAGTGTTGAAACGAGGTTGGACTGAAAAATTTCCCAGCAGATCACGCAGCAGTGGTGTGCAGGGGTTTGTAGCACACCATGATGTCACACACAGCAGCTGTACAGAAGGGAGCTCTGCTGAAAGGCCACTGACAACACACGAGACATGCCGGGGAGAAGGTTTTTTCTGACTTGCTTGCTAATCCTCCTCCTCCCAGCTGACAGCCCTGACACCTCAGACAAGGGTGAAAATTAACTGTCCTTACAAAACTAATGAACAAGAGTCTCGTAAAGTTGAACAGGCTTTGAGCTTATGAATTCTGCTGGCTGGCAACTCATCTTTGAGTAAAAGTCTCAAGAACTTGCTTTAAAACAGCTTTTCTAAGAGATTGTGTCCTTCTCCTGAATTTTTCAACAGAGGTTACAGGCCTTTTGTTTCCCATTCTCATGAAACAAGTCATCTGCTATATAGCTTAGGTCTTAAAATTCCTGGAAGCAGAATGAACACACATATTTTTCTTCTAAAAGCCCCAACTCATTTTAGGATTATTTTAATTAAGGTTGATTTTTCCTGTTTTGAAAAAGAAAAAAATATTTCCAAACAGTGTTCACAGACTGAAAGTAGCTGCATCATTGTCAGAGTATTTTAAAATAAAAAAAAGGAGAAAGAGCAGAAGTCTGGGTAGACAAGTGACCTCATAAGAAGGGTGGCTGGTGAGTATTCTGCCACAGAACAAAAGCTACACATTTTGTAAGAAATGTGTTTTTACAAATTGCCTGGAAGTTGTCCTGGATGTACCAGAGGGCAGAGGAAAGAGGTTGCTGGCTAATGAACCATGGAATTACGAAAGGTGAAAATGAAAGAGGCATATCAGGTTAATAACGAATTGTGCAATATCTGTACAGAGTTACCATTTTTCTGGCATTTTTCTCACTGTTTTAAATGTCTGAACCTAGTGGGTTCCTATGTCTTTCCTTGAGATTCAGTTCCACTGTGTAATAAAACTTCCTGTCGGGAAATTTTTCATGATGTTCAGCCTAAATTTCTCTTTTCTCAATGGCAATACATTATTCCATGTTATAAGCTCTTCTTCTGCAAGAAGATAAATTATTCTTAATTTTTAATGTTTATCCTTCACAAAAAGTTATTAACCATTATGTTCTTAACTTTCTGTCCGTTGGCCAAGCTTTAAACACACAGATCACATAAATCAGATATAATGCTAGATTTTTTTCTCTGCAGTCCCTGAAATTACATTGTATTATTTAATGCTGAGATTCCCATACAAGGGGGAAGGTAAGCAGGTGGCTTGTAGACTACTTTCCCCCCAAATAATATTATTTGTTCCTTAAGCAAAAATTGGTGTTTGGCTAGAAAAAAAGAAAAAAATTCCACAGCTGCTCTATCAGGATTCTGGTTTCTCAATTCTGCTTTAAACCTAAGAAATACTCAACTTCCTCCTAGTTTATAGCAATAATTAAATTACAATGGCCCTTCCACTGGATGACATAAATAGCAATTGCCTGCTAGCATTTCAGTGCTTAGTCCTGAGTTTTCCAGGTGTTGCTGGCATAACTGGAATACAAATACCTGTAGTATGTTGTTTGTATGTACACTGCATAAACACTCAAAACAACTATTATTACTGTATTAAGTATATATGCAAGTCTTGGCAGGGGCTAAAATTCCAGCACACAAACATGGGCTTAATGGAAAAGCTTTCAGAACTGATCCACCGCTGCAACTGAAGTTTCATGGGACTTCAGATTTGTGTATTTTTGTATATTCTTTCCCAATATTCATTCAAGCCCCCATTCAAATCACATTCTATCACAATATTTAAGTGCCTAATTCCTGGCATAATTTGGGCCCAGGTTGAGATAGATAATTTTGAAGCAGCAAATAAAGATGCATTTAATTTGCAAAGCAATTTTTCTTCACCAGTTTCATTAATATCTTCAAAAGAGACAGACAGATATCTTGCTTTTTTATCTTTTTCTTCTCGTATACTTGGTGAATGTCAAGACAAAGTATGAGGGGGGAAAAAACAGCAGCAAAAACTGTATGCATTTATTATTGCTCAGTAATAGCCACATAGAAGACCAATAGACGAAAATTTGGAGTAAGATTGACCCAGCTGGAAAGGGAGAGAATCTTTGCTCTACAGTCCAGGTGCATTACAGGCTGGCCGTGGGATTTATTTTTTTTTTTTTTTAGTGCTGCAAACAGGTTACTTGACCATCAGTGTTTTTCAGTATGACTCTTTCTATGCCTGTTTTCCAAACCTTTTTCTTATTTCCCAGTAGACTTACAGTATTACATAGCAATTTCATATTGTATGTAGGACTATGGCAGTAATGCAAGCAAAAACGTTTCTGCAGTTACCAAAAAAGGGGTTATGAATAGGAGCGACAATGACAAAGGTAATGGGTTCCTTCACCTGCCATGAAAACTCACTGGACTCTACCTAAAACACTTTCAGGGTCAAAAGGCTCTGCAGTTTTAGTCAGTTCCCACAATGAGGAAGAAAAAAAAGCACATTGCTTGCATTAAGTCAAAACAACAATGAATTTGCAGTTGAAATCTGAAACAATGACAAAAGAAGATGTTAGGAAATATTTTGTTTGGTCACCTTTACAAGAGAAATCTGTATACAGACTTAAAATGAAGTGGATTAAATGGAAGATTATTTAAGGTCTCTTTCTGACAACACCATTACCTCAATATATACTTTCCTTTTCTTCACTCTCCTATCTCATAGAGATTTCACTAATTTCACTACTTTAGTGGGACACAAACACATTCTAATTTACATTTATGTAACATTAACTTCCTTGCTAGTTGGAAGCCTCTATGCAGGAGAGACGAAACAGAAAGCATATGCAAGCATCTGAAGACTTTCCAGTTCCTTTATCTTCTATACTTCTTGCTCTTTCTATATGAACATACATTTAAATATGAATTTACCTTCTGCACTTCCTGCACTCTCTGCACACACTTGTATATCAGCTTTTTACAATTAATAAGCTCTGGTTTAAAGCCCTCATGTCATTACAAAGGCCAAATTATTACAGCAGTAGCTATAGCCAATTTGGATCAGGCTTAGGTGAATTTAGAATAAACTAGTTTTAATGATAGGTAAAAATACCTCAGAGTCTGAATACATATTATCTAGTGATGTCAAACATGTGTGACGGAGAAATGCACACAACAATACAAATAAATTTAAAATTTAAGTTCAATCTTTAACTGAATGTGGGAGAAAATGTGCTATTATTGTTATTTTTAATGGATAGGATTGTTCCCTGTACCAGATTACATGTACATGAAACTGTGAAAATTGGCAGTGGAATACCAAGACCATGTTTACTACATTTCTTCAACAGATATGTAGGGTCCCATTTCTTTCCCTGTCTCTGGGAGAGCTCAGGCCAATGCTGAATGCTGGCCATCCCATAGCACCCTCAGAAGCAAGGCGAGCTGGCAGCCAGCAAAAGTTCACAAACTAACAGGACAGACATAGGCTAAATTTCTCCCTCTCAGGACAAGTAAGCTCATTGCTGTTGTTGGCTATTAGTGTACCAATGACTACCACCCCCCTTTTAAATAAGAACACACAAGAATTATATCAGACAAATGTCTGAGGAGCAAAGCAGGGGCCAGAAAAATAATTCTAACCACACTTAACCCTAAATCCAATAGTAATTAAGACCTAACTCTGGGGTTTTATCCTTCTTTTTGACACAGTCTATTGACCAATATTTATCTTCAAGGCTCACTGAAAGAACTCAGTAGGCTGCTGAGTAAAGCTGGAGGACCATTCTTTGCTTCCAGTCCTGCAGCATTGAAAGTGTCATTGTACAGAATTAAAAGTTATATGCTGTGATTTTTTGCTCTGGAGAACACAATGCAAAGGCCTGCTCCAAGCCCCATTGTACTTTCTGGATTTGTATTCATTTGACATTATGCTCCTTTGGAATCAGGCTTTACCTTCATAAATATCAGAAAGCACTGCTGAAGAAGTAATGCATGTCAAGTGGCCTGCAATCCGTGAACAAAGCAGACCTTGCTCTCCCATCATCATTATTCACCAGACATGGCAGAATGAAAGGCTGAAAGGATCAAAGAGCAGAGCACCAGCAGTATCTACTAATAATTGACAGTGTAAGCAACATCACTAATCAAGGCCAAAATACAGGACATCATAAAGGACAGATATTCAGCTTCTCTGGCTTAGCTGACATCATTTATACTGGGATCAGTTGAGCAAAATGAAAGAAGGTACTTTAAATATAAGGAAAGTCTTAAGTAAAATGAGCAAAAGAAAAATTGCACCTGATAAAATTAAAAATAAAACTAAACATGAAGTGATTCCAGCTAACATCAATCTCTACTGAAATTTTCTGATCCTTCTTACATAGCAGATAACTGTTACTCATACATAGAAATATATAGCTTGAGCAAATTAACACTGCATTACGAATTTTACATTTTAGATTTTTGCATTCCTTTATGTTTCCCTTAAGTACAACATGATAAAATAGCAGCTCTCATCTCCCAAAAAAATTTAGGAAGAAAATGAAAGAAATCCACTGATACTGTCCTAAATTGTCAAAGAAAATGGCTGAGAGAAAAAGCTCTGGCTGCTTGTCCTATCTAGTACTGACTTTAATAACCTCTTTTTCTAGAATTTGTGTGTTTGTCAATACAACCATTTATACAGAAGGAAAATCTCACTACATTTTACCTTCTAGTTACTTTATATCCTTAGACAAATATTCATTTACTTTCATTGTAGTCAGCATTCATTGCCTGTAATGCCAAACAAAGAAAGTAGCTAAGTGACCAGAACTGTCTGATAATAAATAGTAAAAGTTAGGCAACTATGAAAAATTGTGTTCTCTTTTTCCAAGAAACAAGCAAGTCATTTAGATGTACTAACATTCTTTGAACTTGACCCAAAAAAGTTTAGCTGTAGTGCAGAAATAATTTAGTTTCACCAGCTCAGGCAAGCACTGACTTCTCTACCTGAAGTGCCAAGGTTTCCCTGTTATGAATGCTAGGCTGGCTGGTTACACCATCTGAACCCGCTGCTTCTTACCTAGCAGCTCATACATAGAGGTTAGCAAAAACCTGTATACTGAGTGAAGCCTTCAACTATCATCAAAATACCCACATTTTGCAGTAAACCTTCTGAATAATACAGTCCATTTTCCACAACTACAGCCAGTGTCCCTGAAGTCAGTTCTCACAACTGCAAAGCACTTGCACATACAATTTAAGCATTTTCACTAAATAAAATACAGTGGGTTAATTTGCTTTTCTGATAAGCACCTCAAAGGAATTTCAGCTGAATGAACTAGAGAAAAATACTCTATGGTCTCAGTTTCAACAGTATTCGAGTATTTAACTATTTTGAACAAATAAAATATAATTAAAGTTGCAAATATCTGAAGTGTTTAGACTATTCTTTTTCATAGCCAGGGACAATAGACAGAGAATAATCTGTCATTTTCATGGTTGACATGAAGACTTTGTAAGAAGCCATGTTTACAGTTTCAAACTTAGTTGAGACCAATAATTGTTTATAATTTTTCTATGCAAGATAGTGGAAGATACTCTGATACAAAAAAACCCCTGTAAAACAGAAGACAATGAAAAATGTTTAGACAAAAGCCAAACTGCCTGTTTCAAATGAACCTGGCAGAAATACTTTGACCTGATAGCAACAGGAAGTATAAACCCTCAAGGATTGTCTTACAATTAAATATTTAGAATGATAAATGAATTATTATAATAAACACTTAGAATTCAGGTAGAAAATTACTAAGAAAACCACTTTTGCCCATTTGTGGTTTTTTAAAAGAAGGTCAGCCTCTCTTTCAATGTAAGACAAAACTCATTCTTTATATAATTCATTATCCATTGACAAAGAGGTTGATTGCATCAGGAATAAATGTGACCCATTTCCTTCAGAATCTCTTCAACTCCTTTGCTTTTTTATTCAGAATACAACAAAATAGCTTTCCAAACAGAAAAAAGGTAGCAGTAGTGTTACAATTTTACTAATTAGGGGTCTATTTCAAATGAAAGGATTGTCACAAAAGTACACATTTCTCTGAGTAAACATCACAGCATCAATAACAAATACTTTTTGTGTTTCTACGGCAATTGGATCTGTGAAATCAAAGACAACTTAACCCCTTTCCTTATAATTCTAAGGCTATCCAAGTCATTGATGTATAATCAGTGTTAATTGTACCAGTTAACATTATATCCTCTAATTACTTTCCTGACAGGACTTAGCCAAGTGAATTCCTAGTATTCTGTTTTCTCTGCCAGACTGTAGGTTACAATAAAATACTACTTCACTTTGCATTATTATATCTAAAGTGTTTAATGCAGTTTAGGGAAAACTATATTCTACATGACAGCAGCTTTGGATCAAATGAAACAGAAGGAAGTGTATCTCCACTATTCAGTTTTGTGGTCCTTGTACTATTTCTTTTGCAAAATAAGAAACATAAGTTAATATTTTCATATTTTACTACTGTTCTCTTCATCATAGTGTGCCTGGCATATCTGGTAAATTACCTAAGAAGTTTTGCTATAACAACAAGTTCTTTTCTGAAAACTAGAGGCAAGACAAGTCACATCTTGTAATGCTCACAGTTCTACAGCCAGCTGCCCTTCATGCAAGGCAGTGGTTGATACTGTCACCTGCAACCTGCTGCTTCTCCTGCTCAATTCATGTGTGTTCCATCGTCCCTTCACATCCCGAGTAACTTCTGCGCAAATCAAACTAAATGAATTTCACTTGCCGAGTTCCAGCCCTTATCCCGTTTTGTTACATCATCATATTGATATTTCAGCGGGAAAGAATTAAATAGAATAAGCAGCTTTGTTGGCCATTCATGTTACTACTTAATAGTAATACATTACTATTTCGTGCAATACCCAGCCTGATGATAAAAGAACCAGAAAAAATCCTTTGTTTTGTTATGTTTGATCTTCCACTCGAACTGAATTTAATTTAAAAGTATAATAAGCCAACAGAAAATATTTTTCCCTAATTGAGATGTACCATCTGCTCCAGTAATCAGCAAAACACATCTCAGCTCATTTGGATGTTTGATGCACTGCTTTTGTACAATTGACAACAGGAAATATGAACATGATTAGAATACAAAGTAATTTTTTGTCCTAGCAATATTTGTTTTACACATGCACTCAGTGGAGCTACTTCTGTGAAAGCTAGTTGGTCTTCCTATTCTTCTACCCTAAATAAATTTTACAGGTGTTTCATTCTCAGAGAATCTAAAATAGAAATTTTATCTGCTAGCCAGTGACAAAAAATAAATTTAAATGCATTTTATACTGGGAAATATCTGAAACCAGTTATTTTTCACACATAATTGTCACATAGATTATCTCTGCTGATGACTTACAGAAAGCTGCATTCTAAATTACCCCTCTGTAGTTTGAAACTTCTTCCAATTTTTATAAACTCAAATGCTATGATTCTGTAAAATATTTAAAATTTGGAAGTGAATTTGATAGCTTGAAATGGGATTCTCTCCACCTACTAAACCAAATGTGGTTCAAAGGTGTAAGTTTGAGGTCCATACTATTTTAGCTTATATTAGCCTATCAATATTGAGAGTATTTTAGTCCATGAAGAGCATAGGATTTGTTCCAGAAAGATAGCCTGCACCATGATGTGTTAGTTGTAAGAGGAGTAAGTTTACAGACCAACCTGAATTTAAGATAGACAGGGACTTCTCTGCCAGAGAATCATTTTAAAACTTAAGGCAAACCAACTGAAAGAATAACATTAAAGAAGCAAATAAATCTTCCTTTGTAGGAGGATTACCCTGCAGTGAATCAAAGCATTTTGTCTTAATCCCCTTGTGTACCTCTTACAAGAAAAGGATTCTGTCGTGTAGGACAAGGATAAGACAGAGGTACTTAAATGACATACAAAGAGAGTTTTCCCTTTGATGTTTTGTGAGCTACACATGGAACTTCCTCTTAAACAATTCAGGACCACTGTCCATCAAGACAATCAATAAGGATTTTCTGGTTTATAAGACAGTTACAAAGCTTAAGGCCACTTTCTCTGGGAAATAGACGTTTTAGCTCAATTGATTCACTTAATTATTTGAACTAGTTTGAGTGTAAAGTTCTTATTTTGAATGTAGTTTCACTTCATCTGAGATTGTTCCATATTTAAATTGAGAAAGGTTTTGGGTTTGTACAGTTGATTTCCATGTTCCCGACATGAAAGAGGGACCAAAGGCTGACACTGTTTCTAAGATTGAATGAAAAGTGAATGAAAAAATTGTTTTTGAAGCACCACAAAAGCTACATAATGACAAAAATTATGTTTTAATTCTTCTATTAAAAAGATAATCAAGATAAAGTTAAAAAGTTATGTACACATTTCCTTCTTCTCATGTTTTAGAATCTGTGCAAAGGAAATAAGACCTCAGAGCTCTGGTCCCTTAGGTCCTCACTTCCCTTCTGTGCGAAAAGCCAGTGTTCTTTTTCATTTAAATTATCATAATTATAATAAGAGGGTTTGTTTTGTTTTGTTTTGTTTAAGAGATATATGTAGAAAAAATGAATAAGTCTTCAAGAGGAAGAAAGATGGTGTGAGGAGGCTTGAAGAGATGCACAAAGGCTCATCTATTATTGTAATATCTTAGCATCCTTCAGTAATAATAATTCTCAGTACTGTGCTTTTTCATCTCAGAGCTCAAATCTGATGAAAAGATTCCTTCTATTTTTGATGCAACAAAAGTACTAAAAGCCAAGCAGTTTAGGAGTAGGGCTCATAAGAGAATCAAGTGATTCTGTTATCCCAATGAGTATGCCACCAAATTATTCCAATTAACATTAATCAAGTGTAGCTAGTTGCTAAGATAACAACTGGTATGAGTCAAGCACTTTTCAGCCCATCAAGTGATAGATTTCAGAGGTTTTGTATCTTAACTGACAACACTACTCTAAAGTTCAACATTCATCAAGCACTTTGTTTCAGTTCCATTTTAGTTTTGTTTGTAGTAACATATTTCATATTTTAAATTTTTTAGTGAGGGTGTACTAAGATTTCCAATTTCTGTAAATTGTCTTCTTTGCTTGGTATTATTTAGCTCTGAGCATTTAGTATTTTTAATTGATTTTTGGAGAATGATTACATTTTTTATTGAACCAAATTCTTAACTTGAGAAATACAATGACTAAAAAAACCCAAGCAAATGATGTTTGCTATATTTCAGTATTTTTAATCAGTTTGAAAAAAAATTCAGCCCATATTTTGCAAGTTTTTGACAAGCTCTAAGTTCCAACGCAAACAAAGGCATAAATAAATAAACCTGTATCAGAAGGAAATGTTTTGTTTCTCAATTTTCTACTCTAACTGAAAGAAAGCAAAGATGCTTCATATTAACTAGATGTTTTTATGGAAATCAACAAAAAAAATTAATTAGAAAACAAATATCTGATATTTGGACCTCTTCTGTCTTTCCATCAATGAAAATTTTAGTGTGCTGGCTGTGCATAAACGCTTGCACATTGTCATCACATGAGATATTTGATTTTCCTTAAAACAAGGCTATTAATTTTCTCCCACCATTGAGGTAATTCTTCTATTGAGAATAAGTCAGCCTAATCTCCTTCCTAGTTATGCAGTTCAAAATGCCCATAGATTATGAGTATATTTATCTCACACTTTTTGATCTGCTGTTCTTAGTCTGGATTACTTCAACTTTTATCTATGAGAAGAAAGACTAAAATGAGTATTTTGTTTCAGCTTATATGTGATCTTATGTCATACAAGGTTTTCATACGAAAAAGCACATAAGGCTGGGCAAAGGAAGAGTCAGAAGAGAAAGAGAGAGGCACAATAACAATGTCTCATGCATGAGCTCCAGCTTTAAAATTTTATGTGCAAGCATGGAAACCTAACCATACAACACACAATAATCCCAGTTCTACACTTATGTAGGTTATATGAGTCTAAATAGTGGATGTGAGTTAAACTGTACGAAGACATCCCATCTTCCATAATTTTCCTATTAATCTTTACACATAAGTAACTAACAAGCAGGCTACAAGTCTGCTGTACTTGCAATATGTTGAGTTCTCAGCTGTCTCCCCTGACAATGTGTGAATACAGGCTATGCAAAAGTCATTGTCACCCACAGGGAGGTGAGTGCTAGCCGTCTTTTCAGCATTTCAGGGTCCTACCTTGGGGCCTATTAGCAAGAAGGCAGACTGCTTTATTATTTGAAAAGCTGTTCACTGTGATTTATGGCCTTGTATTAGCCTCCTCATCTTGAGATATTAGACAATCATACTTTGTCATGGACAATCTGAGGTGGGGAAAACACAGAGCATTCATCTTCTCTTGCCATCCAGGACACTTCTTTTCATCTATTGTTTTTTCCCCTGGCATATCATTTCCTTGTAATCAATTTAAATTGAAAACTTTAATGACCTTCCCTGAGCGTTACACAGTCTTTTCACCTACTCTGAGGGTTTTTCTGCAAAGAAATTAAAACTCCAAACCCTTTTAAAGTTTACAGTATTTTCCCTACCAAAAAAGCATACAAGTCTCATTTGTGATTATGAAAGGATTTTAGAAAATCACCAATTAAGCAGACCCAAAATACCTCGTATAAATATTTCCACATTTTAAGTTTGTGTTTTAACCCCAGTTGGCAAATAAGCAGCACGTAGGCACTTGCTCACTCCCCCTTTCCCAGCCAGGGCAATGGGGAGTAGAATTGGAAAAAGGTAAAACCTGTGAGCTATGAATTGTTGAAAAATTAAAATAAAGTAAAATTAATACTATTATTATTATTATTATTATTATTATAGAGAAATAAAAGCCAGGAAAGACAAGTGATGCACAATACAACTGGTCATCACCAGCTGACCAATGCCCAATCCTTCCCCAAGTACTGATTGACACCTCCAGGCCAACTCCCCCAGTTTGCACACTGGGCATGACACTGTGGTGTGGAATATCCCTTTGAACTGTTCAGGACAGCTGTTCTGCCTTTCCTCCCTCCCAGCTTCCTGTGCACCTCTTCACTGGCAGGGCAGGGGAAACTGAAAAGTCTACTGAATTCTACTAAAACAGAGTATTATCAACACTATTCTCACAGTGAATTCAAAGCACAGCACTGTAACAGCTACAAGGAAGAAAATTAATCCTATCCCAGCCAAAACCAGGACAGTACCCACCCCTCATTCCATACCATTTATGCCATGCTAGGTCCCACGTTTTGCAATGCATCACAGTTAGCCACCATCATTCTTCTTGGTCCTTTGATATACAGACACACATGTATGTATAGGTATCATTCCCTGAGGCTATGCACCATTCCTGTGAGAGTCCATTGACTTAATTTATTCCATGACTTTGGGCTCCACCTGTCATAATAATTGTTCAGGGCAGAAAAATTGGTGTGGTTTTGGGTTCCTGCATCAGGAAGCCAGTTCTGGTTCCATCACTGCTGGGCTTGTCCCATTAATTTTTCATGAATCTGGGTGATTTTTGCTAGTGTCCTAGATATTACCTATAGTCACCATAGAAGTCATTATATACAGTGTTACATAGCAATTAACACCATGTAATTTATTTCATTAGCTAGCCTTACCTAAAATCCAATCCCCTTGAGGTACTCAGTCTTCCCCATCTCCACTTAAGCTAACAAACAACTACATGCAAAATAGGTGCAGAAGGAAAACAGATACTGACATTTGGAACCGCTGTGCCACAAAGCAACTGCACGCCTTAGGCAGAGTCTGCTGCAGGTCATTTGAAATGATAAACCAAAAGGGCACAGAGGATGTAATAACTGATCTTTACCACTGCCTTTATGAAGGATGTATCACCTGAGGACACACAAAATTGTTCAACGGCATTAGTGGAGTCATAGCAATGCAAACTCAATGAAAAAGTGATGTTGGAATACAAAAGTATAAAGACATTATAGTTGTTTTTATGAAACCTTGGAAACAAAAGAGTTTGGCTTTGCTCTGTGGGAGGTAGATGGATATGGCTTAATCTTTCATCTTTTTACCCTTAAAGTACAACAGGCCTTTCACTGGGAACCCCAATGTATTCCTTTATACTAGGAGGAGAATAGGGGGAAAAAAAGCTGGTATTTATGGATTTAAAAATAAATAAATAAATAAATAAATAAATAAATATTAAAAACAAAACAAAACAAAACAAAAAAAAAAAAAACAAAAAAAAACAACCAAACAAAACAAAAAAATATATAAAAAAAATAAACCTACCTCACTACCATAAAAGGCCAAGGACTTTTTTTTGTCCTCCCGTTCACAAACAAGAAAAACCAAAATGGAACAAAAAAAATCTGTTAGAGAGACAGACCCCAAATAAAGTGTTTTGTGATGAAAATCTTTCCCCACAACATTAGGAAAGCTATGCTGGGCTGCTTGCCTTGAGGAAGAGCATCTGATTGAACTCAGGACTCTCATTTCCATTTGAGTATCCTAATACCAGGCCACCAACAATTCCAAAGTGCCCTCGTTTGTTTTCATCAAAAATTTCTCTGTTGATACCTCAGAAACCATTTATTCCTCAGAAACCTCTCCAACAGCATCTGAAGGAAAGTATCCCTTTTTCCAAAAAGTTTACATTTCAAGCACTCTTCACCACACTAACTCTGCATGGGATCAGGTCTTAGGTTCTTGCATCTAAAATGCCTAAGCTGAATTCGGAGCAAAGGAGGGAAATAATACCAGTCATTCAAGTGTCCTACAAGTTCAAGTACCACTGACTCAGAAAACCTGGGCATTTAGAACCCAAAGTTTGAGTGAAATATCAGTAATATTTAAGTCTCAAAGTACCACTGATACTTTTGAAATTATAGTTCTGCAGTTTTACCCTTACTTTTGCCAGTTACACCAAAAGCACAGAATCATGTAGCACATCTTCAAGCTGTGTTAAGCAGCATCACATGAAGCTGTCAAATTTACTCCAAAGACCAAAAAAGCTACACCGAAAAAGAGTGTGAAAATTTAACTGGCTGATTGATAAGGCTTCTATTTGCATTATTACTTTGGGTTCTGACATACGTGTAATAAATTCTTTGGTGAAATGATTAAACCAGAAAAAATTGTCAACAATTCTGTGAGTACATTAGTTTTGGAAACAAGGCTAAGACTCCTAATCTCTGTAGTCATTTTGAGACTGCCATTTCTCATCAGCCAAAAGGTGCCATGTAAATTGTGCCATTACAGATATCCTTACGTCATCATAAATTTTTCTGCAGGCAGAGAGAGATAAAAAGATTACTTTTGAGATATGTTCTTCTGTTCATAGTAAATCATTCCCACTGAAATCTCAGATACAGAAATAGCCTCTCTCTTGTCCTGCCTGTTAACCCTTTGAACTTGTTTAAAATGTCTTTACATCTACAAGCCTTGAGATGGCTGTCTTGCTGAAATCACATGGTTAGAGCTGGGCAATGTGAGAGGAGGAAGTGTGGATAATGTGTTTACACAAAACAGTCCCAGGCTGACAAACATGGTAGTCAATCCAAGTTAACAAAAAAAATTGTAGAAGTCTGTATTTTTTAGTTGAAAAACCTTTAAAATCCCCAACCTGTAAAACTTCAAGCATTTTGATGATTCATTTTGCCTCTGTGAACTTGAAAAACTGAGTTGCTGGGTATCTCTGTAGTTTAAAAATAAAGTACTTATATCCTGGCTCAAGTGAAATAGTTCATCAACCAAAGACTGAACAAAATAAAAATAGGAAAAAAAAATCTATTCACTCTGTTTTTATGTTAGTGCCATACCTGAACTATATCAGCTGCCAGCAGGAAGAACACCAGGCAGCCACCCTGCATGGGGAACAGCAATGGTCAGGAGGGACGATGTGCTGGACTGGAACCCAGTGGCTGCCTATTAGAAAAAACACAACACACATTATCAGAAAAGTACAGTCGAAGAGGTCCATCTGGGCACTTTATAATCCCTTCACATACACATCAATATTTAAAACATTGTCTTCTTTCATGCGAATCAGCAGGAAAATCTGTTTTAGCCAGGCTACAGACAGTCTGAGAAAGCAGCAATTAAAATCTGTTATCCACATCCTATCACTTTCACTTCAGGGATTTGTCTTCCTCCCACTCTCCACAAAACTAACAGCAGTGCATGGTTTTGCCTTTATCATTGAACACTGCAGGAAGCAAAGAGCAGACTCTCAGTTGTCAGTATTATCACAGAATCACAGAATGGTTGGGTTGGAAAGAACCTCTGGAGGTCATCTAGTCCAAGGCCCCTGTTAAAGCAGGATCAGCTAGAGCAGGTTGCACAGGATGACATCCAGGCAGATTTTTAATATCTCCAGAGAAGTACACTTCAGAACCTCTCTGGGCAGCCCATTCCAGTCACTGCCAAGGTAAAGAAGGTTTTTCCTTACAGTCAGACAATTTCCTGTGTTTCAATTTGTGCCCATTGCCTTTTGTCAAGTTGCTGGTCTCCACTGACAAGTATCTGTCCCCATCCTCCTGATGATCGCTCTTTAAGATAGTAAGACATAGTGGCTGCAGTTAGCTCAGGGTTGTAGGTATGGATTGAGGGTATAGTTAAACAATTCTGTGTTAGGACAGTTTCAAGGTCACATATACACAGCACAGCACTCAAAGTTACGAGGATGAATAGAAACCTACAGAAGCTCAATCCTCTCTCACTGTCACCTTGGCCCCATGAGGCTGCCAAAGAAATTAAGGACACATTGTATTGATGATTCACTCAGCAATGTGTGTAGAGGCTCTAATGACACAACTCAGAGGACGAACAGCAAGAGGAGGAGGCCCAGTGCAATGAGCCAGTGGCACTGCAAACCATCACAAAGCACATGGAGACTGCTGATGACCACACAGCTAACCTTGAATTTACAGCTGAAGCCAAAGGACAACCAGTTTAAATCATGTCTGTGTGTGGGTACAGCATCCAGGCTCAGATCCCACTGCCCCAGCCTGGAGAGCTGTTGACACAGCGCTGTACCTAAAGTAATATATAAGTGTGTTCCTGAGACCACATTTACTTTAGCAAAGACCTGCTCTAGCATAAAGTGGTAACGAGTTTGTGCCTTATCAGGCAGTCAAGAGATGAACACATGCCCATATACTACCCTGCTTAATGTTCCTGCACTCTGCAGAGCTGGCTGATAACCCCCTCAAAAGTATTCTGTTAAAAAACAAAACAAAACAAAACAAAACTGCTGAGCTGGTTTAATGTCTCCAATCTGACAAACTTTTCGAAAATCAATAACAAATTTCTGAAAAATTTTAGTTAACATTCGCAAGCTTCTTCAGCTGAATATTTTCCTACTAATACAATAAGAACAGTTCTGAAGGAAAAAAATATAGGTTATTGATCTAAGTGCTTTGAGACATAACTGATTATTAACAGAAGGCAGTAAGAAATATTACCCTTTGGTCCAGTGCAGAGTAATTAAGGATATTAATCAAGTCCAGGTTTTCTTGTGCAGATTCTTGCCTTTGCTATGAATATTAGCCTGGGATTCAAAAGGGTTATGAATACCATAGCTAACATAGGAATAACCACATAGTGTATGTAAAAATACAGCCATCAATTATCAAATACTGGTAGGGTTAGTAATTTCATTTTCTTAAAAATAACCTATTTATCTTTTGGAGGTAAATTGTCAGCATTGGAAATTACAATAGTAAAAAGCAAAGGATGTTGGTAACTAACAGCATATCTACAGATAAACAGCAACTGCTAGAATGTTTTTGACACATTTCACATCTAAACAGTAAACCAGTGTCACACAGAAATCAGAGAAAAAAGGACACTTCCCATCCCAAAATATTGTCTCAGAAAAAGAAGCAAACACTGGAAACCAGATGGCACCTCTCAGAGGAAAAGAAAGAAAAAAAATCACAGGGGGTGGTAGGGAATAAAAGCAGCTCTCAGACTCTGGAAGAAGATTCCCAGCAAAAAAGGATAAAGCTACATTTTTTTTTGGCCCAGATTTGTTCCTGTGTTCCCAAAACTTCACCGGAAGTGCATCATGGAGTTGCTTTCTTAGCAACTCTCCTCAAATGCCTAGAAATTATTCAAACCTCAATACATCCTGGTGCTTATCTCTTCCCTACCTGCAAATACACACCTCTTGATAAATCTTTATTGCATAAGAGCTGCCATCATTTTCAAACTAGCTTCCTCGACTGTAGAGTGCATACAGTGTTACATATGAGAATCTAAGGATTAATCACAGGCTTCATACCCTTAAGTGTTTGGCTTCATCCGGGCTGTGTTGTCCACTTAGAAAGTATTCCCATCAGTACATTACTGCCATTTATTCCTAACACACTCTTACACTTTTGTTGTGCAAGCATAAAGGGGACAAAGATGGATGAGGATGATCTTGCAGAGAATTCTGGTTTAGAGTTTCCCCATAGTGAAGAATCTGTGTGCATAAAGCACACAGTACTTTTTACTGTGAGTACTGCTGAGTACTAATGTTAAGCTTATCTGATTAATCAAGAAATATTACTTATAACCAATAACCCAGACATCCCCTATTCTTTTGTTTGCAGCTTTTCCTTCAAGTATTCGTGCATTTTCTTATGCAGAAAATCCCCTACAGATTCTACCTGGAACATTTAATGAGGTTTCTATGTGAAAAGACATACCAGTGTTTTTTGGACAAAAGAAATATAAATGCCATCTTCATTTGCACATAATTTTGTTTTTCCTGTACAAGATACCAGATATTTCAGACACAATTGATAAGCTGAAATACGTGCAGGCAGCTCCAGTTTCTCTGCGTGTGATCTGTGAAAAGCTGACATCTGATCTCCATCATCCATTTCCCAGACCTCTCAAGAAGTGTCCTGCAGGCCAGGGGAGCAGGTGACCTGCTGGCAGCACCAGTTGGATTCCTCTTGCATATGATCCCTGTGCAAATCTCTGCAGCATGGGATCCAAGGTAGATGGATGATATGCAGCCAGCTGTGGTCTCAAATGTATATATGTTTTATCTTATCTTGCCCAGTCAAAGATAAATTTACTGGGCAAGATAATGAAATAAAGATAAAAGAAATGCTCCTTTAGCCACATGACGGCAGAACAAAAAAGACTAAAAACAAAAAACAACAGGGGGAAAACCCCTCATTCTACGGTCTGAACACCCTTAGGGTTCTCTTCGCTGCAGATCACTCAGATGACAAATTTCCCATTCTGATCAGATAAAGAAGAGGGAAGAAACTTCTTCAGAAAATTACTCCAGTTCATCGAAGATGTTTACTCCACACTTTCTCTTTTACTAGCTAATTTCATAAAAAATTTCACATTACTATTTCCACTTGGCTATGTTTTGGACTCTCTGTTAGTCTACTGATAAATAAGAAATGCTTAATTTAGTCAGTGTCTAAAAAGTGCTGATATTCTGTATTATAGCAGATCACTTTCTTGTACAAGATTAAGTTGGATTCTTCTGTGGACTTCTTTTAACTGGAACTATGCAAAAACGACAGTTATAGATCTATCAGGAGTATAGAGTTCATACATTATAGATGTATCTGGATTTAACACACAACGTATTCTGAAAAGCTGTAAAATACCTTCTCGTAGGTCTGTCATTCACAGAATTGTTCTACATATTTGTTTCTTCCCCTAAAGAAGAAAGCACATCTGAGTAGTAACATGAGCATTGGAAACAACACTATCAACAAGCATGGCTCAAGGCACTGATTCTGTAATATACATATTCTTCAAAATAAGGAAATGAGTAATCCAGATAAATCACAGCAGAAGATGACTAACTCCCATTACGTTATGAAATTTCTGTTACAATGTGTTGGGGTGTCATTACTTTAGCATTTATTTTGTGAACTTGATAGTCAACAGTGTCCTTGTTGGGAAAACACCCAGGAGGAAAAGACTAAAACTGAAACATGTTTTTTTCTGGTTTATCAAGCTTCTTTTTAACCAAATCCAGGAACCTGAGGAGAATATAAGGGTCACATGCCATACCAGAGCCGTAACATTTAACACAATATTTGGCATGCTTACCTCATTTATGTACTTTCCTTTTCACTAGCAGGGTTTCACTAGCTCTCCTTAATACAATTTATTTTCAGAGGTCTGACTTTCCTTTAAGCCTGTATTGGAACGATGGCTCTTTGGCACCTAAACTGGAGAATAATGCTTCTCTATCTAACATACTACCATTCACCAGGGGTTCAGAACTTCATTGTGCCAAAGTATTCCAAATGACTAATTTCACCCTGATTTTCCCCAGTGGCAGGCTAATGCCTGTGTGTCAGGTACTGGCCAGCTGGCAGCTTACTTTTCTAGGACATGCTAATAGTAGGGATGACCATAGAAACAGAATTAGTAGGGAAATAGAGCCTGCCTGAATCTGTAGAGCATGAACCTCTACTTACCCAAGTATCATACAGCAAAATCTACAAGAGAGGAAATTAGTATTCCAAGTCTACAGAGGCTATACACCCCAACTGGCTATTGCACCAATCAATTCCACCCATGGAAGTCCTGAATCCCTGGAAAAATGTGCAACATCCTTCATTTCCCAAGGCAAGCCTAATTCAGTTGGTGTTCTAAATGACATTAATAGCAGGGGAATATTAGACACAAGCATTTGAACTGTGCAGGAAATTCATAATCATGCCAGACAACACTTTGATTTTCTTTAACAGCATCTAGTTATACAACTTTCCAAATTGATGTCTGATGACAATCCTGGCCAAAAGTATGCTCTCAGCTACAACTTACTACTACCTACTCATTTGTGCATAACTGCTATGAGGCGCCATTTGCCTCCTGTTTATGACAGAAGCTCTGTGGTTTACATCTTACCCTATTTATGTTCTTTAATTTCCTTTCCATAAAAAGAGCTGCTTTGTCTTGTCTGAACTAGAGAAACTGAGAAAAACAGCAAACAAAATAAATGATTCAGTAGATACATTAATCACTAACATTTGTAATACTATATATATTGGTTTTCCAAAACAGTTTCAATGCCTAAAGCCTTGCCATGGGGCATCAGAAATAATACACCATAACTGTTGTTTCTGAAAGTCTCCAGATCTGATTATTGGCACTAAAATATCACCATATTTTACTAAACTGAATTAGTGAGCTATTCTTGCTGGAAGCAGCAAAGTGCTAATTGTTGTTACAACATTCACCACACTAAATGCCTGGGCTTTCACAGATCTGCTATGCTGCTGGTAAATCCTGCCCACTGTCCACTGAAGCATATGGCAATTCACAAAGTGAAAGTGCTGATTGTGAATTTGCCTAAAAGAGTACTTAGCAAAATGCCAGGATTTTAATAAAATCTACGTGTGTGGTTAAACTTTTCCATTATTTTAAAATATTAGCATTGGAGGCCCTCAAGTAAGTAGCAATATCTCAGCCACAATGTAAAGAAAAATAGTTTTAAGTTACTGCAAAAACAAAAACCAAAGCCACAGTTTACTGAAATGCAGAGGGACACATTCTCTTGGCAAGCCTGCCTACTAGATCAAAACCCCACAGTTCTGGACTCTAGAATGGTAAGATTCCTGTGCCCAAAGAAGCCTTATAGCAAAATCTATTTGACTTTGAGGAATAGATGCAAAATCACAGTCCTGATAGAGAAGGAAAAATATTGCCTAGATCTACATGTTTAATGTATGTTTTCACTGTACCAGCTGAGTAATCTTGAATTTCTCAGTAAAACTTCCTTTCCTCTCATGGCAGGCCTCACCAAAGCACAAAGAAAAAATGAAATGAATACTTTAACAAAATACATAATTTTTCATGATTCATGAGACATCATCATAAATCTTTCCTAAATCCTTGTGGATGCAAACCCACATTTTGCTTGGTTTCAGCTTCATTATAGATAAATATACAGAGTTAAACTTGATTGTGCTGAACCATCCCCACAGCATAAAGCAGTCTAAGAACTAACTAGAGACAGCTAGGAATGTACTTTTTTACTAACAAGTATCTTTGAGATGTTTTACCTCTTTATGTCACATTGAAACCAAGGTAATTCAAATTTTCAGAAAAGAATGTGAGACTGACTCCAGCCCCCAAGTAAAGGTCAAGGCAATTACATAAAATGAACTTTACAAAATCAATATTAATCCAACAAAAATAGTCTGTTAAATACTCCCAGCAAACTTAATTCACATCTCCTTCAAACAGCATAAGATTTAAATAGGATAAGTATTATAATAACTTTTATTCACTCCTGCACCAACATTGCTCTTTACCATTTCAGCTCATTTCTACTCATATTCCACTTACTGATGAGCAACATCATTTGTAAGACGTGACAAAGCAGTTCGGTTATATTGAATCCCACTCTCCTTTCCAAAACTTCAAGTTGAGTAAAACGAACATGAACCAAAAATAATTGAAACCAGTTAAGAAAAAAAAAAAAAATTAAAAATAAAATCCCACATACTGCACTGACTGTTATTATTTGCCTTTGTTAAAAATTGTCAGTTGTTATTCACTTGTTCTTATTTGAAATGTTTACAGCAAATAAAACTGTATCTATTTAATGGCTAACAACTAGTTTTGCTGCTTCTTTGTATTTACTTGTACCGCTAGTAGTACATCTTTGCACCATTGTTCTTACCTCAGCTTGTAGAAAAATGTCTCATTTATAGCTATATGTGTTGGCATAAATCATTCCATCCCTGGAGAGAGATGAAGGAACAAGGAGTATGAGAGGGAAACTTTTGTGAAGAGAACATGGAGTATTATGCAGGGTTTATGGTTTCATCTGGCACTGCCAGCCAGGCATCCAGATAGAGCAGGGAGGTGGTGAGGAATACAGAAGAAGCACTAACAGAAACATGATAAAAGGTTTTCTACCTCCCTCTTATCACCTGAAAAAAAAACAGAAAGAAAAAAACAGCTTGGAAACCACATCACTGAAGCAGTGAATACACAGTAAGGCATTGTGTGTAAAGGACTCATTTGGGGCTTCCTACATGGAATTGACTTTACAATTCTTGCAGCTGCACAGTGTGGGTCAGCCTGCCTCCTGTTCTTTTTCTCACAGATGTTGTGATGGATATGGCAAGCAAATATGATCCACTTCACAAACCTTAGGCCACTCTTAAGTCTGGTCCTGATGGACATCCAATTCCTCCTCATTCAGCCAAAAAGCACCTTCCCCTGCCATGCCACAGTCACTGAGGAGATAAGTATTTCCTGGCAAGCAGTCAGGTCACCTGTACATGCCTTTGAGTCAGAACAACTCAGGCAGATAGGAATGCCAGGCAGAAATGATGGCATGGAGCTTCATAGGCTCTGTGCCAAATGTAAATAGGCCTGTAGAATAGCCTTGACCAGCCTGGAAATGTTCAAATCACTGGCAGTACAAACCTCCACAGACCACCCTACATTAAAGGCAGAGGTCCAGCAGCCTGATCTGTGCCCGGAAGCACTACAGCACAGAAGCAATTGATCTTGCTAAAGAGCTGCTTCCAGCCTGCAGATGGCCAGGGAACACGATGGTGACACAAACACTGCAGTACCAGCACAGCAAGGGAAGCCTCTGTGCATGTTGCCCTCCATGACCTAATGTCTGTTCATAGCTCTGATGAAGGGGACTCCAGGCATTTCTGTAGGGCTCTTCCAACCCCGCCTTCATTACCTCTTTGCCATCTTGAATACAGCACATGGATGCAGTATTCTCACATCTACAGCAAGGCCCAGTGTAACAAGTCGTTCTCACGTTCCAGAACCTCCTACAGAAGCTGGGGAGACAACCGAGCAGGTACTAAGGGTATGGACACCAGCAAAATCCAACAGGCTGGTGCTGCAGGCAGCTGCTGGATGAACTCAGTGATGAAGTGCACATTACACAGGGCAGCCCCAGCACTTGCACATGAAACATATCTGTCACCAGTGCAATATTAACTACAGGTGAGGATGCATGCAGTCATCCCAGGACAGATGGGGTTTTAGAAACAGAGGACCAGATCTTCCCATCTATCTCACCTTACTCACCAGGGACTTTGGAGGCAAATGTAACCATAGATTCCCTCAGAAGCTTGCATCTGGCAATTCATACAGAAATTAAGCAGGAAAATAAACCTAAGGCAATCTGAAATATCAGGCAATACACCTTAAAGGTATGATGGCATGTAGCTAAGCCAGTTGAAAAAAAAGGAGCTGATAACATTAGATAAAACATAATCCATCAGATAATAGAGATACACGCAGATTCTGCATACTTGCTCAGGGAACTAGAGCCAGAAGACTGTTAGCACCTTCCTTTGACATTATCGGTTAAAGGCCACTACAAAGCCCAAGAGAATGTCCTCCTAACTTTGTGGCATGACATCCTGTGGAAATTGCCCTAGACTTTACTAGCTAAAATTCAGGCAGTGCAGTGAGCACAAGTGCTTTGCCACACAACATGCTTAGCCACCCACTGACATTAATTTATACGACTGCTGTAAGCATCTGCAATTTCATCAGCTAGGAGTAAAGACAGAAGCTTTCAATATGTATGCTACAGGGCATATGCTGATCATGGGCCGGTGTCAAGAAAGAGCATACCCTCCTTGCACACTATTATACAATTACAGGTAAATGTATTATGGGGATTTATATCTTCATTTGAAGCATCTGGTATAAATCAACATTGCAGGCAGGATACAAGATTAGAAGGGTCATTGGGTCTTTCCTGATACAGCAAATAATTTGCTCAGTATCAAGCAAAGCATTTTTTTTTCCCTTCCCTAATTCCAGTAACTCCATTCAACAGCTTCAATTTCCCTTGAATTGCTTTCTTGCAGCCTTCTCAGTGTGTCAATCACAAAGCAGAAGCTAATCATCCAAAAATGTCTTTTCCACTTCCCCAAACGTCTACTAGATAGGATTCAGGCAGAGAGATTAAAAAGCTAAACTCAGCAACTTGTTCTGACTCTCCCCATTGCATTCCAGTCACCAAGGGGGTAATTTTTTTGCTTCAAATATAAAAAAACATTCATAATGGAGTTTATTTAGACCTTCTTGCTTTAAGTAAGCAAGTTTTTAATCTATCACATACATTCCTGTAATGTAGGTTTGATGTTAATGGGTTGTAAAGTGGGTAATAATTTTCTAACTGACCTCTTCAATCAGATTAGATCATATTATTGACCATGCTGTTTGTTTTATAACCACAATCATATTGTGGAAGAACATCTCTTGCAAGTAGCACATTTGTAAGTGCCCATTAAGGCAAAGGATGACAGGTCTGCATGTTTGGCACTTTTTAAATATTTCTCTTTACCTTGTTGGCAGTATTCCCATCAGGATCCTAAAGCTATCCATTTGTATGTTTCTGGGTTCCTGCCTGGGGGTTTTGCTTTGTTTTTAAAGATGCTGTAAAAGAGACAAAATCAAAACACTGTAGACACTGTAAACTTTTAGAAAAGTACACGCAAATATACCAGCCATTCCTGCATTTTTTGAATGGTTCTCTTGGTTCACTGCAACATCCCTTCTTAAGAGTAAACTCTGGAAGTTTTTTCAGAGTGACCCAACAGGAATTTTTCAAACATTTGTAAGAAAATTACTATTAATGAGCTCTTTTCAACACCCAGTTAGGCATTCAATAGCTGCATTTAGCAGGGGTTTTTGAGCTCCTTACCCCTCCTAAACAGGAATGATAGCTTATGGTCAGGCACTAGACTGGGACTGAGTCTGACACAGTAAGTCCTCAAGCCTCAGGGCTAATGTCAGCCCAGAAATGTTTCAAACCAAGTTTCTCAGACAATGGTTTTGTCAACAGTTCGATGTGCCTTCTGAGGGACTACTGCAACTTATTGTTATGACTTGTAAGCGACAAATAGTCTGAGTAAAAAATACAAATCTGAAAAAGAGCAGTGCAGAAAAGCAAGCAAATAAAGCACACTGGGAGCTGCCTTTGCTGCTAGAGGAAACAGAGCATTAATTTTTTTTGTCATCCAGCCCTGCATTGTGGCTTTGGCAAAAACACTTTTCTCCTAATGTGCCAATTGTTCCTCTTTGAAATGAAGATAATATTTTCCCTCATTACTCTCACTTGTTAATTTTTTCATCCAGTTTTAAGGTTTTCCAAGGCAAGATTTATATTCATATGCTGTTCAACATAGTAGGATCCCAATATTAACTTTGGATATTAAAAATATTCCCATAAAGATTTCCGTTTCATGATATCAAGATTCCAAGTAAAACAACTGAAGTATTTATGACAGGCAAGTGAGGGGAAAAAAAATCCTGTCTTCCATTTTCATTTTATTGCACTTGACTGAGTCTCCAAATGGTGTTTCAGAGTTGCAATTGAAACAATAAGCACAAGAAAAGTAAAGGCAAACACCAGAAGGAATATGAGTGGTGTCAGCTACACATTATTCTTTTCTAGTTGTTATTTCTAGTAGTGAACTAAGCTGTTTTCCTCCGGTTTAATGAATATAAATATCCAGATATTCTCTCCCTCCCTAAAATTGAGAGATTTTCTATATAGGTTCACTATGAAACTACACTAACTGATGCTGAGTTGTTAGCTTTTTATTACAAATGTTTTCTCTCCACGTGATATAAAGATTTCTCCTAGTGCAATTGAAGTAACTTCTCCAAAATTGCCAACACAAAATGATATTCTAACTGTTGTTAAATCTGCTACTAAATCCCCACTGAACTTAAATGCAGAGTAATTTGAGTAATCTTTTACCCTGCAGTAACTTGTTCATTAGGCTAAATTTTTATGCACCTAAATTACCCAATATAATTTGGATTCTTGGAAAGTATTTCTTCATTGTGTACACAGAGATTATTCAGTCTTTAGTCAGGAAAACGTCAATTAAGTGTTAAACTGAAGAACTGGAATTCAGCCCAACTGCTCATTGTTGTTGCTTTGTTTAAATTGCACCGCAACAGAGTTTTTAGGAAATGCAAACACGGTACAAAATACAGGTAGAAGTAAGTTCTAAAAATGTGAATTTCTGGCCCATCACAGCAGGCATGGCTGAGTAAGCTGTCAGTCATGTCCATAGAATCATGGAATGATTCAGGCTGGAAAAGAGCTTTTTGCTACAATGAGGGTGTTGAAATACTGGTAGAAGCTGCCCAGAGAGGTAGGAGAGGCCTCATCCTTGGAAACATTCCAAATCAGGCTGGGTAGGACACTGAGCAACCTGATCTAATTGGAGATGTCTCTGCTTACTGCAGAAGGGTTGGAATAACTATTCTATGATCATTGAGTCCAAGCACAAACATAACACTGCAAAGTCCAAGGCTAAACCATATCCCTAAGTACCATGTCCACACATCTTTTAAATTTCTCTGGTGATGGTGACTCAGCCACTTGCCCTGGGCAGCTTGTTCCAAGGCTTGACAAACCTTTTGATGAAGAAATTTTGACTACTAGGTAATCTAAACCTCCTACAGGGCAATTTGGGGCCACTTCCTCTTGTGCTATCACTTACTCCCTGCAAGAAGAGACCAACACATGGTTGCCATCAGCAAACTTTTGAGGAGCAGTAGATAGCTACTACTATTGTGCTGCACTCAAGTGACCCATTGCTCTAGGATGACAAAACTGTGCTGGTTTTGGCAGCGATTTTTATGGGGTATCCAAGGTCCGCATAACAATTCATCTCCATTCACTGTTCCCCTATGTGCCCCTCAGGTATTAGCTTAATGCTGGATTAAAAGAAACCAAACCCAAAGAACGCTATTTTCCCCAACCAAAAGTTGCTTAAGTTCTCCTTGAGAGCGCCTCATGCCCACTCAGTGCTAGACTACAGATGGCTAAAAAATTACTAATGTCTGTACTGCAGAGCTGCTTTTAAAAGTCTCTACATATCAGTTAAAACAAAGCACAATGCTATATTAATGTAGGAAACAGGAAGAAACTTCCACTTGAATTTAACATACAGTGATGGGAAGATAAAGGAACATTAATCTCTACATTCAACTATCACACCAATGCTGAAACCTTCCTGTGTTACATTCTGTAAAGTGGCTTCTATTTGTTGAGACAGAAGCAGTGATTTCTGTCAAAAGATATTTGACTTTTTGAAGAAATTGCCTAATCTAACTTTTAATTTTTAAATGTATCTCTCTTTTTAATTTAAAAGAGAGATACATTTAAAAATTTTATCTTCAAAACTACTGATTTTAAAAATGATGTCAAATATTCAGATTCCCTGTCTTTTCCTTCTTTTCCCTTGCCTTTGAACACAGAAATGTTGTGTGACCATTAGAGCCTCTTTCTTCTATCTTTTGCAAAATCTTCTAGTGAAAGAATAGTCAGATCTGGTATTTCAAAACTTACAAAGTAGCCGAGACTGTTCCCTTTTACCAGTCAAAATCCACTTGTGAAAGTAGCAGGATTAACCTACATACGTATGTGGTTTTTCAAGATGAAAATATATATGTAATTACACAGTATGTTATTAAGATGGTGGTTTATAATCAGAATAAATTGATTTGCGAGTCTGAAGTACAGCAAGAAGCAATTATTGTACTTGGCATCTGATTTACTCATTTAATAGACAGCTCTATACCAGGAACCATAGTTATATGTTGCTGAGACTTTTGGTGATGGTAACTTGATCTTAAAAGCCTCTCTCTAGCTCTCACATGTCAATACACACTTTTGAAAAGATCAGCAAAACTGGGTGGCTACAAGCCTTGCTCAAACGTAAAGGCAGTTTTCATAGACAACACACCAAGACTATAAAAGTAAAGAATGAAGTCCAGCTAAATAAAGTAATGGTCCTCCAGTGGAAAGACAAAACACAATTAGAATTCACATACTTATTTCAAGATCAATATTCTTCTACTGATTTGCTGAGGAGGCTTTTATGAAATTTAAGCATAGTTCACTTTTAAATACTCTTACCACCAATGGGTATGGGAGGCTGTATTAATTCCTTTCCTTTTATAAATCAATAATTAGATTGCCAATTTGCTTAAAGTGCTCTGGAAAAAAAGGAAGGAATATGGAAGCTATATTTTACCATTCTACATCACGTGTTGAAAGGCTCAGTAACTCATACTATCACACTTAATGAATATTATGACACTCAGAAACAACACGGAATGGAATCAAAACCAAGTATGAAACTTTTTCTATACAAGTTTCAATAAAAATCTAAATAAACAAATCAATGTTCACCATAACAGGCAGCACACAGAAACAAACACAGAAACAATTCTTGGGCTAAGTCCATCTTCCCAGTATAACTTGTGCACTGTAAGGGTGGAGATGCAAAAAGATACTCAGAATATCTTTTGATGACGACAGCTGCTTGAGTTTTGAAGTGATCCTGGTACAATTCTCGTTAGCTAGAGGTAAGGAAGGAACTAGGAGAGCAGAAAATACCCAGCCACCATAAAGATTAAAAGTTATGTTTGTACATGAAAGTGCTCAGTAATCCTGCCCTATTCACCAGGCAGAACTCCAAAATGAGGTATGCTACAGGATCAGCAGGAGTGAGTTTCCTTACAGAGAAGGGTTGTGCCTTGGAGAAAGAGTATAAACAGCAGAAGTTGTCTTTACTTGTGGATGGAAAATCAGGACACACTCAGGCTCATAAGAATAGATCCAAGTTGTGTAGAGATGACTAAAATCCTCCAGAACACTTGGAGGAGCCCTGTAGAATATTTGTGAGGATTAAGCTTCCAGGAGCAGGCTGACTCCTGCTCAGGAAACCCCTGAAGAAAATGAGACAGTTTGCTTCATAACTATCCTTAAAGACAAAAGATTAGGAATCATCACATCCACTTCTACTTTTGATACATTATGATATTTTCATAGTACTTTATTCTGTAAAATAGCTTCAGAAAGAACTTTTTTTTTTTACTCTTTTATTGCAACATTAAAGACTTTGTCAGAACTTATTTATCATCTTCCTTCCTAAGAAGGTGTATTGAAGACTTGGCTTGATTACAACATTCATTCTAACTTACTTGACCTTAAAATAGACACATCTTTACTTTTTAAAGTAAACCAGGAAAAGGCCATTCCTTTAACCTCAGAGAAGGTCCTGAGCATTAAAAAAACTCCAGCAAAATCAAAGCTGTTTCCCTGATCTTCCATTCTTCCCAAGTTGTGTGACTTTGTCTTCAGTATACACTGGAGACTGAATAAGATGGACCTTTGTGTGTGATACGCTCATGGAATAAGAATGAAAATAAAAATATCAACATTTATGCAAAAAAAACCCGACAACAATAACCCTCAAAGGAACACTGCAATTCAGTGTTTTGTGTCAAAGCTAAGGTTGCCAACTGATACAAAAGTTCTAAAATAAGGATATTCTCTTAACAAGAAAAGTAAAGGTGAACATTGAAGTTTTTCTGTGAATTACAAGTTTTGCACTCAATGTTCATTCTGAAAAAAGAACATTGGAATGATAAAGGAGTCATTGGTTGAGGATGACAGGAGGAAGGCTGAAAAACATGTACTTGGTTAATAGTTAGTTACGTCATTAACACATACAATGTCTGAATTCCATGTTAATTAATACATAGTTAATATAAAAAATATTACATTAATAATAATTCAGTGCAATAATAGCAGAAGTTATGTCTAGATGGTCAAGCCAATTATATTTTTCATCCTTTCATTAGTGATCAAAAAAAGTAATTACAATTTAGCATAAACTTGTCACTCAGTGTGCTTGGTAGGTCCCTACACAATCTATTGCATCCCATATGGGGAAACATCCATTTCTTCTGAAACATCGTGGCACAGCAGACACTGTCCTGAGGCAAGAGCCTGTTGTCCTATGTCAGTGGGCGCCATTCAATTCTTAAAACTCTGAATTGGCTCAAAGAAGCACAAGTAAATCACAGATGGCCAGGGAAAAGTCTTTTATCATATACCACCATGTGCTCTGGCTCCTTTCCTCCACTCAACTATTCCCAAAGAAGTTTTAAACCATTAAGAAAATGTTATTGCTTTGCTTCAACATGTGCTCATGGAGATTTAGCCTTCTAGGAGGGTGTAAGTACCCCCAAACCACCTTAATTGTTGGGCTGCAGCAAAGCACAATACTGGAGTGTCTCTAACGTTACACAAGAATATATGAATGGCAGGTCCTGGGCTCTGGGTCCCTGCAGCTTCCTTGTATTTTAGCAGCAGTATTTCAAACCTTTGCTGTCAGAGAGCAGTGGAAACAAAAACCCAGTTAGTAATAAGGAGCATTCTGAAAGGAGAGATAGCAATAATCAGGGAAATTGATAATTTTGCAGGTGTTGTTCAGGAAGGAGGTACCATCCACAGTTTAGTTTTAATCTGCTTTTGGCATCAGATAAATACAAAAGGGAGACTGAGGAGATTAATTAGCCTTAGTTTACTGAGTGCCCTTCACTATTATTGTTGCAAAAATGCACTTAGGCAGCTAATAAGGAAAGTATTTTAACTCTAATGGACATAAACATTGTATTAGGTTTTGGCATTAGAAAATGGAAACAGAGTTGTCTTAAGGCTGGCTGACATATTAAATAGTATCTTCTTTTCTTCCACAGTAGAAATGTTAATTGAACAACAAAAGACATCAATATACCAGTGAAGTTCTCCTCAAGTATTAGCAACTTTCCCTGGTGACCTGACAATACTGGATAGGTGAACAGCTGCTCAGGAGTGCAACCATTATGAATTCTATTCCATTTAATAGCAGATGCAGGAAATGGAAGGTTATATTACAGATCAATACACAGGCTAAGGGAACCTGACAACCTTTGGTTAGAAGCAGAAGAATAAATGGCATTAATTAATTCACAGAGTTGTTGAAAAAAAATACTATTTTTCTGTAACTGAGAAAGAAGAGAAATGCTCTGCTGTGAAATATAATATTGATTAATGTGAAAAGCAGCCTCAGGTATAAGAATCCTGCCACTGTAGAACTTGTAAATTCTGTTTAGGTTGCCATTTGAAGAAATCTTAACTATTTTTTTTTGGATTGTCAAATAGTTAGCTGACAGGATAGTACCTAGCTGTACTGACTATACTTTCCAGTTTAATAATAATGAACTATAATGACAATTTTTAAGGCTATATTTAATAGATTACTCTCATATATTTATAACCCTCTAACTCTGAAACTCTGATCTTGAAAGTCAACAGCACGCGAGATACTACAGCTAAAAGCTCCATTTTTTTATCACAGTAGAAGAATTGTATAACAGAAATGCTAAAATATTCCTCAGAGAGCTTTAGCTTCTGGATGCATTCAAAGGATATATGTAAAAGATGATTTCTGTAACAGGGGTTCACACACAATCAGCTCCAGGGTGCTGCAGAAAGGATGCTGAAAACAGGCTCATATTCACAGCAGTTTATTAGAGGGTCTGTCACTAATGGCATGGATTGAGTCTAAAAGTAGAAGTTACTTTTAAGGGAAAAGAGGGAGGGAGGGAGGCAGGGAGCGAAGTTTGGAGCGCTTTTGATGAGCAGCAGCTGCCACGTGGCTGATTGTTGGTAAACTCTGTACATGCAAATTAATTGATCCTCTACTGCAAAACAAAAGTTACAATCACAGGGTAGAAAAAGGGGTACCAAGGGACTGACTTGCACATCAGTGTGAGAATCTGGAATAACAGCATATTGGTGTTTACAGCCACAAGGCTCTGGGAGCAACAACAGAAGAACTGCAAGGGAAAAATACTGTCCTTTTGTCAGATTTGGGATTTTGAGTGATTTAATAGTGTTTTTATTTGGGAAAACAAAAAGGGAAAAGCTGAAGTATTTAGAGCATACAGTCTAAGATAAAACCATCTCACAAGACTATCACCTAGATTGACAGAAAAACCATTCTTCATTCCTCAATGTGTATCTTAATAAAGCCTAGGCTTCTATTTTAACTGAACATTTGCAGCACTTTTTAATAGAGCACTGTTCAATCTTTGCCCCCAGACCTTCCCAGAGCACAACACAATCTTCTACATAATCAGATTTTGGCTTCCAGGAATCATCTGCTAACAGAGGTGACCCAGGAAGATTGTTTTGCATCTCTGCATAGCATTTGATACCCTTCTATGAAAACCATACCCCAAAAAAGCATGAGATAGGGAGAACAAGAAAATGAAAGGATTCACTTCATCAAGCTAGTTCTTGGTAAAACTTGTCCTGGTGTTACTACTGATCTGTCTTTTTGAGGCAAATGAGAACCAATCCTGTTTTCTGTGTCCTCAGTGGACAGAGATAACATCACTTATTCCTGGGAAATGGTGGCCTCTCTACCTGGATCTAAACAGTCCCAGGCTGGGGCAGTCAGCCTAAATGGACATAAAAGACAAATCACGTAAAGGAAATATCCTGACCTGAACTTTGCAAATTGCTTGGGGAATTATCTGTGTGTATTATCAAACACAGATGTAAATATGAACACCACTAACATCTCACTGTTCCCGTTGGTGCAATGCCATTCTGGGAAAACCTGTGTAAGTTCTGTGCATACACCTTGTACTAAGGGACAGGGAATCACTGGCAGTTTACTTCATACCCCTTACACCCAGCTTACTGGCTCTTAGATTTTCACTTTCTTGCAGCAGTGGCTAAAGCTAGTTGTTATAAACTGCAGACCACGTAGTCGAAAAGGGCTCCATGAATGCATGGGAAAAATCTGCATGGCTTTATTTTCTGCACCTCACTCCTTCAAGCCTGAACACCTAGGGTTATTGATTGCCTTCTCCTGAGCAGACCAAAGTCAAAAGCTTTCCATTGCAGACACACTGGGGCAGGATGGAATGGAACAATTTCACAATGTCTTCTTGTCCAGGACAACAACCACACAGAACTATTTACAATTTGCCAACAAAGTCTGATGCAACTTGGTTTCACCTTCTCACTGGGCCTGTCATTTTAGCCTGTTAGAGAGCTTTTTTCATGTTGCTGCCTTCAGTTCACGTATTCTTTGCAGCTCCTCCCCTGCAACTATAACTGGGCCACAAACTATTTACTGTTTGCTTCACTACTGGATTCCTTCTCTTCCAAGTTCCTTTCTTCTACATTCTCCTTCTTCCTGCCCATATTCCAGTGGTGTCATGGGTGTCTTTCGTGCACACATGAAGGGAACATCACGTTCACACTAATGGTGGAGAAGGTACCTGATGAAGTGGAAGACTGACTCAAGAATCAGGCTTAGGATAATGCCCTTGAATCCTCCTAGTGGAGCAAAATAATTTGTGGCTGTGTTGCCTGGAAAGGCAGACTGGAACAGAGACTAGACAGAGCAAAAGGAATAAAATAGGTATTTATTGAAAGGATACGCTTTGGGCAGTGCAAGTGGATACACTTTGGGCTGGGACTACACCCAAATCAAATACAAGATGGATCCCGGTCAAAAGTTTTTACACTTTCATAAGTTTTGGTTCATCTACATATTGGGGTCAATTATCCAACCACAGCCCCAGGCTATGAAGTCTCAACTCCCTGGCTTGCCCCCTCCCCTTAGCCATTGTTTGTGCTTTTTGGGTACCAGTTGTCCTTGATTCTCCAGCTAGGAAGGAATTGTTTTGTCTAACTACCATGTGAAGAGACCTTACTAACACCTAATATGAAGTTTCAGAGTTACACACTAAGCAGCAGAGATTCTGAAAAATATAAAAGCTAAAACCCAAGGCATCAGCTGAGCATCACCTGAAATCTCTGACCATCCTGAGCATCAGAGCCCTCATATGCACTTAGAAAATAATGTAGAAACAAAACATAAAATAAGTGACAATCTAGAGTGAGTCCTGGCTGACCCTTATTTTGAATTCTAAAAAGGATTCTATTATACTGATCTTCCATCTTCTCTGTATGAACATGCTACTAGAAAATTGATCCAGCATATCCTCTTAGAGATCTGCAGGAGGATAACCATCCAATTAAAATTCATGGCTAGTATTCCCAAAAGCCTGACATATTAATGTCCTGTAACTGTTAAGCAGCAGATACTGCATCTGGAAGAAGTCATTCAACAGTCCTTCCATAACCATAAGTTTTCTTTAATTTTTGTCAGGTTTTCCAGACTTGCCTTTGATTTTATCAGGAGTCATCTGCTAGTTGTGTTTTCAAGTTGCATATTTAGTTAGATAAGGGGGAGTTTGATGTTATTATTGCTGCCTGTAGCCCAAGATGAGGTAAAAGAATTCTTGTAGAAGCGGCTGTGGACTTCAAACACCTCCATGCAATTTTTGCAATTTTTAGAAATTAGTGCCAGTTATCTTTCTGAGCTACAAATTCTACTACTTTGTGTCAATAGCTCATTTTCTGAAGACCTTTCTGAACAACTTTTAGTAAAGAGGTTCTCTTCTAGCCACGTAACATAATGGATATAGATTTGTTCTTCAAACTCAATAGTAATACAGCAACGGCTGCTGATTCAAAAGGGCTGCCAGGAAAAAGTTTTCACCCAAAATAATCATCAGTGGAACCTAAATCCTTCTGCCCTGTCCTCAACAACCTGCAGGTTATCACTCTTTCTGGAGTGCATTAGGAAGAGCATTGCCAGGACGTGAAGAGAGCTGATCCTGCTCTCCTCCTCAGCCACGTGGGGCCTCACCTGGAGTGCTGTGTCCAGTTCTGGGCTTCTCAGTGAGAGAGAGACATGGAGAGCCTGGAGCAGGTCCAGTGGAGGACAATGAGGATGATGGGATGATGAAGGGATTGAAGCATCATTCTTGAAAGGAAAGGCTGAGGGAGCTGGGCATGTTCAGCCTCAAGAAGAGACAACCAAGAGAGGACCTTATCAATGTCTATGAGAGTTTAAAGGGAGGTTTCCAAGAGGATGGAGCAGGCTCTGCTCACTGGTGCCACGCCAAGAGGCAATGAGCAGAAACTGATACACAGGAAGTTCCATCTGAACACACAGAAGAGCTCTACTGTGTGGGTGACTGAACACTGAACAGGTTGTCAAGAGACATTGTGGAGTCTCCCTCATTGGACATCTACAAAAGCTGCCCAGGCACAATCCTGACTACTGTGTTCTTGGGGACTCCGATGTTGTACTAGATGACCTCCAGGTGTCCCTTCCAAGTGTAGCATTCTGTGACCATTTAATATTCACCCTCCACATGGTTCATTCTCCAGGAGGTCAGAAATGGACTTCCTGAGCACAACTCTCCTTACTAACCATGAGATGGTGCAACTACTCTCAAGAGCTAGAAAATCAAGAATGCACCTCTTTTGAAGGATCCAGCCTCTTGATAAATATTACAGCCTTCAGCACAGATTTCTGATACAGAAATCTCCTGGAAAGTGACAGGAGCATACAATTCAGCCAAGGTGTCTTCCTCATCTTAGAGCTAAGGAATCATTTTGCTTTGGGTTTCCATGAGCCCTTGAATCAGTCTGCTTATGCTCAGTTTGTGACTATACTAGTAGGTATCTTTTGTAATTACAAAAAAAAACTCTGACTGACCAAATCACTAAAAGTGAATCCATAAAGCAAGTACACAAATTAAATACAATTCTCACAGCTTGTGTTCCTATGATGACACACATCACAGTGATAACCGTGTGATATGGTGAAAGCTATGTGATTAATGTATTTTTCATCCTCTTTTGTCTATTCTGCCTGCTTTCTGCCCTCTATAGTATTTCCCATAGAACTCTTAACTATTTTATATCCTTAAGCAGCTTTAGACAACTGCAAACTTTTAAAAATTATCTCTCAGTCCCAAAACTATTTATTCAATCTACTCTGAAAAGTGATTTCCTTAGAAATACTCCTTGAGACCTCAAATGCATGAATTTCAGTCATGCAGGAGTAGCGTTGTTTTGTCACCCTACAGTTTAGTCAGTATCATATCTTAAGATACAAAAACATAAGCTTTGCACTTTCTTAGAGAGAAAAGTCAATTTCTTAGGCTGTTGCTTTTAACCAGGAAAATCCCCAGGATAAAAGCTCAATAAACCATGACATTTTTGGTATTTATAAACTATAATTTGTTGCTATGTGGTTCTCTGCAAGCTTTAAATTAGGGTAATGGACAAATGATGTATATGCCAGTTTCAGCTAGTGATTTCTTCAAATGTTTCTTCCCCCTGAAATACACATAATACAGTGCACTGTAGCATTCTGCTGAACAGTTTGACATAATATCAACACCTATAACTCGTTTGTTGTAACTCATTTGTGCCCAGAGAGACCCCAGAGCAATGCAATATGTGTAAAATCTTCAGGGCCATGGCCCTGCCATTAAAATGAAAAGTAATCTATTAATCTATTTTGAATATTACTGAAAAGAAAATGCAAAACTATGAATAGTATGAATGTGACGATATATAAGCTACTCAAATATTGTTTTAATTGTTAGGAGAAAAAACAACAGTGAAGAAAGACAGGTCTAGGCTGCAGTGATTTTTGTGGGAGTTAATAAGCCCAAATTTGAATATTCGAAGTCTGATAAGCTTCTTGTGCAAAGGTAGATTAAGTCTTGCAGGAAAGAAGATTAGGAAGGAGAGGAGTCTCTCTTCCTCCCATTTGGGCTGCTGAGGCACACAGAGCTGGCCTTTAACAAGTTGTTCTAGGAAATACCACTTCTTTCTCCTCAAAACTTTGTGTTTATTTCTCCCTTACAAAGGAAAAAAAATTTAGTACTGGCAACCTATACAATAGCACTAAATAAACTTTCAAGCTAGAGCTTGCAGTGGTCTCCAAATTGTTTTGATCACTGGTGTTCCCCAACACCTTCAGACAGAAACTCTGCTTCTTTCTTTTGGAAAATCATTAAATCAAGCCATGCTATTTCATCTTACACACCAATGAAGGGGATTTTTCTAAATGCAGAGTTCTACACTCAAAGGGGGAAAAAGTACCTCACTGATGGTTTAATCTACAGTTTTACCTAGGTGAAGAAAAAACAACTGTGGGTGAATCAAAGCTGCCAAATGCTAGTATTCTGCTTTGCTTTGCAAAAACATATATGTTGCAGAGCCACTATTCATTAAGTGCACAGCACAGATAACTTTATACAGGAATAGATGCCTACATTTTCTGTAACTCAGCGTAGTTTAACAGGAAATGAGAAGGTTTCTACAGACCGAACTGTACTTCACTTATACAGATTTTTATGTGGCTACCACCTAACTCTGGTTTCACATTCACTGTCACATCCAGATGTACTATTTAAAATGTAATATTAAGGTATGTAATTACAACTAAATGCCTTTGACACCTGAATGAATTTCATATCAGGCATTTTCACCACATACAGTTTCAGAGTGATCTTCATGCACTGAGTAGGACTGCTCAACAATGGCTATCACAACCTGGTTTGTTAGTAATGAGAATTGTATTTCTAACTGTTCAAAACTAATATGTTTCAGATCTATTGCTATCATTTCACTATAAATGATAAATAACGTTCATTGTAACAATAAGGATATATAAGCACACAATTTCATTTCAACAGGTATGTTGCAGTTTTCAATAACCAAAGATAAAACCCTACTTTTAGTACACAGATGATGCACAGTTTTATTGATTTCAACTGAAATTGTTCTTGTGATTCTACTAGCTGCATTTTAATTTTTCTTTCCCTATTCTAAGTTTTCAGAGTTTTCTCCATTTCAAAATCAACCTGTGATCTTGAATTAACAAATTATATATACACACACTGTGTTTCTTTTTCAAAACCATTTAACATTTTCCTTTAGAAGCCCATTTGCCAATTCTGTCTCACATTGTCCTTCTCTGTCTAATTCACAAGGGACATGTTGTTACGTGCATGAGAAACAAGAATAAATATTTGCATCCGTTGTTAAACTTGTACCCCAACATTTACGCATAGAAGTGTAATTTTTATATTGCAATTAGCAAGTCTTTTTTCAAGCATTTGGGGACTTTTACTGGTAAAAGTCAATTTGAAAAGAAATAAGGTAATTTACTTGTATAAAAGAACAAATATCAGAGGAGACTATCATCAGTAGAAAAGTGATTACAAATGCATATTGTGGAGTAGAGGCATATAAAGCAGATGTCACACACTTCCCCAGTGAGACAGAACAGTAGAGAGCAGCACAAGGAGGGGAAGGGGCTGAACAGCCCAGCCAGTGCCAGGAGCTCGGTTACAACGGCAGAGCAGCCAGACTTAGCCATCCTTCTTTAGAGGTTTCTGACCAGTCTGGGCTGCAGGCCTGGGGAATCCAGGACAAGCAGTTTCTCCTACACCTTGGCTATGTCAGCACAGCTTTCTGTAGGGCCATGCTCTGAACTCACCACAAATAACTGCAGAGAGCCAGCATGGCCAGAGACGCCTCACACCACCATCCATTGTTCAGCTGCAGTGCAGCTTCCCTGGGCTCTCTGGGGAAGCACATGTGCCTGCCCTGGTCCTGGTGCTTTTATAACCTCTGCTGACCAGCACAGCTGTCTGCCCAGCAAGCTGACAGCTAAAGCATATGAGAAGCAAGAGTAAGTTCAGCCTTCAATCCTCCCACATCTTACCCATCCATGCCTGCCTTTTGTCTTCTTCTGTAATTACATGTGCACATGACATTTGCCCTGAAGTCCCTTCCCACCTCTTTCTGTTCCATGCTTATATAGATAATGAGGCATTTTGGAACTGACTCATCTTGGGAGACTACTTCTTATGATATAGGACTATTCCTTGTATTCCCTTCTTCTTGATTTAGGGAGATCACCTTCTCCCTTTCCTGTTTTCAACTTCCCTTTCCACCCTCTTAACAGGCGTTGTGGTAGGACATGGAGAAGTGGAAGCTATATTCCAAAATTTATACTTTGAGAATGCTGGGGTTTTTTTTTCCATGTCCCTAATAGGGTCTTGTTAGTCTAGATTGCTTTAGTTTCCTAAATGTTAACATAAACTACTTTTCCTTGGAAGTATTTACCATATACATATAAATGGAAGGTAGGAAAGCAAACAGGGGTAAAAACTCACAATGGTGGAGAATTTATTAAAATCTCCACCATGAGAAGGCAATCTCATCATTTTCTGATGAAGTGGCCTTTCACAACTGAAACAAGTTAGACACTGTTTGGTCTGACAGCCACGTACCAGGAAGTTCAATAATTTCAACTGCTTTCAGAGTTCTAGCCTGAGGGCCCAAACTTAAATATTTTTGAAAATCTATTTGTACAATCATTGTTTTAGTTTCTTCTCTTTTAAAATGTTTACCAAGCTGTAAAACCCCTTGTCAATAACTTCATATGCAGCTTGTCAATACTTAAGTAATTAGTGGTCTTACAGCACTAGAAAGCTTTCAGTAAAACTACTGAATTAAGTTTTTTGCAAAGTCTAATTTTGTCTCATGGAAAACAGAGGGAAACAGTTTGAGATAGGAAAGCAATTTAATTTTTAGCAGCTCAGGCTCTAAATTTTCAAGATATACTGGTTGAAGAATTCAGTAATTCTGGAATAAAATTTCTTTCCAGCAACATCTTTAAAAACATTTGTCATTTATTTCATTCAGTGTGATGCTATAAAGTCATAAATTGCATAAATTTCCAAATTAATTTGCCCAATTACACATACTAATAGAGGAATGAAGAAAAAGCAAACAAGCTATGCAATTAAGTTCTGTGATATTTCAGGCACCTCTCTTTTCCTTCACCTAAGTCCTGCTCATTCTGTCACTTCCGTGTTCTCTCAATCTCAGCCTTCAGAGTACACTGCACATATATGGAAAAGACAGGAAAAGTAAACAAGATGCTGCAGGAGAAAGGCCTCAAGTAACTAAATCCTTTGTCCTGATTTGTGATTGCACAAGCTTAAATCTGTGCTTCTGAGGTGTGCATTTCGCACTGTCATGTTGTATGGTGACATTCTCTTTAATTTTATCTTTAAGAGCCTAAACATTAGACATGGATCAGGTCAGGAGGAAAGTACACAAAATACACTCTTTCTTTCTTCTCAGTAAGAATAGTAATTTCCTTGAGCTCTAGTTTTGACTTTTTTCCAGTAGAGAAATAACATGCTATATGTTCTGTTTTTGGTTTTTTTTTCATTGGGGAAAACAGGGAAAATTAGAAAGGACAGAGTCTGAACATTATTTAAAAGAGCCCATCAAACTCCACATGGTCAGCAGTGATAAACATCAGGTCAAGGGCATCTATTAACCTCTAGTCAGAGCTGCTATGGCTATTTCAGAAAAATTCCCCTTTTTACCATAGGGTCCAGGTTCATTAAGAACCTTAAGGTCCTTAAGCAAGTGAAGGAGGGAAAATATGGGGTTTTGTGGATTTTTTCTAAAAATGTAATTCAGGATACTTTATAATGTATGATCTAATTCTTAACTCTTTACTGATTCAATATAGATTGGTGATAAGATTCCATCAAACACGTTATTCTAAATCCCAGTAGAATAGCCATTGCCATTTCCAGATTATATCGCAAATTATTATACATACAGTGCTGCATTAATGAACTTAAGTGTGACATCATGAGATTTTAAAGTCCAGATTGGAAGGCTTAGAAGTGTGAAACAGTACCAAAAAATAAAATGTGAAAATTAAAGTACAGAAGAGACACTTTTGGATATACTTTACTAACATCATATTTTAATATTTCAGCACCATGATACCCCAGCAATTCAAAAAAGCTTTAGACCCTCCATTTGCTCTCTATATGCACCCAGTTACAATTATGTCCATTAGTTGCCTTAGCAACAGAGGCAGAGGTTAAGTCATTTTCTAGAAGAGGCCCAGTGCAAATTATGGCATTATACCAACTTATTGCCAATCGTTTTAATTAAAACATTTCGCTTTCAACTCAGCTAACAGCAGAGATCAGTAAACAGGGCAGATCAAATTACTGATATTTAAACTCTCCTGCCTTTGGAAAGGCCCACTGCAGCTTAATTACTGTTGGGTAGGACTGATGGAGAGAGAGAGCAAAGAACCGCAATCATTCCGGACAGGTTCAACATATGAGAAATACAATATCATAATTCTAAACATGTGCAACACCAAATAAAACTGATAGCATTTCTAAGTACTTACCACTGTGCTGTGGACACATCCACGATACTGGCAACAAGAATACCATTCTCCATAATGTTCCTCTGCCACTTTTCCATTTCTTCCCATGGGGAAGTTGACGAGGCAGAAGATGCTTGCCCCATTTTGCCTTTGTGATGGTGAAAATCAATTTTTCATTTCCATAAAATGTGCTAGAGCTCGGGAGAGCCAGTATATCCAGGCTCATGCACCTGGGAACTAGGGGAATGCCTTGAAACCACAAAAGACAAGAGAGGATCTTGCACAGGTAACAGATTTTAGAGGGAACACAGTGCATGCAGTATAAGTCAAGAAGCAGGGACACAGGTCAGGAGACTCTGGGGGCAAGTCTCAGCACAGGTAGAAAGCAGGAAAGAACAGTTTCAGCATGCAGTCACTACTGTGGGATAGCCAAAGTATCACACCACTTGTCAGCCAATATAGAAGGAATCATTACCCACTCCTTTCAGTGCAGCTCAGTGAGTGTTCATCTGAAGCGTCCGTGTTGAGTTTCACATCCACCAACACCCACAAGTCCTTCTCCTCAGGCTGGCTCTTCATATTTTGGGTTTAAAATCATGTGAAGGCAGTAATGGAAATACACAAAAATTTCTGCAACTTGAGTCAGCATTTTGGCTCTTATTACAATATTACTTTTAAACATTTGCACTCTTGTTTTGTTGATATAAATTCTGTTCCAGTATTATAATAGATTCTATCTGTTCCTTCTCCAATGGAAAGCTGGTCCAAACCTATTTAAATACTGTTAAAATATAGAAAAGAGCATTTTTCTTGTGGCAGCAAGTGAATTGCAAAAGAAATCATGCAGCCAAATCACCTTCTCCTAGCGCCTAAGTAGACCAATCCTTCTTTCCAACCAAATATCTTAGGGGTCTATTTTTTTACCATTAAAATACATTTATAAATCCTATTACTAATTTATTGCAAACTAAAGCACGTTGATTTTTTTTTTCTTGCTGAGTGAATAAAATTCTGAATATATAATAATAATAGTAACCTGTTCATGTTCTGATACATTTCCAAAATGCACCAGAATATACCTTAAGATGCTCTTTTATTATACATCCCACTGTGATGAAGAAGTACATTCAAAAGAAGAGGGTTAAATTGAAGTAAGAAGAAAATATCCATTAAGAAAAAGCCATTTTTCTTCAGCTAATTGCAGGAGCTAATCAGAATAATTAACCTAAGAGGAATCATAAAAAGGCACCTACTCTCTAAAACATACAAGTGTATGTAAAAAATATAGAGCTCTTTCTACAGATGACCTTCTAAATTACTAAGATAACTACTGTAGCACCTTTATGCAAATAGAATACTGGTAATTTGTAAAGAGAAAATAGGCAGAAAGAACATGAAAGCTTCATAAAAGCTAAGTTTTCAAGGTGCTCCAAGCCATGAAACATTTTAATACTTTATTTGTTCTTTCTCAGCTAATCACCTATTTAGTTCCATACACAGCAAGATCAGTTTGTATGATTATTTTGAAACCCTGAGAAGTTTGCCACACATTTTTAAGAAGTAGAAATAGATGGTAGATATGTAGAGTTTTGTCAGTGATTCCACAGATTACGAGCTGAGCAGAACCCAATGATAACAACATAAAAACAAGACTTTATCTTTAAAGAATATAGCATTTGATATGATAAATCAGAAATCTTTTTCCTACGTCCAAAAAAATTTATTATACAAGCCCCTTGCAAGCTTTCTCCTAACACTGCAAGTGCTTTGAAGTCTTAGGTTCTGAAGTGATATTAAAAGAACTCTTGTAAGAATAGGACATTTTTCTCAAAAAGGCTATTTTTAATCTTCCTGTCTGTCCAGAAAACTGTAAATGTAACTCTAATCCTTTAACTCAAAAGCCTAATGTAAAAAACACCACCTCTGTTCTGGGTTTTATTTTTATTCTTATTATTTCCAGATTGATAAATTGATATTAGAATTTGGGAATGCTGATACAACAAAACCACAGGACTGTCACATACTTTTATATGTTGAATTCATCAGTAATAGTTTAAGGAGAAATTTCGACTTGCACTAAATATTCATATGATTAAACTGTTTGTCACTTGCTCATAATAGTAACAAATACAACAGTGAAATGTTGGGGTGTGTGCTTTATAATGATTTTTGTTTTTTTCTGGGGAGCGGGAGGACATGGGGGTGTTGATGTTTCTTCGTTCCTTATTAATGAAGAAACTTTTCCTTAGAATAAAGTATCAACTTTTCCTCAGCTCTGCAACGGGCTGGCAAATCAAACTTTCCTGATACACCCACTTGAATTCAAGGCAAGTTTTTAATTAGTTTCCTAATTCAGGGCCTTACATACAACAGTATAATTTTTTCCAGCCAATGAATACTTTAGAAAAAGTGGATTTCATACACATCCAGCCAAAAGTTTCTAAACAGTTCCTCTTCTATTCCAAATATATGATAATATTTTGATGAGTCAAATACTACTTTGTTGAGTCTTTTAAGCCACTGATTTGATTGATTGCAAGGTTTTAAGAAATTACAGGAAAACCATTTATGTGTAAAGCCCGATAAGGAACAGTTCAAATTGAATTTAATCACAATAAAGATGCTCTTCAGCCTACTGCATGCTGTTCCAAAATACATTTGATATTTGAATTCAGAACAAATCTGTATTACCAAAGAATTCTAGTTTTAACCGACTCATAATTAAAGTTTAGCTTCTTTTTAGAAAAAAATGCAAACATTCGTGAATTCTATCACATTAAGCACTCCAGAAAAATATACAGGAATAAAAAAAAACTACTGATAAAGTTTATATTCTTTCAAACCAACACTTCCATGTGTCTCTAAATTTTACTTATAATTTAGCAGCTAGAAAAAAATCACAGTTCCTTGGAAAAACTTCTTTTACTAATGGCTTCAGATATTTACAAAAGTCAAATGGATTGATGCTTAATCTTTTGAAACAAGGCAAAGCCTTTAATGGGGGAAAAATTGCAAGAAACATCTCCAATCAACCTCCACCCACACTCCCACCGCTGGTACCCTTTAAGGCAACCAGAGCCATCCTGCAAATTAATCTCGGGCCAGCTTCCTCACCACTAGGCACCTGGCTTATACAGGGACATTTTACACTGATAATATATACACCCCTAGACATACCCACACTCTAGCATTGCTTCATTACATCAAGAACTTGATTGTAACACTCAAGAAACCTTGGCTTTTGGCCAGCTTTCCACTGGAGGAGGAGCAGATAGAACCTAGTATAGTACTGCAAGACAATTTATATCAACAAAATAAGAGTCCATATGTTTAAAAGTAATATTGTAATAAGAGCCAAAATGCTGACTCAAGTTGCAGAAATTTTTGTGTATTTCCATTACTGCCTTCACATGATTTTAAACCAAAAATACAAGGAGCAGGCTTGAGGAGAAGGACTTGTGGGTGTTGGTGGATGAGAAACTCAACATGAACACTTCAAATAAGCACTTGCATCCAAGGCAGTGTGGCCCACAGGCCGAGGGAGGGGATTCTGCCTCTCTGTTCCACCCTGGTGAGACTCACTTGGAGCACTGCATACTGCTTTGGGCCTCCCAACATAAGGACATGAACCTTTGGGAGGGAGCCCAGAGGAGGCCCCCAAGATGAACAAAGGACCTCTCCTATGAAGACAGACTAGGAGAGGTTATCCAGCCTGGAGAAGAGAAGGCTCTGAGACACCTTAGAGAACCTTTCAGTACCTAATGGGGTACAAGAAAGGTGGAGAGGGACTTTTACAAGGGCATGTAGTGACAGGACAAGGGGGAATGGATTCAAACTGAAAGAGGGCAGGTTTGGATTAGGTATTAGAAAGGAATTCTCTTCTGTGGGGGTGGTGAGGCATTTGAATTAGTTTCCCAGAGAAGCTGTTGGTGCTCCATCCTTGGAAGTGCTTAAGGTCAGGTTGGATGGGAGTTTGAGGAACCTGATCTAGTGGAAAGGTCCCTGCCCATGGCAGGGGGATGGGAACTGGATGATCATTAATGTCCCTTCCAACCCACACTGTTCTAGATTTTATGATTTAGGGTCTTCATAGAAAACAGAAGCTTTGCAAACTGCCTCCTGCAGATTTTCTTCAGTTCCAAAACACCTAGTTCCCGTAAATTATGCCAGATTTCCACTTCAGCCACCAAACCTTCTATCACCTCCCATCTAAAATCTATCATCTGTTCTCTGAAATCTGCCATCTGTTCTCTGAAATCTATGTTTAACATCACCTTTCTTTCAGCAATGTGATATGTTGAAAGGTTGGAGTTCTTTCCATCACAGCTGTGTCTTGGTCAAAATACGTAACTATAAACAACTGCCTTGATGCAATCACTTTGGATTTTTATATCCTGATATTTTACTGTCTTCATTTAGATTGGGAAATCAGTAAATTTAATTGTGTGTACTGGGATTGTTTTGGTTTGCTTTTGCCTATAGCTTTTCCTCATGTAATGCCCCTAACCCAATGTAACACAGGCTGACAGCACACAATATTTCATCCAAATGAAATATTTGGGGTACAATATTTTATACAGACTAAGAACACCAGGCCACACAATACATGGCTCAGGAGTGGGGCACTCATTAGACCGAGGGCGTTCTGAAAATCCTGAAGTCCTGAATCAACCTATTAGAGAAATCAAAACCAAAACCAACCAACTAAACAAAAAGTACATAAAAATGCTCAAACACTTACTATTAAGGCAATTCAGTCTCCTAAGACAACAGGTAGCTCATGCTGGCCTCAAAAACCTATAAGATTATTTTTTCCATTATTTAGAAGACAAAAAATAGTCCATTAACACAAATTGTATGTGGATTAAGAATTCTCTTGTGCTTTGGAAGTTTTCAGTGGGATAGGGAAGAAATTCAAAGCAAATGAGTCTCCTGCTCTTGGGGAAGGCCTTACTACACTACTCCATCTCTCTCCGTCTCACTGACTCATTATGTCAATGAGGACATAAATGAGAATAACCTCAAGCCTAAGACATGCAGCATGCAACACCATCCAAACATTACATGGCAAGCAATAGGAGATGTAAATTTACCTTGCTACCCTTAGAAAGTCAGAGAATGGATCTGAGCTCCTATTTCAGTAACTGTGAATGAACCAAGATTGACTGGGCTTTACTGCACTCGATTTCTACCTGCAAGAAAATAAAGATATCTGCTGCCGATACCAAAGGACCACCTGCCAACAAGAAACCTTAGTGAATTATACAACAAAGGATACAAGAAACCATCGTCAGGACCACTCAGACTCAAGGGTAAGTCCTTTCACACTTCGATCAGGTGCAAGAATTGCAAAAATGAGCCATTCTCTTATTTACAGTTTCTGCCCTGAATACCTGCACACTTCTGTTGCTTACTTCTCCTTACTGCCCCTTTGGGAGCAATGCCTGTTAATTGAAATGGCCCCCCTTTGTAACAGTCAGCAGTGGGTTTGATTACTGTATTCCAATAAATAATATGGCTGTATTAATTCAGACAGAGCAATTAACACACAGGCCAGACATTTTTACTGTGCCACTTTTACTGTATACTACCAATTAGGTGTTTCTATCTGAAATACTATCCCCTATTGAAAGCCAAATAAATTCAGCTGCAGATTGATGTTGCCAACAATTGCATCCCCCATTAAGTAGCATCTGACAGCCCCTTTCAAACCATACACATTGATCCTCCTTGCCCTGGACTTGCATCTGGATTCACACTCAATCCTTTCTATCTGCCTTTTATTTTTAAAGAGCAAAAATTCATGCTGATACTTTGAATCAGATATTTTAAAAATTACATTGGAAAATTAGATCCATGCTCCACTTTCTGTCATTTAGATTCACCACAAGTATCATTCATATAGAAAGAAAATAAAATTTACTCTCTAGAAAAATAATATTCTATCAAATCAACGCTAAAACTTCATCAGATTTGGAAGTGTAGGGGAGAAAAGGAGGCACTTGTAAAGCACAGTATTTGCATAAAAACATCTCTTCCATAAAGAATGTTTCATGACTTTTCAGAAATTTAGTTTTCAAGGAGCACAAAGAAAGCAGTACTTTGATAAGTACTTTGTATATGCTGATGGTGAAGGAATCACAGGATAGGTTTTATTCACTGCAATCACAGCTCAGTTTTCTGAATCGCAGCTCAGTTTAAAAATGCTGTATCATTCTAATGGATAAATCACAGAATTACATTGTTTTTGCTCTTTTAATTGTTGTACATATATGTGGGCTTTATTATTACAGTATTTTTGTATGTGTTTAAGAAGCTAAAAAGTTCTTTGTATAAAAAGGCTTTACAGTTCCTTGCTTGGACAATTTCTGGTGTTTTTCAAAAAGCTGGTGCTGTTAGCCTAGCTAAGGTGTCACAAGAACATATGAGAAACAGAAACTGAAGCCAAATTTACATTTAAGCATATTTCATGCTTACCAATCTTACATTCTCTTAAAGTTACAACTCTAAAACTGAAATAAGAGTTCTCATTCTCTGTTTTGCCATTTCATCATGTTCATTTGAATCCTGGTCTAAATGTCTTCAGGAACAATTATTTTTCTAACCGTTGATAACTAAAAGAAAAATCAACACCATTAGGAATATTCTGAATGTAGTCTAAAGGGAACATGAATGAAATGTTTGAGAATGAGTCTTTGAGAGGAACATGTTACATATTTTCTTATCTGTTAGTCTGGAGTAAACCTTTAAAATACAGTCTTTTAGTTTGGCTTATAAAATAAACACTGAAGTTTGTTATTAAAGCTATGAAATAGAAGAAGGAAATAATAGTGGTTTTATACTTTAGAAATACTTTAGAAACTTAAACTTGATTGCTATCTTCCCTCACTTGATTACATGACTATGAAGAAGTTTAAGCATTATGCAGTATAAAAGCAATGCAGAAACAAAACCATTTCATTGTATGATTTCTCCAGAAATAGAATTCCCATCCTTCATTTGAATAAAATGCAATTTGCAAACAATGATGGATAGAAAACATGAAACTATAGCACAAGATATGTTATCAGATATTTAATCATGGTGTAAGATATTTGATTCTGACTGCTTTCTATATGGTGTGATTGTGCACTACAAAACCTCCAGTTGATACAAAACATCAGACTTCGAGTTCATGATGGTTCTAGAGAGTGATAAACATTTAACAGAATAAAAAATACAACTGTGAAGTTACTGGGTGCATTGCCTATTCCCCAGAATTTCTCTAATTCCTTAAAGCTTTCTTCAACTCCTCACTGCGTGGGCAGGTATCAGTTTTCTACTCCCAGAGCCTCTGAGCTGCTCTCTTGCAGATGCAGCTGGGAAATGAGGCAGAGCCAGTAGCTTTACAAGTTTCCTGAAGGAGCCCATAGGCACTAAGTGCCATGAGTAACACAGAAGGAATCACTTCAGCAGTGTAAAATCTGCTTCCTGGAAGCTCCTCAGCAGCCAGCAAAAGCAGTCCTGAAGCAATATGTATAGACCCATTGCTATCTTAAATTTGGGATCTCCTGTAAACTCCTCAATCAGGCACAAGTTAATGTAGGTATACATTGCAACTCCTTGAGAAATGAGAGCAGCCTGCTTGCACAAGTCAATTGGTCTTCATCATCTTCCTGTCACCTCTCTTGTTAACTAGTTTAGATATAAACCCCCCATTGTTCATATGCAAACTAACACTGATTCGAGATATAAGAAAATGTAGTAAGCTTGATGTTGTTTTAAAACCACGTGGAGCTGCTGACAAAGTGAATGTTGACACCTCCAAGCACAAAGCTCAGGAGCAGGGGTTCCTGATCTGAAGCTGGCAGGAGCATATCACATTCCTACCAAGCCAAAGCAGCAAGCAACACAATTCATTGGGAAGTAAATCAGAGGGCAATTCTTGAAGAGGTGGTTTAAGAAGCTTCTGGGGTTTTCAAAACCTGCCTCTGAACTACATAAAGCTACCTTCCCTTACAGCCTAGATACAAGGAAATCAGGGCAAAGGGGTAGGAATGAAAATTCCAAAAACATTTTCTTCCCTTCAAGGAGTCCCCTGATAACAGTCTGTCCATGCTGCCTGCTGTACAGTATAGCCAGCTTGACATATGAAGAAATGGACACATTGTTGCTCTCCAATGCTCACTCACATAAAATATACACTAGTCTTAAAAACATGGGTGATTGCAGACTCCAATAACACCAGAAGAATCTGATGAACAGCATGAAGTATTATAGTAAGGTTTATTTTACATTACATAAAGTCGTCATTACCTTCAACTCCTCTGTAAAATAGACAACAGAAATAGATAACTAAAGAACAAAGGGTTCTGGATAGAAGCACTACTGTAAATAAATCCCAGTGAACAAGCAGCAGCCACTAGTACTGTTGAAGGAGTAGTTTCCCTTCCATCGAAAGGTGATTCATAACTGCATGACTCAGTTCAATGATGCACAAAATGCAGGGAAGTCATCTCAAAGTTCTTGAGTTTACTCAGCAAATAGTAAAAAGAATTATCAGCTACATTTGACAAGTGAAACTTATATTCTGACTCAGCTGCACTTCTGTAGGCAGTACTAGAACTTCTCATTATCTGGAAAAAGCTGTAAAGTTTCTCTTGTCATGCCTTTGTCTCTCCTATTGTTTCTCTAATTTGTTTGGAGAGCATCCATAATAACAGAGCCAGCACTCCACCACTACAAGCTTTCCTTATTTTCTGTCTCTCCAAATGTGGATAAAAAGTATTAGTTGTAGCCTTTCTACACCTCTGAGGGTTGTTCCTTTGTAGCATAAGGATTTCAAATTCCATCTTTCTCAATAGATTTCTTACTTACAGCACTGCTCTTCTCTGAACTTGCAATCAGACCATCTTTCCATGCAACTGTGGGCTATATGAAGATAGATGTCTATTGATGCCTCGCCAATGCCAAGCAGGGCAAGGCTATTTCACGTGTCTTGCAAATTCTACGTCTGTTTATAAACTCCTGTTCCGTATTCACAACAGCATGAAATTGCTGACTCAAATTCAATTTCTGATTGACTAAAACCCCAAATCCTTTTATGCAGAAACTGTTGGCTAGCCTGTTTACATCTGTTCTTTAAAAATTATTCAACATGGCTGTTAGCAATTTTTTTTATCAGAGCAATTCTGACAAAGTAAATATGCCTACTGCAAGTATATTAACCAGAAGAATCTGAATTTCATAACTTACATGGGCCACAACTTAATAAAGAGGTACTGGCAGCTCAGACTAGACCATAATGTTGTATGGCCTAACTCCTTTTCCATTTCCAAGAACAGTATCTCTGTTTCATAAACAGTGGCACAACAAATACAGCCTTTTGTCTTGTGGAAGAGAAGCATAGGGGACCTGTACAGTATGTATAGTACCTTCTTAACATGATGGAGCCTTTAGCAAGAAATATGTCAATCGAAGGCAGCAGGGCCCTATGTCTAGAACTGCTGCAACTCACCAAATCCATATGGCTGGGTTTGTCTCTTTGTTGGCAGTGAGACTTCTATTCACCTGCAGCTCAGTATTAAAACACCTTTCAAATCTGTGAAAGTTTTGCAGTGTGGTGATAATTTCATAGGAGACCTCTAATGAAGGATACTAAAAAAATTTGCTAAGGCTGATTTATGCATTGATTCAAACTTTCAGGACCAAACTGTAATCTCTGCTAGTTTAGTTTTACTGCATTCGTTTATAATGTGTAACTTCATTCCGTTTAGTAACATTTAAACCTATTCAGAATATCAAAAGGAAAACCATTACATTCTGTTAAGCTGAACCTGGCAGCTCTACCCATTCCTGACTGAGTTAAGAATTTACAGAGTGAGATAGTACACAGCACAGAGAGGGGAAGATACCAGAACAACAAAAGGTGGAATCACAAAAAAACCCCAAACCCTAAAGTGCTAGTGACTACTTTTTTACTTAGTGCTGATCCAGAAAAAGGAACATTAAAACACATGAGATTTTAACTGATGTTTCTTCCCATAAAACAGTTGACATCCTCAAACCAAAGCTTCTATTACCCTTATCAGTGTAGCAATATCATGGAATAAAGCACTTCACAATCAGCCTTGTTATTCTTTGCATTACAAACACAAGAAACCCACACCATAAAATACTGTTTAAAACATGAAATGAATTGCACCCAAGAGCCGTTTCTGATATGTAATCAGTCTTGACAAGCTTTGGGCTGACTTTGCTAGCCTATTGACCCTGCCCATAGGCAAAGCATGTCTCTTTGCCACAGCAAATCTTTTCTGGACACCCCTGTCACAGTGCAGCTCCATTTGAAACCGCTGAAAAGGTCAATGACCGTCTCTCCACTTTCACACTGAACTCAAGTCAATTCATATCTAGGCATCCAAAGTGCTGTGATTCACTCCAGGATCTCTGCACATACACTTTGCTCTTTTTGCCATTCCTTTTCCCCATGGCTCCATCCACCACTTTCTTAAAGCATCTTTGACTTATTTATACAGTTACAAAAATTTTAGTTAAAGATCTCATTCTTGCATTTTATAAAGCTATGCATGTCTTGCAGATAGCAACCAAGTACAAATTCAGAGATTAGGCTCTTTTTATTCCTCTTTTACCCAGACACAAAATATAGAATTATGTACAACCTCTGGACTCCTATTTTCTCAGTCTGGACTGTTATGGCCATTGCAGTCACTGGAGTAATTTCCAGACATTAGAGCAGTAGCTTGGCACCTGTTGAAGTGTAAGTGAAAGGAGATCCACTGCTCAAAGAAACTCTCCTTCAAATAACTCTACTGACTGTCCCTCACAGCTGAGACAATGTCTCTCAGATGTTCTTGCTGGGTTCCTGAAAGCCAGAGCATCACCAGTTATTTATTGCTGCTTCCAATTGCTTGCCACTAAGAGGAGGAATGGAAAACCTACTGCTTAGGCTACAAGACCCATCCACTAGTACAGCACTCATTACGTACTTGTAGTACATTGCCTACAGGAAAGAGCTGAAAGATCAAAATTGTCTGGAATGCCCAATTTAGAACTAACTGGAAGAGCAAGATGAAGAGCAATGGAAATTGTGAAAACAGCATATATTTGCCAAGGTATCTAATAGACTATTTTAGTTAATCTTATTTCCATGTCAGGTCTTACAGGTTGGTGAGCTTTCAAATCAGATTGCCATTAAAGGACCTGTTTTGCCATGGAAGTAGCAGCAAAATTACTTTTGGCTTAAAAGCAGGCATAAACCATTGAAGGATAAATGAACCTTTGATCAATATAACACGTAATCTGGGAAAGAGGTGATTTTTTTCTCTTCTTGATCAATCATTGCTTTCCCATTTTTTCTTCTGCATGAAATTTATAGATTCCAAGATACATCTTTTTTCAAAAGCTGAGAAAAATTTACTTTAGAGATCTTTAGTTGTACATATTGAATTTCAAAAAAAAAAAAGAAATAATTTTGAGGTAATCAAATGAAAAGAGGTGATAATCTCCAACTCCAATTTGATTCGAGTAGAACAAATGTCATTTTTTCATGTGTAAGCCAGTAAAACACACTTTAACTTCCTATTCTTTAAAAGATAATAGTAGTACTTCCAAAGTCACAAAGTGACTTCGACTGTCAAGTAAAATACTTTAATGATCTGAGACCTCTGAGAAGATAGCAGGTGCAAGGACTATAAAATTGGCCTCAGAAATGTTAGTTTATCTGACTTCTAATTCTGTTACTTTTCCTCCCCAAGCCCAATCCATAAAACGGAATCACCCTTTTCTGCTTAGCTTTGACCCAAAGCTCACACGTGTCAATGGAAAAGCACTTGGCTTATTCATTTTTCATAGATAATTTTATCTCTTTCATCAAAACTCATGTACAAACAGCAATATCAACAGAGAAGTAATTTGCTGATGAATACAGTGCTCTCTCCCTCCAAATACACTGAAATAAATTTCATTTGGGAAAAAAATTATTCATTCCCTGAGATTATTATTCAATCAGCACAGTTTGCGCTGGAGAAGTTTCCAAGAAGATGACTCCTGTTGCAGAGTAATTTCAAGCCCACCATCTCCCAAGTGTATGCCAATAACTTCATGCAACCAAGCCACAAAACTGCCTGGTGTCCTCTGTGGAAGCAAGGTGCAATACCTTGCTTGTAAGCAGTGATAGCAAAAGCAATCAATATTATCCATGAACATGAACTACCCAAAGGTAAAATTCCCCTTTCAAATCTGTTTTCACCCTAGAAACAGTATTACCTTGTCCCTGAAAAGGCAACACACAAAGGAAGGTGAGAAAGAAATATACATGTAAGAGTGAAGATCTTTCCCTTGTGCAGATTCTGTTTCTGGAATCTGAGAGGAAAAAAGAACACAATCTTATACACATACTTCACTTATTTTCTCTTTTCATATTACCTAAAAATTATTTCTAAATAATTTCTGGGTTTTCCCTCTCCAAAGTTCTTGAAGGAACAATCAGATAAGTAGGTGTTAAAATGCACAGAATGGGCCTGGGTCCAGGACTGCTCCCAGTTCTATTGCTATACATCAGAGAATGACACCTACGAATAAAAGTTACTGCTATCTTGCAATTTCCTGCTGTCACAAAATAATGAAGCTACTCTTAAAACGATGGTTCTGCTCTAGTGGATATATTCCCTTCTATCTGCAGCACACACAATGAATAATAAGGTATTACAATACATACACACACGGCACTAAACCTTTGGCCAACATGAAGAATTTGAACTGGCAACCTCCTGACTTTCACACCTGTCCTGTTTCAGTCTGAGCTTAGAGCCAAGCAGCTGAAAGCTAGCATATTCTCTGTAGATTTACACAAAGTAGACTTAGCAGCCATTCACTGGGATCACACAAAAATTACCTTTTACTACCAAAAATGTGTTTATTTGATCTAGACCCTTGTTTCCTACCTGAAAATAAATTAAAACACAGATGTGTTGTTTTATCACAGATGTGATAGGCTTACAGTCAGCTCCAGGGCAGGTCCAAAGTCTACAGAATAGGCTTACTATTACATGGCTCTTTCAGATTGCTCTTATCTTCCAAAGATTTTACACTTCTGATGTGTCCTTCGGGATTTTTGGAAATCTAAAGTCCTGGGTTTGGCTGGGATAGAGTTAATTTTCTTCCTAGCAGCTGGGTACAGTGCAGTGGTTACTTTCACATTTGAGAATGGTGTTGGTACCACACTGATGTTTGGCTGTTGCTGAGCAGGGCTGACCCTAAGTCAAGGACTTTGCCTTTTCCCATGCTCTGCCAGTGAGCAGGTGCATAGCTATTAAACTGTTCTTATCTTGACCCAGGAGGTTGCTCACTTTTTCACCCTTCTGATTCTCTCCCCCCGCCACCAAGGGGGAGTGAGTGAGCAGGTGGGTGGTGTTAATTTGCTGGCTGGGGTCAAAAACCATCAGGAAGAAAAAAAGGCTTGGGTTAATATTTTGCTGTAAACTTATATTCTATCAGAAATTCTATCTTTACTAAAAATTCCCGCAATGTAAAGGGAAAACAAATATAATTGTATTATGAACTGTAGGTGCTATACAGTTACTTTATATATCCTAATTAAACAAATAGAAAGAAACACAACACCAAAAAAACAAAACAAAACAAAACCAAAAAAACCCCCCCAAAAAACAAAAACAAAGCAAAACAAAAAACCAAAAAAACCCAACAAACAAACAAACAAACAAACAAAAAAAACACACAAAAAACCACAAACAAACAAAAAAACCAAAACAAACAAACAAAAAAACCCCAACCAAACAAAAACCCACACATGACCACCTCCAAAACCCTAAAACACCACCTAAGCCCACATTAATCATTTGCAGTTGTCTGTAATGGTGTAGGTGAGGTTCCAGACATGTGTTGGCTGACAGTGGGTTTCCAAAGAGTTAACATATTGCAGCCAGAGCCCTCTCTGCCAGCGACTGCTTTTCTGTTTAGTTCTATAAATGAAATTTATTAAAACCATTACATGCACAGTGATGCCACAGTATCCAGAGCAAAGTTACTAAATCTAAAAGAGCTTTTATTTAATCAGGAGATAGCTAACAGATGTAATGACTGGGGGATGAGGCAGAACCTGGTTTTACATTCAGACCCTGACAACATGGTTTTATCGCTTTCAATAATGTAGATTCCTTATTTCTCTAAACTCTTACTTTAAATAAAACATGATCATTTCTAAAAATGTCCCATTTATCACACTCAAACCTTTCTGCTCATGTGTCCAACTGGAACCAAATATTTTCTTGTCTTCCAAAAACCTGCTCTGGTCATTTTTTTAAACAAGCAGCTCTATCTCCCCATCCATCTTGTCTGCACAAAGAAGGGATAACCTCCAGCTGAATTACAGAAAGCCTATTCTCCCAGTGGGATCTGAGATAAGATAGACTGCATTAACCCTAAGATTCATTTCCCAGCTAGGAATTCTCCCTAACTCTTTTAAGAAGATCACAGGAAACAGGCTGGATAATGGTAAGAGGTCTATTGAGTGCACTTTCATCACTAGCTTTCATGAAGAGAGAAATGGTAATAAGGTCACAGAAACCCGAAATGCTGTGGGTGGCTAGAAGACATTTCTCTAAGTACACCAGCACTTCACTCTTGATATACAATGCAGTATAGGCCATGACTATCCGGGATGCTTTCTACACATAAGATGAGTTTCAGATTAAAATTCTAACAGAGTCATCCAGTTTGCTGATCCTCCCCATACAGTTTGCTCCCTAAAAGGATTCATCGAAGAGTTATTTCCTACATAACATTCTTTTTTAACTAATTGCGATTTTCAAGACAGTTACTTGAAAATTTTTCAACTTTTTATACAAGCATGGACATTCCTACCTGCCATCTGGTACAGAGCCATCCTCTAAACTACAAAAACCAACCAAATATTTTGTACCATACTGTCAGTGTTCAAAACACTTTCCACACATTAAAAAACCACATGGTTAACTTGGAACAAAGGGATTTCAAAAACTACTTTACCTCCATAAATTCTACCAAAGTACAGAGAATGATCAGTACACAGCAGTTTAATGCAAAAATCTGCAGCTTAGGAAGTTGTCCTGCCCTCCCCTTTTGCTCCCTAAATCCACATACCCCACAGGAGAACACAAGCCCAAAACACTTATTCCACTATATCCCATAAGCCAAGCATACCTGTATATTCAATTGATTGACTCAGCCCAGCACAATACATTCTCCACATTTCACATTGCAATGAGAACATCAAGCTGCAAAGCCATCAGACTTCTGCTTCCCTGATCCAGCAGCTCGGTGAAATCTCAGAGCAGATGGATAGCATTACTTTGAGAAAAAGTCTCCATTTTGAAAGTGAATAGAAGGTGAACTAATTTCCTCATTATTGTCCGTGTTGTAGTCATAATTAGCCACCATCTTCTGTAAGTAAAGAAACTTTTTTGACAAGCATTTGGGAAAATCCAGTATATTGAACTGGCTCATTTATTTCCCCAAGTCTAGATGCTAAGATACGCAAGGAAGCAGGGCTGCCAACTAATAATATTATGAGAGGTCTTTCATCTTAAACTGTTCAATATATAAGTAGCTATTGAAAATATAGTTTATATTAAAAAACATAAACTACCCCATTTTGATACTGCACAGATTTCAGAAAAATAATTAAAAACCTACTTTGTTAATATGGCTTGCACCTAATTTTTATAACCAGGTACTTGACAGGGCTGAGATATTGGATTATGATTATTCTGAGCCATTCCTTCTCTCAACATCTCCAGCTGGATTGGATAGAATGATGGGACCAAAATTTTACCAAGCTAACTCAGCCAATTGCACACTATATCCACATGTTCATCTTCCTGTTCAGGTCTTTTAAGAGCAACATAAACCTGATATTTAGGTTGTGCAGTCATTAGATAATTCACTAGTCTTGCTCATCTGTTTGAGTGTACAACAAAGTAGCTTAAACTATCTCAAGCTTGAAGCTAATGATTTTGATTATCACAGTCCTTACATCTGCTCTGCAGCTGTCTTTTCTACAAAATCGATAGCACAACTGATTTAATGCCCTGTAGGACAGCTTCAGAAAATTCTTCTACAGTCAATGTAGATGCAATTTTTCTTTGCTCTACTCCTGGCTGAGAACACAGGAAAGGTGCAGTGTCAGGACAAATCCTGTGATTCTCAGTCAGGCTGACCTCCATAAACCTAGCAGGAATCAGAGCAGACCCACTGTGCTGTGTGTGATGTGTGGCAGGCTGTGCACAGGGAGCCCAGCTCTGTCGCAGTGCGTGTGCAGCACAGCCCAATCCTCGTCTGCAAAGGGAGGAACCTGCAGCAAAGCTGGGGACAATGCTGTCCCCCACCACTGGCAAGCATTTACTGGGCTCTATCTTTGTGCACATTTTACAGCAGCGCTGTGCTAATGCATAGAAATTATATAGTGACTCCTGAAGAGTCCTTGTCTCCAAAATTCTATCTTCTGTTCCTTCTTAAGCCATCATTTAAGGGACATGTTTTAGCTTAATAAATGCAGGAAAACAAGAGCACCAAAGTGAGTGTGTGCTCTAGTTTTGTTCCTATCTTGATAAATTAAAAAATAATTTTCCAGGAATTAGCTGTGCTGCAATTTGCATATCTTGAAGTTCAGGTGACCCTCCTCTTATTTACTTCCCTGTCTACTTCAACAAGTGGAATATGTAATCTTTCACAACTTAAAACAAACTGCAATCAGCTTTACATCATCCCAGTAAGACTCATTTTCACCCAATGAATGAGGTTATAAAATTCCAATTTTGCCTATGGTTAATACTATCAAAGAGTCATTATATAACTAACGATAATGTTGTATTCCTGTATTAATGGGAAGTTCTGGTTTTATTTAAAGAATATTTTTAATAAATATGAACAGAAAAAGTCTCCAATGAGGAAGATTAGAGCATCATACTCTCTCCCCTCTCTTAGGAATTGTAGTTTGAAAGCAGTTCAAAATATTATGTGGACCAACTTTGGCAGGCAGATCCTGATAAAACATATCATGTTCTTGCCATGCAATCTGACGCACTGTACTTGGCAATGTCTGCCTGGCAATGGACAAGAAGTAAATCAGCAGAGAGGCTGAATGACCCCAATCTCATTCAAGAAATTTAGTTTCTTCATATGTGGGTTGAGGTTATTGGCAGAAATATTAGCACTCAAAATCTGCATTGAACCAAGTATGTATATTATTTATGTGTGTTCTGGATATTGCAGAAGAAAACATGCTCTCCCATTAAAACCAGTTACCAATTCCTAATTCCGCATTTATAACAAGATACATTAATAACCCATTCTCTAATAACACTTAAAAAAACCCCAACAAACTACATCCCACCTCAAAAAAACCCTCAACCAAACAGAATGAAACTCCCAATTTATCTACTGCTTATTGTGTAAAATCCCTTTCTATAGCACGTGATTTTTATTCCTCCATTTTCAAAGTTATCACATTATAAATCTTCACTTCCCAACTGGTTAGTTCAAGATTACAGGTATGCTAATCCCAGTTTTTGTTTCTTTTTTCAACTAAACAAATGACATTTAAAAAAAATAGACATAGTTTTTGCAGTCTATCTTGCATCATCATTTCCAATCTCTGCATTAAACCAATTTCCAGTCTCTGTGTTAATCACCAAACATGTCAGGCAGTTATCTGGGCTGTGGACTAGCAGTGTCCTGCACATGGAGCTCAGAAAAGACAGTATGGCTTTATAGGCCTGATCTGCAGGTGCATGGGAGGTCCAGTGTCTTCTGAAGACAGGATTATAGATAGGGACTGAGTATTCCAGTGCTGCAGTAGATTTTACATACCCTGATTTTCCTGAATTACTGCTCACTGAGTTGTAAACATTGGCAAACATGCTTTTACAATCATTTTGCCATTAGCACCCTTGTATCAATGTTTGCCATGCATCATTTAAAGGATTAAAAAACCCACACACACAAACTGTTGACATTTAGCTAGTTATTGACAAGTCTAACACCTGCTCTCACAGCTAATTCCACGTGGCCACCTTTGCATAGGAGATTCTTTAAAAGTACCATCAGAAGGGGGAAAGGGGAGGGAAGCTTATCTTCTCTGCTACAGGCAGTCCTTTTGTTGTGAAGATTTTGACACAGATAAGGACTTCACTAGCTCTACTGGGAATTAAACCAATTGACTCTAATAGGCTTTAATGTATAATGATTAGCTCATTTATAAAAGATTCTACCCAATCCTCAATTACTCAGATATGGGTCAAGATCAAGGGAGTACATCAAAACAAATGCTGCACCTGCAGAAGAATTCAGATGTTAGTTAAATGAGAAACAGATCGATCTAGCCTCATACAAAGATGTAGGGAGAGCTGTGTTAGAATTCAGGACAGCTGGGACATCACCACTCCATGTAACACTATTTAAAGTAGTATCCACTACTCAAAGTGCGTGCTGCTTTTCCTTTGCCAGGCTACACTAAATACAATCATGGATCATGATCCATTGTTCACAGTTTGTCACAGGTGGGTGCCATTTTACTATCAAGAAAACATTAATATAAGCAGTTGAGCTATAGATTGATAAATGCATCTTGAGCAGGAAAAGCTGAAAGAAAATTAACCATATCATATGCATTACATGCCATGCCATTAGGTTGAAATTCACTGGTGAGATTAATCTACAGATTCAGCCTGCAATAAAATCTGACTTTGTTGAACTGTACTGGCTTTGTATTAGTCTTTCACTCATGGCTGATGGAGGTAAAATAATATATTTCAAATGAAGACTATAAATCTTGAATACAAGAAATTTAAACAGAAAGGATATAAATTTAAAATATTGAAGACCTGATCTTGTTTTGTCCCTTGATAACTACAAACATCAACCCTGGGATGAGATTTCACCATCCAGATAGTCTGCACTTCCTTTGCTTCAGCTATTTGTTTTCATTTAGAAATGACCAAATTAAGAACTCATTTTTCTCATAAGAGGTGCACAATCTAAAATCTGAATTTTCTTTCTGTTACAAAATAATGAGAAAACTTTCCTGTGATTCTGGTGTTGTTGCCCAATACTTTTAAAATATCTTAACAGAATGTGAAGAAAGCTGTTAAAATGTGTAAATAAAGTTATATGTAAATTAATTATGACTCTTTTGCAAGTCACAAGCCATCCTCTGGGCATCTGACTTGCTTAGGGGTGCACAAAAACACTGAGCTTCCACTGAGTGGAAGTATCAGTGTGTTTGGTAAATATTAAAAATTGACATAATTATTAATCTCAAAGGGCATTGTCACATTTTTTACTATCTCTATAGCAAGTCTGGGGCAGCAAAGTGATAAAAATATTGAACAGTGAGCATCAGAAGCAGTTATACAGTTTAAGTTGCCCATGTACTTTTTGGAGTTTCTAGAGATTGGTGAATATGTATTGATATGATAAAAGCATGGCTCCTGGCTCAGGTGGGTGACTAAAATCTGCCATTCCACACATGCTCACTCTCTAAAGGCAGCTGACATTCACCAAGCACATACTCCTTGTGGGATTTCTGAGAACCACAGAGGTGCGAAGCCAAATGGAATTTCAGGAAATTGTGTTTTTTCCCCCTAGTCCTGTTTCATAGCAATGAGCAGCTTTTCAAGCAGTATTTTCCATGCTCAGTTTCTCAGTTGAGTAAATGTTTACTCAGATGTTATTTTCAACTGGGATGCTACTTCAACTGTGATACATCTCAGACTTAATACTTCCATGGTGACAGAACCAGTCCTGTGCATTCTGAAGTGAAACAGAATGCTAAATGCATCTCTGAAAACGCAATTAAGCCTCAGTGAGGCACTAAGCTTTCCTAAATCATGTTTTTCTCCTTCATGTTTTACGAAAGAAGATCATTGTTCCTATCGAGAGCAGACTTGTATCTCTATCGACCCAGCAGGCCTGCACAAGAAACCTAAATTGCCTCATAACCAGCTCATGACCTCGGTGCCTTTTAATTATGTGGGTTTCCCTGTGGCCTTTAGTTAATGTAGACATGTGGGGCAGGAAAGGGGGAGTTTACACCCCACACAGAAGAAATACAGGCTGTGTATTCAAATGTACAGATCTTGTGCCTTACTTCTGAAATGTGTACCCTATGTAAATTCAATAGTGCTTATTTTCAAACTGCAGTGCTCTGGTTGCCTGCCAAGAGCAGCCTGCTTGCTCCACCCCTGCTGTGGCCGCAGTATCCTGCACACACACCTAAGCATGCTTGGGCCTGGGTACATCACACAGCAGCAGCAGGGAAAGAAAAATATATGGGCAACCAGTTCAACTGGCTCATGCTGAGCACTTGGATGCTGCAGCATAGCCAGAATGCATGGTCAAATCCCACCTAAGTCTTCAGGAGGTCATTTACATTTCCTCCAACTACTTTACTTCCTAATAGAAGGTGTTGGTACTTCTTTTCATCCTTAGATTCAGACTGAACTAGTTTATACATGAGAGTCAATCAATGGATAGGTAAGCTCAAACAAAGTGCTGTATTCAAATAAGAATACTCACTAGTCACAGAAGGTTTTCTGCTGCATTAGGGTTGTTTATGGCAAGTTCCATCTCTCTTCTTTCATTAAGGCATCTTATCAGTTGTTTTTTTTTCTGTTTAAAAATCTTTTTTTTCTCCCTCTGTATTTCCGAAATAAGAGACACACATCAAATTAACCTTTTCACTTTCCACAGCATTCCTCAGACAAGATTTCTACCTGTTTACTACCCATTCTAGACAAGTTTCATTGACATATCTTTCATTCCTCTTGGAATCTTGAAGCAGAAATTTAAGAATCTAGGGTTTTTTTTGCTATTAAATTGGCCTTATCAGCATAACTCAAGAATAGGCCTGAAGAATTAAATAAGTCTACCAATGTCTACAGGTAACTGCCTTAAAACTGAATTAACATCAGAATTTCTCCTGTACAGCTCCTGTTTACCTTTATACAATGGCTGAAATGTTACTCTTTGACACTTTCTGTTAGTTTGCTGGCTGTCCTGTGCATTTAACAGATATTTTCTTTGGGGAAAAATATTAGTAAATATCTTTAGTGATGTAAGAGGTCAAATATTGCATCCCCTTCCACGAGGTTCTAAGGAAGGGTGTCTGTTATGTCCAGTAAAATCACTGAAACAATTTAACTCATGTTTTTCTTGCTTCCTTGCCACACTACTCCTGAGAATGACTTTGGTTCCCCTGCCGTGTTTCCTGACTGGAGGATGTTCTGCCAACCATGGAGAGATAGCCCCCTCTGCCAGCAAGTGGTAGAAACTCTCCCTGCATCTGAAAAAAAAAAAAATTGCAAAATTCACACCTACTTTTCAAAATTACTTTTGAAATAAACATCAATTCTCTCAATCTTTTGTGGACATCCTTCATTCCCAAAAAGCTCTAAAACATATTGATTGCTTCCATTGCCCAAGCTGTGGCAACAACTCTTCTGAAAACACACTTACAGGATTTCAGCTATTTGTGCAAGACAAAGTGGCTGTCACAGAGCACCCAGTGGTGAAAGGATTCTTATAACTTTCCCTGGTCCCAAATGCAGGCATAATACTTAAACAAAGCTGCAGACACACCAATAATGAAAATCTGGTGAACCACTTACTCTTGACTCATAGGAATGTTGAATGTAGAATATCCATTAGTTTCCTGACAATGTGGATTATTTATAGGCAAGTCTGATAGCACCACCTATTATTAAGGTTGCTCAATACTTCCTATTCTGTGACCCCTGGTTTCAGTCTTTTTATGCCTTTGCCACCTGGGATGAATTTTGCATACTGATGCCTGTCTTCAACAATCTTTGTTGAAAGTTCAACCCTTTCAGGAGCAATATTTTTGTTCACATTTTACAGGAATCTGGGAACCTCACTGAAATTTTTCGTTATCTCTTCTTCTGCAAGAACTTGAACTTTGGCAGAACAGAGCATATTTTTTGTTTGCATGTAAGAAAATCTCCCAAATATGGCAAATTTATGAGCACGTGAAGGGGGGAAAAAAGACACCAACAAACAAAAGAACACATTTCTCATATGAACTGAAAAAAGAGTACCAAAATAAACCAAACCACCAAAGACCCATTACCAGAGAACAGTTGCTATTTTTATATTAATCATTCCTTCCTAATAATACATGTTCTAGCCCAAAGCTATGGAGAAGGGGGGAAGGCTTGGTTTTCCCTCCTGGAATGGCTGTTCTTTGGTGTTCAAAAGAAACAAATTAATGTAGTACTGGACTTGAGCACATTGCCTGAGACTGAGAGCAGAGTGGCACTACTAATGCTGTGCCACTGTTTTCAGTGGTGATGTCAATTTAGCTACTGACAGGGAAAAGCCTCTCTGTTATCTGCTGCTTGTACCCTGAGAACTTCTGGGCTTTGGGTCAATTAACACATTCTTACAGGCTGGAACAACTACACAGTTGTTGGTTTCAACTAAATAAGGAATGAAAGTGCCAACAGCAACCTGAGACATTTTTCTGATCCTGCACTTTAGAGGGCTACATGAAAAATGTTCCAGATTTGATATATAAAACATGTGCATGCTTAGAATCTACTGATGACAAGCAGGTCTTCATTCAGCCAGGTTTGCTTGTCAGGGATATGTAGAAACATCATAATTCCTGGCAAAAAAACAGTAGAGTACAAAGCAACTAAAAGATCCAATCCATCTGGGGAAGCAAAAGGGAATGAGTTGTGATTCCTTACACAGTGTTTTGATAATGTGAATCAAAGTTCCATTGTAATCACAGCTCAGCTGCCTTTGACACCTGGGAGGAAGAAGTGATCAGCACATGTGCGTTTTCCATAGGAAATGCTAAAGGTCAAACACCACAGCTCTCTAACATTGACTTCAAATTGTAAAAGCTATCTCCAAGGAAAACTCCAGCAAGGAAAAACAGCTAAACAGCTTTCTCTTTAGTTGCTATCTGTTGCTGTGTTTCCAAGAGTCAAGCAAATAGACCTGACCAGAGGAACTATACAGAAAACCACAACAGCCTCAAACACACCAAATGTCTGGATAGCTTAGTCAGTACATGCCTTTACAGGCATGAGCAGTATGGAATAAAACCAGGGATGCAAAGGCATGTCAGGTGGTTTCTATATCATATCAGGTTGACAGAACTCTACAGAGGAAAGACCAGCCTGCTGTCCCCATTCAGAAGAGTAATCAGGACACTTTTGCAATGCCCCTACTGGCCTACTGCCTATGCTGGAGTCATCCAGTGTCAGAGCATCATGCTGCTCCTGCTACACCCCTTCACGGCTGCCAACTCCTGAATTACTGGAAAATTACTTGGCAAAATGACATGGGGATAAAAGAGAGAATCCCAGAACATTCCCCACAACAGATGAAAAAGAATATTCCATTGCTATCTGTGTATTCTGCTAGAGAAATTAAATTAACTGACATTACCTCATTTGTGTATCAGTTTTTAATAGCTCTTATGCTAGATGAAAAAAGGAAATTGCAGAAGACTGCCACAAGTGAGCTAAAGAAACTTGAAATTTGCACTAAACGCATGCACTACTATGCTACACTTTATTGCTTGTGCTATTTTCCTACAGCCAGTTTCATTCCAAGTGGAAACTCAGTTTTCAAAATTTCCCAAGGATTTGGGAAAGCAGCAGAGTTTAAAGCAGGGAATGGAACACATGCCTCAGGCAATCCAGCCTGAGCTTAGCTGTTGTAAAAAAAGCTCCACAGCCAAGTTAGGTTATTGAACTCAAATGGCCCAAAGAGAGATTTGTTGAGTTAGTTTGGTTTAAGGCTGTGCACCAATATTGAACTTCAGAGGAAAATGAACAATTAAATGGTGTTTCCCTTAAGAATACACAACTGTAAGAAGATTCTGCCAACCTAGGATTTCTGCCAGATCATCCACTTTTTAGAAGGTACTCACAACTTTCATTATGGGTGTTGTTTTTAAAGCATTTCTACTCCATTATTTGCCATTATTTACACTGAATTACTGTGGAACATTTAAGAATATTTTAGCATCTGTAATGACTTTTTATGTCATCTTTAAAACTTTGTTGTGCAGTAAACAAACACAGGAGCCCTGATAGTAAGTTCAACCTTCTAAATGGGTCCACAGGAGGAAGTCACACATATTTTGGCTTCTATACCTTAGCTGGTCTCTTACCAGATCCTGAGCAGCAACAAAAGAAAAATACTCATTTTACTATTCTTCAGAGAGATTTCTATGTTTTCAACAGTTTTACCCAGAAAGGCCTCTGAAGTTACTGTCCTTTTGTGGTGTGCTAGACAGATACGAGATGAGAGACAGGTTCTACCAGAAAACTTACAATCAAAACACCAGGAATGATACAGAGGAGCAGGAGTGGAAGAGAAGCAAGGCAGAATGAAAAATAAAGCCATTGAAGTCAGATGAAAGTATCCTTGGTCAATTATTTTTTGCATGAGCCATTTTAGGGGAAAATGTTAAATGTTGCCCTGGTGTTTCTGGCCTTCTGATGTTGATACATTCTTTTTACACTTTCTCACACTTTCTTGTAAACAATGATTGTTTTGCATTCCTCTTTGGAGGAAGCAAGCATTGAGGGACAGGTGATGGAGCCAGTGGAGTCAAGGGGTCTCATCATCACTGTCCAATCCGTGCTCATTGTTGGGATTCTATAAATACACATGTAATAAAAATAAAGTTCTTTTTTCCTGCTCAACTTGCTTGGAGTCAGGTGTGAGTCTCTCTCTCTCTCTCTGTGTCGTAACAGTGACAATTAAATGCTGTATTTCAATAACAGTACCTCTAGTCTCTTAAATAAATATGTATTATAAATACGTTCATAATTATACCACCACTGCATAGCTGGTATGAAGCAGCATTCCAGGAAAGAAATAGGACATGGTAAAAAAAGTTATGCTGATCTGAGGAATTGCGAGTTCCACCTTTATGCACATGTTCTATTGCATCTTTACCTACCATATCTTACATACATGCATGCTGTCACTGTAACTTCAAAGTATTTTATCGAGCTGCCAACACACACAAAAAGTTTAACAAAACTAACAAACAAACCAAGCCAAATAATAAAAACTCCAACGAGAATATCTGGATAGTCTTATTACAGATCACATTCGTCTAGTACAGAAAACTTCAGAAAAGTTCATTCCCTAGAGAAAAGTACATTAACAGAATGGTCATGACAAAAATCAGTAGTCATAAGTGGACTTATCAAATCCTCCAAGTTATTGGCAGCCCAGAGAAGTTTTTCACAAGCTCCATGTGACACTTTTAAGTCTATTTTCAGGAATATGCCTAGGCATAGGGTAGGAATTTAGCCGGGATCTCTGGAGTGCATGAAAAAAAGAAAGGTAGCTGTGAAAGCCTACAGAGAGTGTGAAGAAGAATCCAATAGAAGGAGAACTTCAGAATTAGCATACCTTGAAAAGTAACTTCTATCAGATACAATATGCCTTTTTATCTTTTATATACATAGGAAGTTTACATATTAATGTTTGCATGGTGGTAAATTGGGGGACTGCTTCATTAGATTTGAAGGAGCACTTCTCCTCAGGCCAGGCCTCTGGTTTGACTCAGATTAAATTACAAAGCTAAACAGAACAGGAAGGATCTGTGCTCCTAATTCTGCTTGATAGATCACTTTGTCATTTTCAGATGCCAGATTGAAGATAGCCGCCTCTCCCTTGGCAGAGAACAGCGCTTTTAAGCTCCAGGCTATCAGAGAGAGCAAGCGCCCACAGTACGTGCACAGACTGACAGTTGCATTAAGATGTTTCCTGCTGCTTCTCTAAAAACTTATGGCAACCTGCTCATTATTAGCCTTCTGTACTTAGAGAGAGTTAAATTGGGTGAGATGAAGTGGAAGTCACAGCTGAAGGTGCTCTGGGCTGTAACACAGCAGAGTAACCACACACCTCTGCAGATGTGCTGACTGGGGAATCATCCTACGAGAATAGGATCCAGGTTTAGCGGAGATTATGCAGAATGAATGGGAAAAGTTTCTTCAGGAAATTAGTTTTTTCCCATTCTTTCTGAATCTGAGGGGATCCAAAGGCACTTCTTTATCATAACTGTTTCATGTTTAGTTATGGTTGTTGAGAGCTCTTCTCTTAATTTGCTGTACGGCTCTCAAATTGCTGATTAGGGAAAAAAATAGACAAAATATGAAGGCAGATCTGAGAACATGTGGAGCCCATTAATGGAACAAATTCATGGCTTGTTTTCATTTATCCCTATTTAGTATTTGTAGGGGGCTTTTCTTTCTGCAATTTATCAGGTGCAAGCTGAAAGGATATAAACCAGACTGTAGTCAATGTACATGTGTCTACACACAAACCTATCAGCTGAAGTAATGCAATACCACCCCCAATATGGAACTACTGTACCTCAGACATACAGCTAAAAGCCTACAAATTCTCTCCCCTACATCCTGTTTTCTAGTATACTAAGCCACCAAAAAAAAAATTGGAATTAAAATAACAAAGGCAGAAGGTTTCAGGAGTTTTCAGGCAGTTGGTAACAGGCTGCTATTCTGCTGCAACTGCTTGAGCAATAAGCAGTGCACAGGCCCCTGGGGCTCACTGGCAATGAAGCCTCAAATATTTCTGATACATTACTACAATAACATGTTGCTCTTGCACAGGACCTTTCCCATAAGATGGATACACAGAAGAGGAGATAGTAAACTGCACAGGCCCTCTAGAGGTAAGGTTAGTATTAGTTACATTTGACAAGTTGTGTATAACCTAAAAATATTGAAATAATCATACCTAATCCTCACTGAGGAATTTTCAAGCATCTCAAAACATTTTAGAGAGGAAGTCTGGCACTTCTGTGGAGAGACAGAAGCAGTTTTCCCTGGTTAAAGTTGAGAATCTAGTCATGACCACCTCCCATCCTTGGTCAATTTTCTAGTACCTATCCTTGATAAATCTTTTTGTAAGTAAATTTATTCACTATGTCTAAATAAAAGTTTTTTTTTTCAAAAGATATTTTTAATTCCTTAAGATAATTATGCAACACTGATTACCTGGGAAAATAAAACTCCACAGAAATAAGCTGCTCATATGCAGGAAGCTACATGTACAAGAACTAGCACTAAAACACATGCAGCTGCTGAAGAAAGCTCCTTCCCTTGTTCCAGTCAGACTGTTAACTAGGAATCAGATCAGGAATTTGCAACTGGGGGGCAGAAGGAAGACAGAATGAAAATCGTGCTGATTTGAAATGCGTCATTGTCTCCTGAAATTCCACAGGAACAGCTGGAACATACAACTGCTCCAGTTTAAAACTGGAGAGGAGATTCTATCCCTAACAGTGGATAGACATGAGTGAATAAACATGAAGCAGGGTGCATGAACTAGACAAAAAGAGAAATAGATCAAATGTACTTTCTTCTACTCCCACTTTTTCTGAATTTTCACTGTTGTAATAGGAGCTCAGACAGCTGCTCATGACCCTGGTGGAGCCACAAGAGGCTCAGCTGACAGAGCTGACACCATGGCCATGCTTTGAGAACTAACCAAGGAAGCACAGGAGAGCAACACTGGCTGGGTGACCTCCAAAGGAAGAAAAAGATGGCCTCGTGCTCTGCAGGGTGATTTTATTTAATGATTTCTTAATCCTTTCTTAAACTTTGGACCATTTGGGGAGGAGGTTGTTGGGGGACTTTATGGTAAAGTGTAAAGGAGAATATTAATGGAAATTCAGCCTTTCCTTACTTTGAATCATTCAGTCATTTCAAATGAGGTTAGTTGTATAAGCTAGAAAAACTGATCTAGATGAACAAATGTGTTCTGCCCTTATCCATCTGTAGTGATTTATCAACTCTTTTGAAATACACGATTTCATCTTCAAGAAAAAAAAAATCCTTAATGATGTCAGTCAGCATCCTCTACAGGATCCTGAGCTTGTGGTAAAGCATCTGAGATAAAACTCATCAAAAGGAAGTCCCAAGTTTCAGCCTTACACTTAGCTAGACCTCTTTAAACCCCACAGTGCATATAAATTGGCCTTTGGGTTTTTGGGGTTTTTTTTTGTTTCTTTTGTTTTATTTAGCTTATCTGGATGGGTTTTGTAATACAGCTGAACATGTGGCCACACACAGATGTTGTTTCTAGCACAAAGGAAGGAATATCTAGCCAGATGCAGGGAAATAGATACAGGCGAAGAATTACTAGTTTTCAGAAAAGCAATATCTGTTTACATATTCCAGAGATTTGTTTTGATTCAAAATGCATATGGGAAATTTTTAGACATGTATTTTACTGAGAGACTCTGGCAATTCACAGAAACAGAAAGCAAAAGGCAGTGTCATTTCACAAATCAAGGCTAGTCTGAGCATCTTATAGACAAGTTTATGACAGTGATCCCTAGGGAAGACCAGTAAGGACTCTTAACAGTTTACACAACATGGTAAAAGACAGCAGTTGTGTTTATTTTCCTAGTCCCCACATTTATTCAGATCACATTATCCAAAAGGAAAAGGAATCCTACGTCTGTCATTAGAAATGCTATTCAATTATATTGAACTAAAATATAACCATTTTTAACAACAGAGCTATATTAACAAATTAACAGAGCAAATTAACAACAGTGCAGTTGCTGGAGGGCCAGGGAATGGAACATGCCTAAGTCCTACAGTAATCACCTAATATATAATGAGAAAGTAGGAATTCCTTGGCTATCATATTTTAAATAATTTGCTCAGCTGTTCTGCAAAGAGATGCACCGGGTATTTTAGTGGAAAAGTACACATCTTTATTACATGTTTTCTGTAATACGCTAGTGCACCGGGACTTGGCATGCCTACCGTTCTCATCTAATTAAAAAAAAAATGAGATGATTCATTGATAATGGAAATCATTCCTAAAGTAAATTACAGCCTCTGCTATGTTTTGGTATTTGTAAGCAGTAACTGGAAGCTGTTGCATTTTTGCCATGAAAGAAGATAATACTGATGTTTAATCTCAAATGAAGTGCACAGCACATCAGAGTTAGTGAGGGCCTCCATGATGTATGCACTAGCAAACACTGCACTCAAAGGTCATTGCTGTTCTGCTGAAGCTGCTCACAGCACTGTGCTGCACCAAAAAGGCAAGGCCATGTTCCACAGGAAGAAAGTTACCACTGGTAAAGGAGGAAAGCTTGAATGGTCACAAAGGTGGTCTTCACCTTTATTTGTCTCCATTTGGGTTTCCAGATTAATCCTTGGAACAAATTCTAGGGTTTGTCTACTGTTTACAGTACTAGCGTTAAAGACTTCAAGAGAGAAATTAGAAAACCAGTTCACTTTATTAAATGGAAGACATTAATTTGACTAAGTGTAAGTGAAACAGGACTTGGCAGCAGGAGGAAGACAACTCCTGCACTGTCAGATGCCACAAGAGAATCCTCTGCCAAAACCCTCCAAAAAGATATTATGTTAAAAGCACTACATCACCAAAAGCTCACACTGGCAAATCATCACTCCCCCTTGAACCATCTCTGTCCCAAGGACACCTTCTGCCCATGAAAGCTGTAGCTCTGTGTGTGTTAACCCCTTCACAGACATCATACATTAAGCAGGAAACACAAGTAGTTCATAATGGGACATGGCATACCCTTAGCATCCAGATTGTGCTTTTACTGAATGAGCTTTATTTAAAAACACACAAAACTATAAGTTTACACTCAGTGCAACCCCAAATTATACACAGCTTACTTGTTTATTTGTGCTGAAGCCATATTAATATAAACACACTAGACTTGTTGAGATAAAACCTGATCCAATATCTAAGGTTTATGAGTGGTATTTTTTATGTTTCTTAAATAGAAGAATGAATCATAATTCTTGACCAGTCTGCATCTGGATTTGAATTTCATGCATCTTTTAGAGTTCCAAAATAAAGCTAATGGATGCTGCTGTGACTCATATTAGCAATCACATCACATTAAAAAAATTCCATTCAAGATGGAGTGCTTGAGCTCCAGCTTGAGCTGGAAGGCAGACTGCATCCCCTGGAAACTCAATTCCTCCTTCTCTTGATGAATGTTATCACTTTCTTTATTTCAGTTTTATATCACTATATCGACCTGATCAACTGAAGCTCATTTTAAACCAGATCAAAACTGTGATTCATTCTTCTTATAAAACTGTGAGAATGAACATTATGAATGAAAGTCAGACTGAATCATTTTAAATATCGCCCAAACACACAAATCCTGTTGTTCTCATTACCTCTTTCTCCTTTTCTTTCCAAGCAGTAGGTTCATGAAACATGGTTTATCACAAACCAGAAGCTTGGCATACTCAAAGTTGCCCCTAATGAGCAAACACAGTAAACCTTAGCCGGGATATAATGTATTTTTACATTAGCAGGCATGCAGCTGCTGACCAGTGTGAGAGACACACAAGGCTTACCCAGAACAAAAGGTTAATTGTCCTGATCAGCCTAAGAACATGGGATTCTTTTGTCTTATCTTTAGCATTGATTTTGTGAAAATAAGGTCCCAATTTAAATGCCTGTTCTATAAATATATATAATTTTATATATATACATAATTATATGTATAAAAACATAGAGCTTTTTCTGTTTTGCTCTAAAGTATTTGTGATGCCCACCAAATGCAAGCAATGAGATACAAAAGGTTTCCTGTATGACCATGCTAGCACCATGAGGAGAGAAAAAGAAAAACTGATGTCATGGAAGTCAGCCCTTTGAAATCACAGAATCTCTAGGTTGGAAGAGAGCTTTAAGATCATCGAGTCCAACCCGTACCCTAACACCTCAACTAAACCATGGCACCAAGTGCCACATCCAGTCTTTTTTAAAACACATCCAGGGTGACTCCACCACCTACCCAGGCAGACTTTATCATTCTTTCCATAAAAAACCCTTTCCTAATATCCAACCTATATTTTCCTTGGAGCAGGTTAAGCCTGTGTCCTCTCATTCTGTCAGTTGCTGCCTGCAGAACAAGAGGACATAGTCTTAAGCTTAAATGCAGGGTCAGAGAACAATTAATTTTGATTGGAGAGAGCTCCTGTCTGGTGGAGTTCTGAGCATCCCTGCGGGTGGAGGCTCCACCACCTCTCTGGACCCTGGATTGTTGCCTGGCTACTTTTTTTTCCTTGGTATCTCATAGGATTTTTCCCTCATTGCCATTATGTCTGTTCTCCCTCATCTAGCTCCATCTTCACTGCACCCTCCCAGTGGGTAGATCCAGCCCTGTCATTGAGCTAGGATAATGCCACAAAGCCAGGCTGTCCATACCACCTGCATGGTTGAATGCATCCTGCAGCAATGCAGCTATGAAACATTTCATGAGTCAGATACTTTTCTGCCTCTTTACATTTTCTTTTATAGACCTCACTGTCCTCACTGTCAACATCCAACCTGGTTATAGATATTTGAATATATTAACCTTGCAGGGGTAAGAAGAATTTATCTGGCACATGCCCAGAAGTTCAAGCATATATCAGCTTCTGAATCTGAACCACTTGTCTATATTGACACTTTTAATAAGATTTAAACTATAAAATTGGACTTCTTCCTAAGTAACCCATAAGCAATATTTTTTTCTCATATCAACTCTAGAACAAAGAGTCTGTGATATAAATTGGCAGAAATATGCTAAAAATTAGACCAAATATTTCCAAACCTTTGAGAAAACATTTTATTAAAAAACTCAATTTAAAAAATTATTTAATAAAATATCTATTTATCTATAATTCTTTTTCAGGTTAGAGGGTCAGCTCTGACATATTCTCTGAACTGCCTTTCCTATTTCTACCTCAAATTTCACATAGTATATCACAAGAGGCCAAATTCAGACTGTATTTCACAGTATATCACAAGAGGCCAGATTCAGACTAGATGTTACCAGGCAAAAAAATCAACTGACTCCTTCAGTGAAGAAGTTATGCCTGCTTCCTAGAGGACTGAATTTAGCTCCACAAGCTCTCACTGGCAAAAAAACTGATGGTGCCATCCGCCCATTGCAGCCAGACAGAACCATCCTACTGAGGAGACACCGAGACACATCATATTTCCCACAGTGGGAGCAATCTCCCCTGAATCTCCACATGGTCGGCAGAGTGCCATTAAAGCCACTTAGGATAACAAGCCTTGTATAAACAGATTATCCAACAGACAAGTTTTTTCAGTATTGCTTCTTCTTCTACAATGTAACATTCGAATGCTGGCTTGGTGTGGCAGAAAGAAAAACTAAAATCTAGAAAATCTAAAATCTTCAAATAAATAACCTTGATTATGGAAAATAATATTCCAATCGTTAACTCGGCTTTTGCATTTGTGACAATATTTCATAGGTCGGGTATTTGACAATGAGGGAAGTACTAAGTACATGAAAACATTGACATAACCTAAGTGAGGATTTTGTACAACAGGAATTCATATAATTTTTTTCCAGCAGAAAGAAGGAAGTTGCAGTTTTCCATACACTCCTGTTGAACTGAGCTAACCCTTACAACCTGGCTTGCTGAAAACCCACTCAATTGCCCAACATCTGTACTGCAGCTTTCGTTAACACAATTACTGTATTATTGATCATCATCTGCACCACACCTCGCTGGGAAACACGGGGCTGTCTGCACTTCCTGCAGCAAACCCACTTTGATCCACTTGGCGTGAGGCAGTGAGGGACAGGCTCTCTCCTGGCAGGCTGGGTGTTGGATCCCGGAAACCTGGGGGTTTTGAGCTTTCTGTGCTGTCAGGCACTGACCCCCAGGGGAACACTGCTTTTGCCCTGAGGCCTTGGAGAAGGCTTCTAAATTTGAGTGGTGAAGTCAAAATCACGGGTGTGTAGTGAAATAGAAGTGTGTGCTTTCACATGGTGAAGGGTTTTAAATTTGAGGTTTTTATAGCATAGCAATAGGTGTGGGACAAGATGGAGGATTTTGGGTGTGTCTCTTTTTGGTGTTAATCTTCCTCCTTCTTCATGGGTTTCAGGTAGTAGTTTCTGGTTGGTTGGTCAGTGTCACACTGAGGGTAATGGGAATCTAGTTATTGAGTTAAAAGGATAAATAATATAGGTGTTAATTCTCTATTGGACTGTTTAGCTTTAAGAGACCTTGTAGCAGCTGGATCTTCCTCCATTTTCCTCGCTTCTAGCAGGTAGCTAGAAGTGATGTTGAACACTCTGTACCTTTTGATAAGATTTAATGAACAATCAAGCCCAAACATGAGAAAATCCATTTCCTTCATGTATGTTTTAATCCTAGCTCTGAGTGAAGCAGGAAGAGACTGAGACAAACCACTAATTAAGTGGTGCAAACTCCCACCACTGTTACAGCTGAGGGACTCCCCTTAGCCCCACCGCTGCTCCCACACCGGCTCCAACGCTCCATGGGGCTTCCCAACATGGCATTTCTGGGCTGCAAAGCTGACAAAATAAACCTCTATGAAAGCAAACTAAGAAGGCAGCAAACTGCTGACTGTTGGCAGAAAAGTTGGTTGAGAAGCAGAAGGGTGGGATTTCTCCTTTTGCACCTGGAAAAAATGCAGGCAAATTACTGCCTTCATGCTCTCTAAGTCAGTCATGCCCAGCCCAACAAAAATGGTTTAAAGCACACTCATATTATTGACACCTCAGAGAAGAAATCCATCTGTAGCCAGTAAAAAGCTCTCAAACTGAGTGGTACCCTGTGCTCAAAGAGCAACATACCTGAAATAAAGCCTTAAAATTCTGGAAGCCATAAATTTTTTTAAAAAAGTCTAAAAACATAGCCCCAGAATGAAAATTATGAGCTACATTTAATTATATTTAAAATTATGGTTGCCTTAAATAGATCACATCAAATACTAATGTCTTGAATATAGATTGTAATGTTCATTGTAGGCTGTAAAGTCATATCATTGAAAGTTTTTTTTGAAGTAATCCAGGTACTTAAATAAATGCAGTGTAATTTTTCATCAGAAGAAAGAAAAACAATTTTGATCAGCATCTTTCAAATTTACAACCACTCTGGCAAATATTTTTATTCAAAAAGGGGAGAAAAAAGGAGATGTCATCAAAGTTTTGCTGCAATATTTTCAAAGTTAAAAAACTGACACATTGTTTTAAGGCCAAATTTACTTCAGTTTTAACACCTGAAAATTAATGTAAAATATTCTGCTTTTGATTAATTATTTGAAAAAAATACGCTATTGATTTCATTACATTTTAAATCCTTCATGTCAATGTAATAGAGCATTTCACTGGCAAGGAGGGAAGTTCCCAAATTACTGTTTTCTAAGTATGAGGAGGGTATTTTTTGCTGCATATTTTACCAGTCATTTTTCTTTAATCTTCCTCCCTCCCCCACCATTCAACTTCCTTGTACTTAGATGTACTTCTCACAAACACCACCAAAAATATAGAGCAAACTTAATTTTAGGTGTTAATCCAAGTAGAATCTGGGTAGTGAAGCATAACAAAACTGACTAACAGAACCAGAGGAAGCATAAAGCACTCTCAAATACACTCGGTAATTTCACTGCTTTGCAGAATGACAGCAAGGCCCAGGTCTATCAGCTCTCATCCAGATGATCTTCTCAAATCAAGGGCAATTTTTTTTCTTTAATTTCAACAGGAACAAGCCTAGAGCTGAACAAAATTAGAAATTATGGGCTTCATGTAGATAAAATTATCTAGCAGCTGTTATGTGGAAAATTGTAAGATTATCGCAGTGGTACCTACTGGCCTTAAAACACTTGCATTTATTAAAACATTATCAAGAGATAAGAATTGCAGTCAAAGTCTTGGAAATTAAATTTAGGCACAGCAAACATACACTTCTTAGATAGCCTAAATAGCCAAAGCTTCACAGAAGCTGAAGAAACCACACTCACATACACAGCCAGCAGATACACTTTTCATTGGGCAATGCTATATGAAAGATAATGCATAATGCATAAATATAAGTGTATTTTACATATATAATGCTATATAATGCTTTTCAAATGTTTTCTATTTTAATAAAAAGGTACAGTACAAGATACTGTGTTCTGTAAGATATCTTTAATGAACTAAGTTTAGCCCTGTTTTATTTGTCAATATGAAATGTGGTATAAAAAATACAAAAAGTTGCATTTTTAAAAGAAATTAGAGCAGAGTTCATACATGTCCTACAAAAATAATACGGAACAAAGAGAGATATTTAACTACTTTTATATCTCTAAATAGCTAATAATGAGTCCTCAGACAAATTATTTGTGTGTTCCACCACTCAAAGTAGAAAATCCCATTTTGCCATCCAGACCACTGTGGGGTATTCACCCATTTTGCAGACATTCTCAACCACTGCTGCTGAACTCACTAAACCCAACAGTCCTGTGTTCACAGAATAGAAATAATGGAAGAAAATTTCTTTCTTTTGACTGTCTGCATGAATCCTTCATGGCAGATTTTCTTTCAGGGTCTCTCTCTCTCACAAAATCTGCTCACATAGTAGGGTAAGGCCTGCAGGTCCATCCAGGGCTTCTGGGCATTAAACTGCAACTACTGAGATAAGGTGTGGTTACATTAATTTTCCTCATTCCAAATAATAAATGCAGGTTCCTGTCAGACTGACAAGACATGGGTGTTGCAAATCCCATAAGATGAATGCAGTTCTTTGACAAAAAAATTTAGGGGACCGAGCTAGGCGTGTGCAAAGTCAACATAACAGCTAATACCTAATCAGAAATTTACCAGAAACATCACAGAGAAAAGTATTCAAAGCCTGTTTAATTCAAACAGTAATCTTTCCTAGGATTAGTCCAGGCCCTTACTATCTTACATAATTTCACTGTTACCTGCCTTTATTCTGTTCCTTTCTGTCACCATCAAGGGCAGAAGACATGTGGCACCATTGTCATTGCCACATCATTATCTGTTGCAGCAGAAATACAGCAATAAGCAAACAAACAAACATCCCTACTTTTTTTTCTGACACCACAACTACAGGGAAAAGCAAAAAAAAAAACAAACCCCAGAAGAGCCCCAAAGCACTTTAGTCCATGAATATGACTGCTATCAGTTACCACACTGGAAATGTTGTGGGAGTTTTCCTGGCCTGTTTGTATTTGTGTGTGCTTGTTTTTACAAGGTTCTCCACCAAGAACAAAACACCAGCAAGCCTGGTGTCTCCTGTAGAGTTGATTATATTAGATCATTTTATCTTATTGACAGAGGGGAGAGACAGGCTGGGCGTGATGAATGGCCATTGTTGTACCCTACCTGACCACCCTGGCGCCCACCCAGGCACGCAGCCTGATGGCAATCAGGTAGCCTGACTCATGTGATATTTGACAAAGGATAGGTCAAAATCCTCCCCATCTGTTATCAGGAAAAGCCTTCTGTCTACTTGCAGCAATACTGCAGTGTTACTTTTACCACTGAAAAAATGTGAGGAAATAAGAAGTGCAGTAGGCTTCCCTACTATTATATTTACACTATTAAAAAGGAAAATGAAGCACTTGGATTGGAATAAATGGCATCTCTCTTCTGTCAGTACAGCCTAGCAAACACATATGCTTAAAACAGACCGTGTTCTTGAGCATCCCTGACACAGTGAAATGTGAGCATCTACAGTTAGCCACCCTTATCCATGCTCAGCTGACTAAATTATGAGCCTGCTATAAAACCTGCTTAGAACTGAATCACAGGAAAAATTTTAGAAGATACCACAGACATTAATACAAGTCTGAGGTATGTAGGTGCAGCTTGAAAACTCAGAAATGGGAGCACTTCTGTTGTGAGAGAGGAAATTCCAGGAACTGCAATATGGAACTGCACACAGGGAATTACTAATACATTAAAGTAAAAACCTTCTTCTACCTCTAATGACATGAAATGAAATACAGAATGATGAGCAGTAAGTGCATCTGTAAGGCCCAAGCAACATTGTAATTTTGGACCATCTAACCTGAATATCCAGAGACATCTAAGTTTTACTACTGCAACTATAACCCTGCACCTTTGTGGAAGACGTACTGTAGTATTAGACTAGATGATGTATTTCCATTCAGTCACAAAACCTGTGATGTAAACTAGCTATAAAAAGAACACCTTCCACATTCAGGGGTAGAGTCACAGCTAGCTCATGTGTCTTATTGCAGTACATTAATCCTACTCAGTACGGGAACTGAACGCTTCTAGGCAACTTTTCTTGCCTTCACCATAAAATTAGATAAACTTTTTGCTACTTTTTCTATATAGGGTTCAGCATTTGTCAGTTTGCCAATATTAACAGCAAGCAACTTACTACAATAATTAATATCCCTTAATTTATTACTAAGGATTGTAATTATTTCTTTTTTTCTGTAGAGAGTTACTCTTGCTAGATTAGGCAGGCACATAGTTTCCTACTCTTAAAGTTGGCCTGGTTGCTAGGCAGCAAACAAGAACATCATCAGACAATTTGGAAGATCTCACCAAATAAATTATCTTTTTTTTTTTCTTTATTTTGACCTGAGCCTAATACTGAAATTTTTCTATTCCATAGTTTGGTGGGTGCTTTGGAATTATTTCATTTATAACTTGAGGCTTTTTTTTTTTTTTTTCATTCAAGAAAGTCATATGCAACTACTTCCTGTCTCTGCAGGCTGAGGACAAAGATTATCAGCTGTGGAGAATTATTGCTATCTAGCTCAGTCAAAAAGCAATGCCTGTTCATCAGCATGCACAAACACAATGTCACTGGACAACTTTCAGCAAAGCTAAAATCCCCCATGACATATGGTAGCCAGCAGGCTGAAGGGCGCAGGACCTGAGCACAAAGTTGTTTTCTTATAGAATCCCTGGAGAGCCAAAATTCTGATTTTCAACTCTTGCAGGGTGAACTGATGAGTTTACTAAAAGTTGGCGTGGAAGACTGGAGCGTATTTCAATCTATAAGTGCACAGATGCTTTGAGAAGTTACATACTGTAATTATATCACTCTATATCATATAGGTGCTTATGGATGTTTTAGCAGCAACCTGGATACTATATCATAGCAGCTCTCCGGGATGACAGGTGAAGTAAATCATCTCTAGCCTGGAACTATAGCACATCACAGCCACAGAGTTCTCCAACAGGGCTTTATTGCCCTTTATAAATTATTAGACAGGTAAGAGACAAATACTTCTGGCAAAGTCCACAGTGATAGGCTCCGTGGCAATAAATTTTCTTGTCATTTGCTACTGATTGTCATGCAGTTTGGCCCTATGAGAGTAGCAGATTTAAATGAGGACCTCCAACAAATGCAGTGCCTCGAAATGGGGTTTTCTTTCTTCCACTTCTGTAGTTGCAGCTGAAGTAACTCCCTGTCCTACAGCAACATAAACAGCAACATCCAATTAAAAGAGCTTGTTTCCATGGAATGCAATGTGCTTGGTGTCACCACTGAATACTGGCCCTGTTCAAACACAGCTTTTGGACATTGGTGCAACAGTTTGGATTTGGGCTGAGTGGACTATAGGCCCTTCAGCTCTAAGCAGGAATGTCCTACACCCACTTTGCACTTTGTAGGTGAATGCAAATACACAGAGCCTGAGGCAATGGAGCAATGCAAACTCACAGCTGGTAAACATCCAAGATCTTAGAGAGGCAAGATGATGAACTCAGGAAAATGGGTAAAACAACTCTTGTCAATCCAAATTACTTAATATAAAAAAGACTTTTTGTCATGCAATTAAAATCCAGACACGATCCATAAAATCTGTTTTTAATGACCATAATCCCATGAAAAGGCAATAAAGACTCATTACACAAACCTTTCTCCCAATGTTTTCAGCTGCAAAAAAACATTAAGGCCCATGTTACATATTTTATAAATCAAAAATGTCACTTTACAAACGCCCTCACAATGCAGTAAAACTGTATTCACTGCAGCAATTTCTGAAGTTAGGGACAGAAAATCACCATTTTTCAAATTATGAACTGATGTAACGAGATTTCCCATGCATGGTTACGTAGAAAATTACAACAAACCAGTGAATCAAACATTAGTCCCCTAATGCATAGATTTTTATCATCAAAATCTATATCAGTGTAGAATATCACCTTTTTCTTCCTGGAAAATTATTGTTGATGGCTTATTCCTACAATTGAGCTTCATTCACATAAAAGTAAAGTGGAAAAATGAAGCATTCGCATTTATTTTTGTTCAAAATCACATCTCTTGCAATGTCAGTCTTAATCCAGAATTCAGAAAATGCTGAAGACAAATACAAAGCTCCACAATCAGGTTTAAATTTCAAGTTTATTTATTGGAACATTTCCCACCAGATAAAAAGGTTTCTAATCATAGTCTCAACTAAGACTTGCACATCCTCTGCTTCTGGAGTGCTTTTGGCTTTGCATTGATAGTGTGGGTGCCAAGGGAGAACCACAGATAACGATTCCATCGCACACAACCAAACGCCTCACAAACATTGCACCATGATGCAGCCAAAGCAGGGGTTGTAGAATAGCTCATGTGACACATAGATGGACATAGCCATAGCCAGTGACAACACAGGCAAATCTACAACCCCTTTTGCTTAACTAATAGATGTGTGTTCAAATACATCACTCATTGCAGATAAATATTTATACTCAGCTTTTGAGGTGGTATGTGATAATCTTGCTACTCAAAATACTAATTTATGCATATTCTATCCATATTGAGCAAATCAAAACTTGTGTCTTGTCACTACAAATGAATATTTACAATAAGCTTTAGAAATATTTATATCTAAGTTATCATACCTCTAACTTCTCTCATTAAGAAAAAATACTTCAAAATGTCCACACAGGTTGCTTGTAGTCTATATTACTCATTGCAGGTGAAAAATGATCACTCATTTATAGTCCTATTCACACCAAAAAATTTTAAGCCTGTAACATTCACAGGCTCAGAAATCTTCTGTTTCAGCAGATGGAAGAACTGTCCAAATTCCTAAGACACCCTTTATGTGTTAATGAAAACAACAGTAAAATAAATTAGAAATTAAAAAGTAAATCCAGCATTGTCAGGAAATTAGTGCACATGCAAATGTTTAGATCTTTAAAAGTTAGTCTGTGTGCCATTTCCATTCCACAGCCAATAAGCAAGGGCTTTATCCCTTTGGTTGACATGAGTCTTACTAATGCTTAAAAGCATGAGTCCTACTTCACCTAGAAAATGTAATTTGTGAGGTATTTGATAACACGAGGCACAGGATAACAAAAATATACTATTTGTATCTTCTTTTCTGGGTATATTGCACTTAGGGAAAAAAAAATATAAGACTAAAATCTACACAATTGTTGGTTGTAATCAAATACTCCCTTTGAGGAATTTACAGGAAGAGGTATGCTTTTGAAACAATCATATGTATAAATAGCAGACATGATGGTATAATATTATGCCTCATCATTTTCCATCTATTTGTTTAAGAACCCAAATTTCTATAGGGAAAAGACAAAACTAAAACCCTGTACTTAAAATTACGGATTTTCATTCAGTTTAACTAAGAGGCAGAGGAAAAAAAAAGGAAAAAATCACAGTGATAGAAAGACTTCTCCTGTAGGACAAGATTGATTCAGCCTGTCCACACTACATAGCATCTGATGACAGGCTCTTTAACAGAGCTATAAAACATGCTAACAGTGCTATTAAGATTACTTCTACCATCTCCCAGCACAGGCATAAATGCTCTTGGCACAGTCACATTTTGTACCCGCCTATGCCAAATTTCAAAGGAGCTGCAGATAAGACATGAGAAGTAGAGAAGCAGGAGCTAGAGAAGCAGGCAAAATCCAGGTGGATCCTCTCCCATTAAGGAAAGACATGAACAAGTAAGGTCATAAAGCAAAGACATGTCAGGCCCTAAAAGAAACAGTGCTCCTCCAAGAATGTGAGGTAGGTACTCAAATAATGGGCAGAGTTAGAGGAGAATTCCTCAAAAAGCATTCTAAAGATAACTGGGGAGCTACAGGATAACTGGTGGAGTACAGTTACCAGCGGCTGAAAAACAAGGAGGAAATACATGGTCAAATCCCATCCAAACAGCAGTGGTTGGTTTTTGGCTGTGAACCTCAGAAGCAAACAGAGGACACTGTTTAAAACAGAGAAGCCTTGAGGAGCTCAGACAGACTAACAAGAACCTCTTAAGAAAACAGCAGGCAAAATGTACCACTGGCATATACCCAGCTGCCAGAACTGAGAGGACACCAGCCCTTTTCCAGTTCCAGGTACCCTGCTGGTTTCTACTCTAACTTCCAGAAGTGACATAACACAGACTGATAGCTCAGCAAAAACCTTTCTTCTGTATCCAGAGATAATCAAGAAGCAAAACAAGTGATATTACAAATAAGGAAATAAGACTAGAAGATCAAATTTGGGAGAATGGAAAATTATTATTATTAAAGTCTCCTAATACTAAGTCCTCATGCTGCTTCAACAGATCTCTGGCATGCCTCAGTCAAAGTAACAGCAAATATTAATCTATGCATTTCATAGCATTTGTTCAGGAACAAAAATATTCAACAAAACTCAAAGTACAACAAGAAATATTTCTCTGAAAACTCCAAACAAATCCAGAGACCCCACCAATAAAAAAAAAAATCAGCTGACCAAAAATTGAAAGGAATTGAAAGGAAAGATGAACTTCAAGATCTTCTCAAATTTATTTTAGCATTTATTCGAGATGTGTGTATTTAACAATATACTCCATACCAAAGCCTTAACAAACACAAATTTTGAGTGTACTTCATGCCTCAGACATAAGGAAAAAGTAGTTCTAGAACATAATTGTTGTTTCTTAATGGAAATTAGTTTTTCAATCACTTAAAATTCACTCCAATTAACAATATAAGCTTATTAGGTTTCAATAAAACAAGATATCTGAAAATTCTACTGGGTCAAAAAAAAACCAAACCAAGCAAACAAACAAAATTAAAACAAATCAAACAAAGAAAAAACCCAACAAAAACCCCCAAACAAACAAAAAACCCAAAGGAACATTAAATTCACAGCATTTATCTCATTTTCTCCAATTCTTATTTTTCACAGTCTCTGTGTGAACTTAAAGGGATTAAAATGCATTCCAAATCTTCTCTTTTGAATAATTTCTATGGCCAAAATGTTATATGTTCCATTCCTATGCATTCCCTAATCTTTTGTGATTCTGTTTTGTCCCAACAGAGTGCAGATATTTTTACTACTGAGATCTACTGCAAACAGTTCTCACAAAATAGGACTATGTACCAGTAACTCAATATAACAAGAAAATGTAGATAACACATTATAAGACCTATTGCAGATGATATCCAAGCCCAGCTTTAACCTTTTATATGAAGATTATACAACTACTGTGTATTTTAATGGGAAGTACACTTTAACCTTGGAATAAGTGTCTTAAACTTGTCCACCTTCTCTCTTTGACTCACTCTCTGCAAATAGCAGTCCCTGATAAAAATGAAAACACGCTTTTGCTACCTGACTTCCAGGAGAGTCTCTAGATCAATTAGCATTTGTATTATCATTTCAGGAAGTGATATATAGCCCTGGCCACTTTTTGAGCTATCTCTTAGAAAGCCTCTTATCCCTCTGTCAACTCACATTTGTCTGTTCATGAAGTTACTGGAAAGAATGACTCAACATTAATTTCAATTACAGCAGAGTGAAAGTCCATTCATAAATATTGCCTCTGACAGACTTCACTTGGCTTCTTGAAGCTGACCCTGATTAACCAGTACACACTCCATATGCCAAAGAAAAAAAGAACTTGCAACATTGCTTTAACTCAAATACACAGTATTTCAGGGGAAAAAGAAAAATAAGTTCACATTAAAAAATTAAAACAAGATTTCAGTACATTAAAGCAATTTCCAGCAATCATGCCATCTTAGTAATACCCTTTACTGTAATCACCTAAGGAGTACTGGGGATGCACTAAAGGTAAGATTTCATTCATTCTGAGGCACATCTAATTGAATCTTAAAGTACCAGTATCAGGGTTTTTTTTTCCTTATTGAATGCCCACAGAAATGTATTGGATCAGGTTTCAAGTATTTATAAGTTATTCATAATATAAACATAGTTTGATGGAAGTCCAGTTATTCTAATAATCAGTTTGAAGGTATACAGTGCAGCAGCCCCCAAAATATAAAAGAATTCTGAGAAGCACCTATGTATACAACACATGCTGTAGAGACAGAAGATTCCCAGAAAATGAACAAATAATCTTTCTGTGTGAGATATAGGACAGCAGATGGTGAGGTTAGTTTTTCTGTAGCATTAGCATCTTTTCCCTGATTGTCATAGTGCCTCAGGGTCCTTTGAGCATTTAACAACCCAGTAAGATAAGGTGAGGAACAAACACAAGGAGAGACTAAAGTCCAAGCTTTAAAGTATCTAGGAGCATAAGGATTATTGATTACTAAAGTCATGAGATTTCAGGCTTTGTGTTGAGAATCAGGCCTAAATTATTATCCAAAGTGGCAAGGAAAGTTTGAGGCAAAGAACTTCCACCTCTATCTTCTGTGCCAGCCTGCACAATCTCCCCTTAGATTCCTAGTTTATTTTGTCTTCATGTTTTGAACTGTTGCAGCTGCCAGAAGGTGAGGCCATGTGCACTTCTTCCCAACAAAAAGAATTGTGAAGACAGCTTTGGTGGAACTGTCAACTACAAAATTCACTTGATTCTGCCCTAATGTACAGGGCAGGATCAGTTCAGATGATCTATAAAGGCTGCCAAAAAAAAAAAAGCTACCAGCTTTGAAGAGGCTTCCACTTTTTAAACACAAATATGACCTCAGATACCATGCTGTCTTCATGGTTTGGCTTTTCAAGTTTATGCATGTCACAGTTAGTTATCTGAATTGGATTATGTATTGTAAATCCATCTGGCGTAGCCAGATTATAAGAAAGGGCTTTTAATGCCAACCATGAGACAATCTCCTCTGCAGTCATAGTGATACTGTACCATGCTTACTTCCTGCCCAAAATGTTCTCAGATACCTCGCAGCTGTTGAGTCCATTTCAAAATAATATTTTAGTTAATTTAATTAAAACTTTAATGCAAGATGTTCTCAGGAGAGTATATAAAATCACAAACAATAGAATACAAGGACAATATGCTGCTAAGCTAATTGCAAATATATCTAAAAAGCCCTTTATCCTAATTTAGTGATAAAATCTATTTCCCAAGCTTCTTTCAGTCAGGTGATATTTTCTGCTGAGATATATGTTCTGTGTAAAGCCAATATTCACTAAAAGCAATTACTGGTGCTGCCAGCACAAGTACTGAGGAGCAGTGGGAGAGCTTCCCAGTCAGGTTCAGGATCTCTCTCTGGCTTGGCACAGGGTGTTTGCTCTTACACCCCACTGCTGCCGATGGGCTGAAACCCAGCACACACTTTCCCTCTAGTAGCAGAGAGCAGCTGTCTACCAGAAACATTTAAGAAAACTGCTGATTACAATACTTTAACAGCAAATTAAGCCATAAGGTTGAGTGCAATCCTCTACAAAACATTGGATTTACTGCATCCCCCCTGCGGTCATTTCCATGGCTCCACTGATTGTTCCTCAGAGAGCTCCCACGCCTGCCTGCTCCTGCCCTCACGGCATGGCTGTGCTGACACATCCATATTTCCCAGCTGTCCTCCTTGACAGCACCTGGGGGTGCCATGAGGGCCAGCAGTTCCCTGGGACCAGAAGCTCAGCCCTGAGCCTGCCATGACAGGGCCTTCACCATGCTGTACCTTGTCACCTCAGTGCCAGGCCTTCCACACCGGCCTCCCAACACCAGGCACCACGGCTCGGCTGGAAGCCATTGGCCCAGGCCCGGGCTCGGGCTGGAGCAGCCTCCCCTCACGCGGCTGTGGCGGGAAGCGCTCAAGGAGGCGATGGCTGCCACGGGCCATGGCGTTTCCTGCTGCTTGCAGCTTTCAGGAGCGCTTCCTTTGGCTGGGTCATGGGATAAACACACAGGGGGTGCCCCGTCGTGAGGAGCCAAGGGGTTTTCCTGCCTACCTAATACCCACCACTCTCTATCACACAGTCTCCTCCACCACCTTCTCCTAGCCACTACTCTGCAAATAAACTCACTTTTTTGCAGCCTAGAGCATAGCCAACTGAACAGTATCTAATGGCCTTGTGGAAAGCACCTTTCACTTAAGGCAGTTTGTGATCCAGCTGTCACAGGATGCCATTTGTCTTCCAGCATTCCTCATGCTCCTAAGATGCCTACTTTATCAAGGCAGCACCCACCTCCCTTAGGCCTTTTAGTTCATCTGCCCTTACAGTATTCATGGGCAATAAGGTACAACTTATCTTTCTGTAAATACCGATTTTATTTTTTTTTAACTCCTAACACAATTCCTTGCTGATTTCCCACACTTCTACCATGATCTACCTGCACCTATTTTAGATCTATTATGCATTCTGCTTTTTAGAGGAAGCTGAGCTACTAATATCCTTAACATATCTCTCTTGCCAATTTCCACGCTCTTTGACTCTAATTGGCTTTCTACCAGCCAGCAGCCATAGACAAGAACAGACTTTTTACCATGAAGTGTCTCAATTGACTTTAGGTAATTCAACCAGATGATATAAATGCCTCTTTGAACAATTCAGCAGCTACCATGTAAATATCTTAATTAGTGAGTCAATGGAGGATTTTCCTTCGCTTTAAGGGTGGCATTGGAAGGTAAATCTCTTTGGCAATGTGTTTTTAAAACACTGATTACTGAGTCACAATGTTGTCTTCCCAAGCAATATGCAAATGATACAATTGCTTGGCCATACCCTTGGTGAAAAAACCATGAAGCAATTGAATATTGTAATTTTCCTCTCCTCTTTCCCTAGATTGGTGCATGTTACCTCAAGAAAAGTCACAATCTGTCCCACACTGGCCTCAAGAAAAGCACACCAATTCAGACTTTGACTTTAGTTTCCAACTGGTAAAAACCAGAAACTGTATTAGCACTTTTCAGAGCCTTGCTGAAGCTCAGCAGCATTCAGTCTTAGTCAGGAATTTATCCAAAAGAAAAACTCCCAGCATCTAACAGAAGTGACATTTCACAGATGTTAGTCAATTGATTAACTATGCAGTTGCAACATAATAACCCCATACATGTGATTGGGGAATTGTAACTTGCAGCTCTTCAGCTGTTTGACACCATTTATTGATTAGAAAAACATATTGCCATTCTCAGAATTGTAACATAATATTTTAATTACTGCCTTATATAACATCTGACTTTCAGCCCATTAGGATAAAATTATCCACATAGTGACTAAGTCTTCCTCTCATCCACAGTTCCCAAAAGCTGATTTATAAGTTATGCCTAGTCAAGCATGATTCTGCAGCCTTTCCCCCTACCAAATAAGTTTCATCTCTTTTTATCTCATTTTGCTATGGGAAGACTCAATCAAAGATGTTTATTAGAAGGAAAGTAGTTGGATGCTTTTTATTTCACAGTCCTTGTAGAAAGTTATAGAAAATGGATTAAAAGACCTATACACAAATACTTCAGAGGCAGTAATCCCTACATCACTAGATTGTCCATTTTTAATGTTATTTACAAGAATCTGGCAATGGTGTTCATCCCACAGTATCTGATCCCGTTTGCTACAGAAAGTAGAAATCATTAATCTTCCAGAAGAGTTCAGCAGTTACTAGCAATTCCATGCACAAAAGACACTGCAAGAGACAGGATTTGGAGTTTGCTTTATCAACATTTTATTGACTTTTTTTCCTCCTCCTCCCCTAGGATTGTTTAATGATCTGTGTGGGGAGAACTGATAAGTGAAATTTTAACACTGGGAACAATGGACCTAATACCTCTCTAAGGAAGCTCTCCATGTCTTAAAGTGACGCTTGTGCAGAATCCAATAACCCAGAACATTCCCAACAATACTATTAGTCATTAGATTGTGTTATAAAGGCAACATTATAAACACCTTTACACAATACCTATATCTTTATACAGGAAATACACATGCAAAGGAAATAGGTGTTATTTCAACATTAAACTCCTATCTTGCATTTCTTTTCTGTGACTAGTCCTTCTGTTTAAGTAAAGCAATCAAGTCCAGATATATAGAAGACAGCTTCTTTTTCTGCACTGGGAAGACACATAGCAAGTTGAGCTATCAGAAACTAAGGTTTTCTAGCAACAAATACCTAAAAACGTAGCTAATTCCTATCATTCAGAAGGAGCAAAGACTAAGGGAAAAGAGCAAGAAGGCATCAGTGTGAGACAGTGGTTTCCAGGAATATAATCTACTTTCAGCATATGCATAACATGCTGTGAAAAATAAGTGTGTGTACTCTAACTGTGCAATTCACATCAGAGAGGACCCTTAAAATAACCAGGCCTTAAGAGAGAACATTGCCCATTGCTGTATTCTACCAGTAGTCGAGCAGAAACCTATCTAAAATTTAATCTCTAAAACATAGGGTGAACTATCAGCATTTACTTCCTCAAAGGAGATGCTGGCATATGGACAACCTGTGTGAGAGGTTTCAAGGCAGCACAGGTGTACAAATGTTACAATTCCATATGCTGTGTATGAACAAGACATTTGAACAGTAAAGCTGATTTAAGCATGCGAATCTGAAGAGAATCTCAATTATTTTACATGTGCGAATTCCAAAAGTCATTCTCATTTGAGTGTATTATGGAATAGTGTATTCTCCTATTGGAAAAGTATTGTTTACACTGATACTGGTATGAAAATAATCTCATGTGGCACATTTGTCTGAATGTCAATTCAGAGCTCTGTCACCCATCTACCCACTTGTCCTTTAGATAATCCAACACACTGATTGCCCCAGGCTCTGGTGGATATTCTTTGCTCATTAACTGAGCAGTCAGTGGGTTTAATCTTAAGGCAGCATAAAGGAGACTGCAGCTTGTGTTTTTAGTCTTTTTAAACAGTAATGTTGTTCTCCTCATTATCATCTCATTACTTGTAATCCCACAACAACCATAATCACAAAAGACCAGAATCTGGAAACTGAAGAGAAGTCAAGGAAACCAAGAAATACACACAGTTCATATCAGTTTGCACTCCTGATAGCAAGGGAGACGAGCACAGACGTTTTAGAACCAGGTATCAAAATTTGCAAAACCTCCTATCTGTCTCTCTTCATAGTAAAACAAAAACCCTAAACTTAAAAAAAAAACCACATTAAAACATTTTTACTAACCTTGGCTTCCTGGTGCATTTCTGCATCAAAAAGTTAAGATTGTCCAGGTTTGTGATGGTTTTCAGCCTTATAATTTATAAAACATAAAATTACATCCCTGGGCACTCCTACCATGCCAAAAGAATGTCCTCAAAACCAGACATATCTTTACTGGCACTCCTCATCAAAAAAGGATGGGGGGAATTATTTTGTTTTCTTGAAGAGTATCATGAATTTTACTGGTAAAGGATTCTCTGTTACAAGTGCTTGGATTGAAGTGTATGTCCCACGGGTGTATAGAAATCAGAAAGTGGGCAATGCTCAATGATCATGGGATGAGAACAGAGTTTAAGGAGCGTACAAAGGCTGTTATATAACCTATTAATTCGATGGCTTTACAGCATTTTCTGCTCTGTTGGGTACAAATGAAAGGAAAAATTACCTATTCCAAGCCTATAAGACTTGCAATCCCTAAAAAGGCCTGGCAGAATCTATTTTGGGAGATAGTGTTCACATAACCAAGGGGGACAGTTACTTCTCTGCTGAAAATTCCAGCTGGAATTGAAACGGAGAAATAATTCTGTTCTTTCCAGAACCAAACCCTGCTCTGCAATAATGAATTTTCAGCTATTTTCTGTGTAATTTTTGCTCACTTCAAAATGAAACTCACCAGCAGAAACTCCACTTTTGTCACTGAGACAGATTTCAGGCTGGACTCTGCTTTAGCAAAGGTGGAACCTTACAAGTCTTTGGATTTATGGCCTGTCTTCATAGAAGGCAAATGAGAAGTAATATCAGGGGCAATTTTATTCCATGTAAAGAGAAGGAGCTCAGAAATTTCTAAATAAATACAGAGAGGAACCAAATTAAATGTTCTGACCTACAATGCTGTGCTTGGTTGATCATTAAATCTTTTTTCACTAATATAAGGAAAACCACAATTACCACTCAAAAGTTTTTCCTGGTTTTGGCTGGGATAGGTTTAATTTTCTTCCTAGTAGTTGGTACAGTGCTTTGTATGCCATTTTAGCACCAACAACAATCTAGGCCCCAGCAAGTGTGCCAAAAGTCTCCCTTTTTTTCTTTTTTAAAATCAGACAAGAGCAAAAAAGACCTTTTTGTTGAAATGTTCATCTCTGTAGCACTTTTTCTAGGACAAGGTGATATCTGCACCATGTGAGTTTCACCATGACTTATATGTGACTTAAACAAAACCTTTTACAGTTCACAGTAGCACAGAAGCAACTGTCTGCCACATTTCACAGCCTTACATATATTTGCCCCGGTAGCTAAGGTAATAAAAGGCTTCCTACTTCCCAAACAGGAGTTCACAAATCACATCATGTGAACGAGCTCCCCTGGGTGACTAAGCATACCAGGTATGACAGGAGCTGTTTCTGCAACAAGCTCCACAGCAGCTCTCAAAAAAATCATTGTCAGAAACCATTGCCTAAAGTTACCCTACAGTCTTCACAACACTCAGAAAGATTACACACATACACACATATTCAGTTTAAACATTCTCAGGATCAAGAAAGAAAATTACAAACCATGAGAAATAAAAAAACAAAACCTAAGCAAAATCCACAACTCAGGCCCTAAAATGCTTGTGTTTACATGTGTTACTCTGTACCTGACAACTTGATTCCTACAATCGGTATATGAAAAGAGAGAAAACAGTGTCTGGAAATTCAGAGAAGTGTGCCTCACAAATGCTTTCTCCATTACATTTCTGTTAATACTTTGAAAAATTAATTCAGCCGTGCCATTAACAATATAAGATAATTTTAGTTGCTTTTATGCCAACTTTCACAATTAGTCTGATCAGGTAGCATGAGGGCATACTTGTTATAGAAGTACACTCCTTCATTTCAAGAAAAGTAATTGCCAACACATTCCCCTACTCCACCAATAAAGCTTTTCTTTTTTTCCAATCCCTGCAGTGAAATGGCACACAGATGACAGCACTCAATTAAGTTCAGAATTAATGTAGCATGAAAGCACAGTCTTACAGAGAAGGCCGAGTGAAATTGAACAGGAGTATTGCAGGTATTTTCACCATATTTTACTGCAAATGATCACTCATTTTTCCTGCCATGGAACAGGTTAGTAGGGCAATAGTCAATAAAAGGGACCTTTGGAAAGCAAGGAGTTGCATTGAACTCTTTAACATATTAATTCAGATCTAATTCTTAATATTCACCAATAACAGAGTTGATTTATACACCTGTGTTGTTGTCAAATAAGGTACTTCTGAGAGGAAATCTGATTTTTCAACTACCTCTATGGGATATTGGATAACTTTCCAAACTATTTGTGAACAGTTTCCATGAAGTAAGTTATTAAAATTAATCTCTTTCATTGCATGATAAGCTCTCTAGTAATTTATGTACATGTGTGCATACTTATGAGAATATTTAAAATATATGCATAGTTACAATATATTTTTGTAGATCAGATAACTGACATGGCTTCAGACACTGACCTTGTCAAAGAACTAAATTATAAACTGTTTTGGCTGAAAGTTGTTATTCCTGTCTCAAGAAAACTGATGGGGATGGGAAGGGGAACAAATGTGCCTATGGTCAAAACAGTAGAGTAAAATTTTGCGAAATTGAAAGCAAAAATGCAAAAAAGGACTTTAAATTGTTCTGGATAATTTTGACTCAATCTATTTAAATATATCTGTCTGCCTTATGTTTTTAAAATAATATAGGCCACTGAACATATGAATATATTTTATTAATATGAAACTAGACAATTAAAATTAAATGAATACTAGAATAACATTTCAGCTATGAGAAGTGTTTTGAAAAATGTGATGTTCAAAACAATCCTTTTTTCTATGAAGCTTCAGGTCTAACTATTCCAATTCCTCTCTCAAAAAGGCTTCATCCTTTTATTTTCAGTCAGCAAGAGTATCTAGCAATCATCTGGCAAATCTGCAACCAGACCACACTTGACAGCTATTATTCCTCTACATACAGGTAAGTAGTAAATAGAATAACTAGAATTTCAATATGAATTACACACAATTCTCTTTGGTTTGAATGTACATAGGAAAATTAAAGAATATTGATTGGCATGTTACTGTCTCCAAAACCCATGGAAAAACTTCTGTCACCCCATAGTGTGTTCTCCACAATCAGTGCACCAACCGTGATTTAAAAGCACATATCTTTCTCAGATTTCTCACCTTCTCAAGGAAAAGGCTAAAATCTTCAAAGGATGTTTTTAAAGTTCAGTGTTCTCCACCTTGTTTTCCTTAGCACCCACTCTTTTTCTTCAGCTGCAGGGCTGCTTGGTATCTGATATCAGCTCTGTCATCTTCCTGAAGGCATTTATAGGACCTTTGAATTTCAAGTGGTACCGGGAACCTCTCTTGCTGAAATCATGGCATCATCACTTCTTTTTGTCCCCAGGGGTAAAAGGAAAATCAGTGATACCAAAAGGAAGTATAATATTTAAGAGCTCTATTGAAATTTTTCAGACAGGAGCTTGTTTATCTTCACTAAAATTTCAGAGGCAAGATAATTTGAAGTATGGTGTGGTGAATCAGAGACTGACAGGCTAAAATAATTGAAAAGGAACTTGAGATGTTTTTGTTAATTGCCTGCTGCAGGAGAAGTCCTGTGCTGTGCCATGCATTGAATCGGTGAGCAGAGACCCAATATTTACTATCAATCAACATTACAAGCATTTAATGAAAAGTTTCACAATGGAAAGGCTGAGTGAGCTGAGACAGATCATTTCCATTAACCAAATCCTCTCCACAACCTATGACTCCATTATGAAGCAGCAGCCTCCAAATCTTTTAAAGCTCAGTTTCCCCATATTAAAAAGAGTTTCTGAAGCACATAAGAAAATCAACAAGAAGAAAACTTTTTTGCATTTTCAGTAAGGTAGAAGAAGTGAATTGGGACAAAAGGAGTTCCTTTGCTGCTTTTTTTTTTGTTTGTATGTATGTTTTAACACGGGTGACCTGTAAAAGAGCTGAGAAAGGTACAAGGAAAAGAATGGCATAAAGTACTCGAACCTGTCAAGCCAGATGTGACTGACAATAGTTTTTTAATTAATCCAAGTAAAACTCCTGAACACAGGACCGATATTTCTATAAAAACCATTTCCTTGGCAGAAGAATTTACCTCTGGGTTATGTACCTGGCAAAGGGAGTAATAACATGTCCCCTAACCATTATACACCTGCTTGCTTTCTGAGATAGGAATACGTGAAGTTTTCAACTGGAAAATGAATATGAATCATGCAACTGAATTTACCCCTTATTAGAAGCCCTTTAAATTTAACTGAGGACATGCAAGAAAATGGAAAGCCTTCAAAGCAATCTAATGTACAACACAGTTGTATCAAGCACCTGCTAACTTCAGCCTTCAAAGCAGACTGTTGGTGTCAGGGCCTGAGTCTGTACTCAGCTAGATGTGTCTGGAAGTTATCCATACCCACATGCTATAGACAACCTCCTCTCATGGTACATACATCCACATTCATGGTACACATCTTCAGAAACTCACATTCTCTTACTCATATCCTCCATTTACTCATATATATATTAAACAAGAAAAGGGTCTTTGAGCGTAAAATGAAGAGTGCTGGAAGGCAAGAATGTAATCCAGAGTACAGAAGGGGAAGTAAGTGTATAGGTACCACGGGAAAGCCAAAACTCAACTAGCAGCTCATGTCCACAAACAACATTAATTGTGTATCAGCTATCCTGTCTGCATCACAAATTAAATGTTTGCCTAAGCTATCTAGACCACAGAAGTTTTTGAATTATTGTCATAGTATATTTTCCTCACTCCTTTTGGCAAGAGAAAGGAAACATTTGAAGGACTCTCACAGACATTAGTCAAAAGATTTGTATTGTCTGTTCTTGGCTAGAGTTTATGCAATGACATTGGAATTTTTAGAAACTTGTCTGGCATTAAGGTGAATAATCAAGTAGTGAAATATATAGTTGAAATGCTATTCTATACTTTATAATACAACTTTATTAATACATGTGTTTGAAACAAAACTAATACAGGTCCATAGAGAATATATTAGCAAAAATTCCATAACCTAATTGTCATGTAGATTTGTAGAGACATCACTGTCATCCCTGAAATAACATCAATGAAGTGAGCGAGCTATGAAAAGTTGAATTTGGGCCAGTCTTTGCCAGATATTTATTTTTCTTCATTTATTACAGAAGGAAACTCACATAGTTCAGTCATGTTTATGATCGTTTTAGAAGAAAGTAATGGGGAGAATGATTTTTCACAATACAAATGCTTAGGCTGTATTTTCATTTTCATTAACTGTGTCACTAAGGGGAATGAAAAGCAAAGATAGATGTACTAGTCCAGGAGAATCAAAGTGAAGGAACAGGACAATTCTACTCACTAGTCAAGAAAATCTAGAGGCAGAGCAAACTAGTTAATTAATATTTCACCCTTTTAAAAATGTTATTAGTAATGCAGAACAGCTAAAAACAATTTTATAAAGTTTACTTGTATATTTACCTTCAAAAATATTGGATATTTGTCTAAAATATCCCCAAACCCACAAAGAATCATTGGAAATTATTGATTTTGGTAGTTGCATCAAATACCTAATAAAATTTAGTGTTCTGAAAGAATGGAGGGTGGCAGGGAGAAAGAAAAGCAAACATACCAGACACCTGCAAGTACCTGGGTTCTCACTTGCAACTCTTCAGCAATCAATTTTGTTTCTATTACAGCCACTCTTTGAGGATCCTGGGCGTGCTGATGGGGCATACCAACTGACTTCAGCCTTTTGTTTTATTCATCAAGAAAATTATTCTGGTTAAAATACCATTATTTCACACACAGACTAATAGACCAGCTTAACCATCTGAAGCTTGACCTGACGTAGCAACAGCTTTTCAACCATAATAGTTATGTCTCTATCTCAAAGATAGTAAGAATGGTACAAAACCCAAACACTGGGTTTTACTTCATTGCTCCTTTCCATCCTTTGAGATCAGGATGACCAACCAGAAGGTCTGAAATAACCCTTCTGGGTGATGGTTTCCCCTCTAATAGCCTCTACATTGCATTTTCTACTGCAGTTTCAGAGTGCAGTAAATGAACTTGGTCTCAGGACAGTTACCCACATTTTCTGTAACAAGGGTATTTTCAAAGCTAACAGCCAGCAGGCAGCTGCAAGGACAAAATTGGTTTGTCTGAAGCTCCTTCCAGCTCTCTAGTGGCAAATGTGAAATACTATAATTCCTCCCTGTATATTTCTGGCCATTATTTTTTATTGGACTAGTTATAGCTGTGTCCCAAGGAAAATAGGGCTCATCAGGTAACAGAAACCAGGCAAAAGAAATAATAATTTCTAGGAAACCCTGGACATTAATCTTGACATTACTCAAGGTTTCATACTGCACCGCTACTTCTGCTTTAAGAAAGCATTGTGAACACTAATACACTCATACATAAACTGTGACTTTCCAAAGCAGACAATTTGTATTGGAAGATGAAGGGGAGTGGCAGGTGCAAACTAATTGAAAATAAGAATTCCAAAATGGTGGTAACTTTAAAATATTTTTGTTTAAAATACTTACATGCGCATGGGAAAGGTGGAAGTGGCTTTATGATGATTCTGCCTGAATTGGTACCAGGTTCTGTGTTAAGTGCAGACAGTTATAGCAACCCTTAGACACAAAACAAAAGGTTTATACAATTTCCTCAACTTTGCATTGTGACAAAGCACATCTACTTCAGGCCAGGCACCAGTCACTGTGTTCCCGAGTACTACATGTCCTCAGCTTTTAAATGTGGTACTTTCTTGTTTTTAATCAAAAAAGGTCTTTGGCAGCCATGAATCCCTGAAGATTGTTTAAAAAAAGAAGTGTATTTTTCTACACTAGGCAATAATATTTCACAATTTATCCATCTTTATCACCATATGGCCAACTTTGTTAATGCATTCTAATTAGGACTACATCCTAATTAGATCTATATCTTTAGCAGTGACTATTGTGCTGTGAGTCTGCTCACCAAGACAGCTCTCCCAAGTTTGTGTTCTGAGGAAGCTCTACACGCTGAAGCTGAGAAATATGTGTTTCATCAGCTGAATATTTTTCAGCATTTTTCTGATCAATTGCCTGAAGAGAAACCAGATGCAAATCAGGGTAAGATGATACTTGGCTTTCTGAGGTCTTAACACATTGTAGGGTGTGATTAGAAGTAGTGCAGTAGAATACAAGTTGTTTCTAGAGATTTCTTTTCTAAAAGCACTGTCGTCCTTTTCTGCACACACGGAGATAATGAGTTTTCACAGAAAACTCTCAGATAAAGTTTTCCAGACCCGTCTCTAAGGAACTATACCTTCCTGCTGGTTCATTGCTTCAAGTTTTGAATTCATCTATTTGGTTGGTGGATGGAAAGAAAAAAGTAATCAGAAGTAAAGAGAAAAAGCAAGGAAGACCAGACATGCAGGAGAATTACAATACTTAAGTCTATTCTTTACCCATGTCTAGCTGCATCCACAGCACTTGTGAGACTGGAGCTAACAAATCCAAGCAGAAAGACAATCTAATCTGCATCACTGCTAAACAAGGAAATTCAGATGTTAGCTTCTGGGCAAAGTGCTCAGTTATTCAGATCAGGTTTCTAGGATGAATGCAGTGCTCCTGCAACAACCCAGCAGTTTGAATCTAGTTCTGGAGCATCAACAATACACGATGAAGCACACCAACAAAGCCTAAGGACAGGCATGTCCCTCAGCTTCTCACAGAGAGCTTCCAATTCTGTACTAAGCCCACAGTTACCTTGTGATCTAGAATTCACTGCTGATCATGAGCACAAGGAAGTCAAGTAATGGAAATAAAGCAATTAAATGTGGAGAAAAGCTCATGCTGCCTTTACAGAGCACCCCAAGCAGATTTCATGAGTGAAATTAGCCTGCCGCTTCCCTTGCCAGTGCCTGGTTTTCTTACAAGAAATATATGGAAAATAAGTAAAAATATACATGCGTTTGTTGGTAGTACGGTATTTGTAAACCTACTAAACTTATTAGCATTACTGTTGGATTTTATGTGCAAGCACACTCAAAATTGTGTTATAAATGATGGGGTATTGAATTTTTGGTTGGATTGTTTGTTGGCTCATGGCTGGGGTTTTTTTTTGAATTTACAAATATTTGTTTTGCTTTCTACCCCCACATCTTTGTCTAAAGTTCTTAAATGCCATAAAAAGTATTTACATGCCTTTAAATGAACTATACATTTCACACTGCAATATTTAATCTTCCATGATATTGAGAAAATGCACTCTGTTCTTTGAAGGTAGCAGTACATCTCGCATGTTATTACTAGAAAAGGTCATGAAAAGATCAATACATGCCTTGTGCTTACATATCTTACTAGAGAAAATTGTCCTTTACAAGCAATATTAAAAAACCTCCCCTAGAAAGAAGCAGAATCATAAGGAATAAAAGTGGTAATTAACAGAAGGCAGATGGAATGTCTTGAACTTTAAGGTTTGATCCTGTGCAGCCTAAGAGGAGATAACAGCCAGAATAGATGCTTAACACCAAGCACAGATGTAAGCAGAGCTGACTAAGAACAGAGGGGGGAGGGGGTGATCTGCATGGTACTTACTGAGAAGAGGATGAAAATACAAACAGTAAGTTAAGCAAAGTAGCTTCTTCCCAATACTCCACCCATGTATTTTTTTCTAATTATGGCATAATCCCCTGCTCCTTCTAAGCACTGACTGCATCTCAGAGCCAGTAAAGATTTTACTCATTCACAAAGGAACCAGATAACAAATACAATTTCAACTTGTGGTGCAAGTTACCAGTTGGCCCAAAGTTTATTTTAATCATTTGTTGCTACTGCTGTTGTTCTATAACTTCATTTTTGGTTTGGGGTAGGTGAGCATAACAGAATCAACATTTCCCCATTATATCCAAGGCCTTGCAAAGATTTGCTACTATGGATAACATTTAAAATCCATTCCACCATTTGAAATTCGCCAGCCAAAATGTTCATACTTATCACAGCTTCCTTCTTGCATGGCTTTGACCACCATGAAATCTGCATCATTTGTGTGCTCTTCATGCACAGAAAAGTGAGGTACAAAACAAACCAAGTCTGAGATTCAAGAGGGATTTTTATTGTTGAAGTTGGAGTTACTACAACGTAGGAACGTAAGCCAAAATTTTAATCATAGGCTTCATTTACTGCCTGAATTCCTCCAATAAGTTGGTTTTCAACCTTCCAAATTGCCCATCTGCCTAGGGCTTGGCTTCTGCACAGGCATATCAGGCAGGTGAAGAAGACCGAAGGATCCAGAATTTTGCATTTCTATCTTATTAAAATACATAAGGCAAAGTACTTCCAGATATTTTAGCTGAGGGCCTAGCCTAGCAGACATTCCCCCAGTACACTGAATAAGTTTAACTCCATACTATAAGTAAGGTTTATCATCAGCTTCAAACCCAGTGACATTGCCCCATTCATCCATTTTTAGGATATCCTAGTAATGAGAACACTCATCCAAAAAAGACAAAAGCTCTTGTTCTGAATATATTCAGAAGTGACTTTGTAAGATTTGTCACTACAAGAACAGATTTCGTCCTACAGCTCATGAGATGCTCTCCATTCCTTTTCCATTTACTCCATTAGAATCCCAAGAGTCCCTTTTGAATTCTCAGAGAACAGACCAACTTCAGCAGGAGAGATTGGTAACACCTCCACATAAAACAGCCTCCAATCACACACAGCACAGCTCCAGTGAGGATGGGGGCAGAGCCCTTGCCAGACAGAGGCAAGGAGGACAACATTAGCACCCTGCATATTGTGCACATCACTAGTCAATCCTGTTTCTCAAAAGAGAACTGTTAAATAACTTAGTATTTTGCTATAGTAGTGTGGGGGTTTTGTTAGGGTTTCTTGGGTGGTTGGTTGGTCATGGTTTGGAGGGTGGTTGTTTCTTTTGGGTTTTTTGGTTGTTTTTTGTTGTTGTTGTTTTTTTATTTGGTTGTTTTTTCATTATTATGATTTAAATCACTGCAAGATTCCCAGTTAAAAAAAAATCTACATTTTGGGCATCTTCTGGGATAGAAATAAGTTTTAGTGTGTAGGTGTGCAGCTCATTTGGCTTACTAACTCACTTCATAGAGTAGCTCAGTGGGCAGCCATCTCCATCTGCTGAGTTTTGTGTCTTGCTGAGAAACCAAGGTCTCTTCTGGAATTTCGCATGGAAAGTTTGGACTCTCACTTTTCCTGGTAGAAAAAGAAGGGCCAAAACTATGTGTTGTTTAATCCTTGTACTCAGTAACTTGTTTATCTCCTCTCAAAAAGACACTGGAGCTACAACCTGTGTGTCCACATCCAAGACAGGGACAGCTTTCAAAGCTGGATATTCAAGCTTGTAGACTGATTTTCAGGCATTTCATCAGAGTACTATTATTGTGCTCCTTCCCTGGTAGGTTCTTATACATTTTGTCCCAAGTAAGTGTATCCACCTTATCCCAAGCAGGAGTCTCTTATCAGACTGAGAATCAGTTCACTGTACCCGGCTGTTACAGTTTTACTTCAGCTCCTCATCCAGACACTTCAGCAAAGAAATGGTATTAAAACAACTGCCTCCACCTGGAAGCAGTTTCTGTGTCTGGTTGCAGATCTGTAATACTGCAGAAGGTAGACCCCAAACACAGGCTTGTGAAGGTGGCAAACACCCCTGATCCCAGCTCTGTACATTTCAGGAATAAAAAGGATTTTTATCTCTAATTGTTTTCAAAGGAAGGTCATTTCCCAAGCATTGCCTATAATAGATTGTTCTGCCTTTTCTTTTTTATAGCTCACAACATTTAGCTAACTAATAACAGGGCATTTTCCACAGGGTGTCGTTCATATCCTATTACCACCGAGTGACCAGTAGTCAGCATGCAGCCCTGTTTACTCAAGCCGTTGCCTAGAAACTACTGTGCTTTTGCATTTGAAGCTCAACTTTATTGCAACACAGACAAACAATGAGATGTAACCATGTGGGCAAATAAGCAGCAGCCTGTCTTCAGCAGTTTACACCTATTGTTTCACTTGCCATAAGTGGTGATTTTTGTTAGTGAAATAATTTTGGCCCAAGACATCCTGTAGTGTGACTAAAAATCAATCTGTTTTTTTCAGGACTTTCTGGGAAAACGATATATAACTTCTTTTTTCTTTTCTCTTGGAACCCATAGTCCTGAACTCTTTTCTTATTACAGGCATGAGGTTTTCTTGTTCAAGTTTAAACATAGAGACACTCGAGCCAAGATTGTGTGTAAGATTAGGTACCTGTGTCTGTAAGACCTGTTCTGTGAGAAGAGATACAGAGCCAGTTCTTATTCTTCATTGTTCTTTTACTCTGGAAGGAGCCTAAGCACCTCAAAATACAGATTACATTTTATCCTTTTTCTAATATTTATCTATATACATCTAGTCATAAAATAAAGCCTATGGCATTACTAAATCAGTGTATTGTAACTTCTAACTTCACCTCATGGTTATCAAAACCAAACAGCCAGTACAGACTGACAGGAAAAGTTAAAGTGACCAACCACTCCTGACGGGACAACAGTCCCTTCGTTCGCATCAGTGATTTGGAGGAAGCTGAAAGAATATAAATTAAGCAAAATATTGACTTTTACCTTCCATTATTTCTTAGTCTTGGTAGCAACTCAATGTGCCTTAGACCTGGATTTTCTTAGGCACTGAACAGGCACAAACAATTGCTCTTTTAGTGTTCCTCACTTCAGTACACCAGACACTGAAAGCAATAGAGAATCAGTAACAACTCCACATAAACACATGGCTGGGCTGGAGGTTTCCTTCTGATCCAAGTGTCAGGCTGAGACCCTCGCCTATGCAGAGATCTCTAACTCCCCAACACTTTGAAATGCAATCTTCCTACCAGAGACTAATGATAAAGGTTGCAATGACTATGCCCCAGGCTTAGTTTTCTGAGACTAGTCTGGGTAGTCTCCATTTTATTACGTGTAGATATGGACAGATAAAACTGGGCAAAATACTTTTCTCCTAAACCTGATTAAATAGATTTTATTAAGTTTCTGACATCTTTTCTGGGTCACAAACCTCAGTCTGGATTTTTATGCAACTTCAGGCTAGTAGGAAAGACAATTCATCAGATTCAGATGGAGATGAACTTTCCTTGCATCTGCATTAGACCTCTCCAGTCACTCAGTAATTTTTCCATTTGCTTCAGTTATGTAATCGCTCTTGAAATAACGTATGGATTTACTATAGAAATTCAAACACTGTTTGAAAATGAGCACAATCATTGACCTTGAAATATCTCAGCAATAATTTTAGCTGATTCTTTAAGAGGAAAAAGAAATATTCTACCGAGATACGGTCACTGTAACAACCCACATACCTAAACCTATGTCTTGGTTTAGGACTACATTACCTGACAAACCTGTTCAGGGTGTACATGGAATACTTGTGCCTATAATGAGTCCATATATGTTATTACACTCTATGCAGGTTCCTTAAACTATGTGAGAGCGAGTTTCAGTGTGCAAATTAGATTGTCTTGTTCTGGTGCAAGCTTATGCTGTTAAACCAGCACATCCAGTCAATATTCAATTTAGAGCAGACAATACAGAGCAGACTGATTATTTGCCCAGTGGTTGTAGGCAAATTATGTACAAAAAAGCACAGCATGATGACAGTGAAAAAAAAGTGTCATCTCTTTAAAAACAGGTAGTTTCATCTCTTGCTTGTCTGACTGAACAACTAAACAAAAAAAATTAAAAATCAATGCGTACAAAGAAAGATTAGCAAAGTGTGAACAAGCCCTAATCTCCAGTGCTTGCTAAAAATGTCTGCAGCCATGCTAAGCTTACATTTCATACAACCTCAAGCTTGAGGATCTCAAAGTAAATATTATCTGTGAAAACATCATCTGAATTACTTAAGATGTGCAAAAGCCATAGAATACTTTTTGAACTTGTTTGGGGTTTTTGTTTCAAAAATAAGCTCCAGTTCTGTATGCATCTTTAAAAAATTGAGCAGCTCACATTGAATGTTCCCAGTATTCCATATGGATTAGTAAGCAAGGCTGAGAAAAAGCCGAAGAGTAATATGAATGAGGCACTTTGCGGAAAAGTGCAACAAATACATTAGCAAATATTTCAGTGATTATTTGACTAATGGTCAGGAAAGCATGGTAAAATGGCTTTTGAAACATTCCACTGATATTCCTTGAAAACACAGTTCTGACAAAAGAAGTCTTGTTTTTCAAAGGTTTGCCCATGAACATTCCTTTCTTCCCCCCATTTATCCCCCTTGTTGTCTACCCATCACTTTTTCCCCAGAAGAGTCCCCTTGATATCTATTCATGTACTTTCTTTCCCAGACACACTCACAAAATCTCTCTCCTTCCATTTCTTCTGAGACACAAAGAATAGCTTGCATATTGCCCAAACTTATCAGTTATAGCTAATAAGTTTTGACTGGTATGAAAGACTTCATGTTCTATAAAGTAGCAGAGTACGCAGGTTATTTCAAGGTTAAAATATTTTAAATTGGCCCACCAAAGGGATACAGAATAGCAAAAATCCAGACATTTCAACTTGTAAGATATCTTTGTTCTCCCATTGTCTTCCATTACACATTTTGCAACCCAAAATTTGTCAGGTTTAACATGCTCCCTCCCCCCCAGCACAAGACAACTTTACTTAAGAATCCAATTTGTCTGCCATTCATCAATGCCCTCCACGTGAACCTCGTGGCATCACAGAAACATTTCTATCCCCTGCATTCACAGTGCTGGAGTCTCTTGAGCCAACAAACTGTCAAATTAGTGCCAACTCATGACAGCTTTATGATATGTAATCTTGTTCACCAGCAAATGGTCTGAGACCCCCTGCTTGCTACTGCTGTCATACAAGAAATGCTTTTTTTTGTGTGTCTCTGATATATTTATATTTCGAAAGCAGATCCCAGCTGGGAAAGTAGTGGTTTTGCCTCACAAAAATCTTTCCTACACACACTTAACTGCTCTCTCCATGTGTTGCTTAAGAAACAGCTTTTAGGATTTTGCCTGAAAGGTTATGTTAGGGAAGAGGAAATTAATTAAAAATTAATTAAAAATATACTTGTCCTGCTGATTCAATATACTTACGTAGCAAGCAAAAAATCCTTACTCCTTCAACATTCAGTCACAACTGACACAGTGAAAAAAAAAAAAAATCTTGTCAGGGCTATGTTGGCTGCAAAGGCCATGTGTCAAAAACTCAGGTGCAGATAAATCAAGTTTATTCAAACATATTCACAAAGAGAAAAATTCACTGGGAAACATGTCTGAAGGTTTCAAGATGATAAACAGTGGACAACAGAACAACATGGAGAAGTTAAGAAATTAGCACAAACCCTTCTTACACAGAGTTCTTTGAGACAGGAAATCAGGAAATTTCTTTTACATAACTTGATAATAACCCTATTCTAGTCATTACAATTAAAACAACACCAGTACACTAGCTGATTTTTTTAAATGTATCCTGAAGTAATCAGCTTTTACATCCCTCTTTGTGCAAGTGATAGTAGCTGCCTGCATTAATTTCTTAATTGGTGGCAGAATTAACCACAAGAAGTAGCCAAAAGGAAAGATTAGTGTGTGAGAAATGCTTAAAAGCAAGAATGCTATTTTCAATTTGCTTCATTTATAATTCAAAAGATATAAAGGGTGCAATTCTGCAAAGTTCCCATACAAGGCACCCTAGTGAAGACAGTGGAAACACGAAGATTTACAGGAACAAGCCCTATAAACAGGGCAAAAACAAAAACAACAAAAAAATAAACAAACAAAAACAAAAACAAACAAACAAACAAACAAAAAAAGAACCACACACACACAAAAAAAACCCGAACACACACACAAATGGGAAATACCAGTGATGAGTTTCACTTGAAAAAATTAGTTCTACGGTCTTGCCTTCAAAAAGCTCCAAGTGTAACAGGATTGTGCTAGAAAACAGACTGAGTTTCCTACTGCCTGTTCCTCTGGTCTAGAGAACAGCAGAAAACACTTGTGTTTTTGCTTAAGAAAATCTATTCATAGGGGCAGTATGCATTTCCAGGCTTGAGCTGATCAGTGTTAACTAACAAAGGACTCAGACATTCCTTCACATGGAGTGTAGCAAGTGGTACACCCAGATCACTCACATAAGAAACAAACAACTAAGGACAAATTTTCCTCACCATCCAATCAATCTAGCTATGTTAGGACTTGCAAAGGCTACAAGGCTGTGTAAAACATTCTTGTCCTTCATCAAAAGCCTAACTCAGGACCTTGGGCACCAGGGTAAGCCAAGCACTTCACCTCCTCACAAGGCAGCCAATAACTAGGACACATTCCTGCCACTCAGATCTTCGCCCTGCAGACCCCAGAGAGGAAAGCCCAGCCCCACCCCCCTCATGAACGAAGATTCTGTAGCTTTAAGATCAAAAATCATTGCCTATTCATCTGCTATTTTATAATTGAAGCTAAGACACTAGTTTCTTTGAGGGGTGCAGGCTGTAGTACTTTTTATATGGCTGATATTAAAGCTTAGCAATTACAGAAGACAAGAATCTGCAGCTCATCCCATTTCAGCTTCAGTTTATTAGAAAATGTTGCTTGATCCTGTACTCTGGCCAGCTAGTGCTATGTCACATAGTCTGATAGTTTGGTATCAACAGAAAATGACAGCACAAGTAAGCGAGTTTTCATCGTATATCAAGCCATACAAATTAACCAATTCAAAAGTAGAAAGCCCAAAAATTCTTCCAGGAAATGAAAATATCCACATGAATGATGATAAAATTTTTCTAAATAATTTGTCCACTGGAGTTTCAGCTCGCAGAACCATTGCAAGGTACTAGTTGGAAAGACAGAACCTCAGAGGGTGTTTATGGTACTTTAGTCCTTTAGGCATTTTCTGTGTTCAGATAAGAATTTTTAGATGAAAAAAAGAACATTACATTGCCTGTGTGGTTGTCGCTAGTAATATGACTTAAAACTATTTGAATTAATTTAGTTAAGTAAAATCTCAAATCCATTTGGGTTCATCTAGCCAGGGACTTCCAATGCAACTAGGAGTTTGCCATGTTGTAAGAATCACAAGCACTAAGCCCTGAGACAAGGCCAAACAGTCAGTGCTCTGCATATACATCTGCCTGCCTATGAGCAGCCAAGAAATGCTGCTTGGTCTTTCCTGTCACACACCAACAATCCATCTTTCCCATTTACCTGCCATCTAATCAGAAACAGAGAAGTGACCTTTCCACTTACAAGTTAACAAGTTAGAATTGCTGCTCACTTCACAGAAGGACAGCCAGAGACTCGAGCAAATACATGTTCTACAAATGCATTTCAATGATGCAAGGCATAAAGTCAAGCAGAAAGATGAGGTTTTTTAGCTTTATTTTTTTCCAGAGAAGTCTTATGCTGTAAACGACATAAATGTCTGTCTCTCCTTTCTCAGTATTAGCACACAGAAAGGCACCTTTCCTCCTCAGTGCCTGCTTTCAGCCTAAACAGAGAAAGGGAGGCAACCAAGCTTCTTGACACAATAAAAAATGAAAGTCAATCTCTGGTGTTCCTACTGAGATGCATCCTTTCACCCTCACTGTGTATCCAAAGCAGATAAAAGGGCTAGAGGTATTGCAGTGCATTCAATATATAGTACAGCTTGTATTTATAAATAATAAATATACTCAGTATAACTATAAAATATGCTTATTCATTGTGGTCTATGATCCTCCCATGAAAATTGCTGCTGCTAAGTTAAATAGTCACCTGAGGACAGGCTGTAGCAATGAACATCTCTCTTGTATAGCTGAAATTGAACTTTTCTGTGCATGATCTCAAGTTGATGAAGTTCCATGATTAGAAGTTGGTAAAATTGTGTTTGTAGTCAAGAGAAAACTGCACAGACCTCAGTATGGAATGTACTCAACCTTTAACGTTCACGACAGTTATAAACAGCCACATTCACAACTGTCACTGTTGACTGACAAATAAATTCTAAGAAGGAATGGACCATTATTGCAGATTTTGAAGAAAAGTACTCTAGAAACGCTTCAAATCCCAGTCTGTTACAGTCATCACAATATGGTGTGCTCATGCTTTGGAGCCACCTGAAAATGACTTCTGAGAATAATCTGTGTTCATCAAAATTGCCAGACTCAATTATACTTTGAGTGTATAGGCTTTGGGTGCTGAGAACAGGTATATCATTTTCATGGAGAAATCAGCTCCGCAGGGAAATCAGATCAATAAGTCTCTCCAGAAGTACATAGTTTCTTGATAATTTTCCATTGCTTACTATTCAATAGAGAAGCATTTGCCAGCCTGCCTTTCCTTGATCAAGCATGTCATTAACTGCCCCCAGAAGAAGGGATCTGCTGTGCCATACCAGACACTCTGTCCTCTAGAGGATCAGAAAGAGCCAGCGTTCCAGGCATTGCTTCACCTCTCCAGATTGAATTTGCATTCAGGCTTCTCATAAAGCAAGAACTGAAAATATTGCTTCTAAATAAAGAAGAGCATTACTCTAATTCATACTTAGCTTCATGGAAGGGCATTAAAATTAATTCTCACCACTGTGCTAAAACTTCACCTTTGTTTTTAAAAAATATTGTTCAGTATTAATAACAGAAGCTCTTTCACATATCCTGTCATTTGTTTTGCCTTTCAATCTTGCTGTTCTTAATGGGTTCTTTTTCCAAATAATGCACATCCTCGTAGATGCTGTATCATTGCAACAGACGGATATGTCTCTCTTCCTCTCCCCTACACACACATTTTCTTATGTGCCTTTCCAACCTGCTACCAGAGTGTTAAAAACCATATCCACAACAAGAATCATCTTATTTGAACTGCAATGTACTATACCATAGGTGAACTGTGAGTTAAAAGTGAGCACCATTTCATAGATAAAATATTAGAACAAGACACATAAGACACACTGCATTTGATTGCAGGCTCAGCCAGGATTCCCTACAGCCTTAGGTAAAGTCCATAATCCTTAAGATAGACCTTTCTGATCTGTAAAATGAGAATAGTTATATTGTCCATTTTTTTTTGAGCAATTTTGAGGCTTACTGTTGTGTACTTGCTGATGTTCAATATTTAACATCTCGGAACACTGATAGGGATCTCTGAACATTTCAAGGAAGAATAGGGAGAAAAGCAGAAAATAATCCTCATAAGTCAGGCTGTTTCTTTTTTCATGCATATATATTTATAGAAAACCTTAACAGTTTTCATTCTTTCTTTGCCAGAAACAGGATACAAACTCTCTAACACAATTAGATAGGAAGAATCAAAGTCCATCTGACAGCTCCCTTCATGAAAAGATTAGAGCCATGGCTGGAGGCAGGATCATCTCTCTTTTGCCTTTTCACTGACAGAATCTGTGATAAATTGCTATATAAACTTCATTCTCTCTATATATATGAGCAATTATGTAGGTGTTGTTTGATTTTGTATAGCCATATATATCTATAGGTATATATATAGGCATATAAAGATCACACTCCAGCAAAACATCGCACCAATGCTTGCCATACTACATGAAGATGACTTTTGTAAAATCAAAATACCATTCTGCTTTATAAAACACATTGTAAAGGAAAAGTAGCAAAGCAGTACTGAGCTAATATAGAAATAAAAACACACACATTTATATATATAAAAGTTCTGATATATATAAACACACGTACTCCCACACAGAGAATGTATAGACATATATAGAGAAAAAAAATCTGTTTCAAAGCCCAAAGCAGGATTTTCCATTCACTAGGTAATAGCAGCATTAAATTTAATCATTGTTGTCTTAAAATAAGTCGGGAAAAGTACCAATAAGATGGACAAGGAAGAAATTCTATCCATCATCAGAAGTTGTAGTTGGTACAACAATACTATGAAATATCTACAAGCATATCCTTTCCCTTAGTGATTCCTTTGAGTAACACTGTTCCAGGAAGATGATACACAATCTTCATTCAATTCATTCACTGCAATCATCAATGAACTGATCGTTTTGTAGTGTGTATGCATTTATACATACATGTGCTCCACAGAAATTACTCTGGCACCATTCTTGTATGATTCCTGTTCAGCATGTGCTTAATTTAAATTCTGTGGTTGAAGTTAAACATGGATTTGTGTTCTTCATCTATGCAGTTTAAATATCAGAGAGAAATAAGAATTTTGCTTGATCTTGATTTGGACTGGACTTCTACAGGTTCTGTGCACAGCCCATCACATACTGTGAACTCTTTCGCCTCCTTAAAAATTGGGTTTGAGATTTGAAGATAGAATTTTGAATTTTTTTTTTAAGAATTGAAAACCCCAAACATGTCACTAGCAAGAGAAAAGGGGCACGTGCATACAAATAAAAGGTTTGAGTGTCACTGGCAGTTGTATGCTATCTTCTATGCATTTCACAGTCTCCAAGTTAAAGGCACCTGAAAAAGACAGGGATTAAGTTTTGATAGCTACCTTTAGTCTTAGACATCACTAGCCATTGAGGTTTGACATCATATAACATGGAATGCCTTAAAGAGAGGCAGCAGCAAAACATATGTGCACATTGCCCCAGCTCAATCCAGTTTCTAGGGCACCCAGATTCCTGAATTTCTGATTAACTTCCCCATTCTGGTGCCCTCTGAGGTAAGTGAGACAAAGGTTGAGAGACAGAGCACGCTAATGAAGAGACAACTGAGACTGCCAAGTTTCCTGTTCCTGCAAACATTGGCATTGCTCCTGGAACAGAGAGGAATAACAGTCTGTTAAAGCAGTACTACATCCCATAGCTCAAACATCTGCAGAAATGAGAGGAGTGACTCTTCTTTCCCCTCTCCTTTCTCCCAGCTTCTTGGACACTTACACTTGCAATGCCTTGTGGACTCCATGCCACAACACTGACTTAAATCTCACAGCACGGAGTCACACTTGAATTTTTTTTAGCTGTTCTGTAACAGCTTTTCAAAGCATTATACTGAGAATTCTTAGAAAAAAATGAAACATTTTTTGATCCCAAGGAGTAAGGAAAAGCATTCACATAATACTTTATTACATGTGACTTGTTTTCAGTGTTGAAATTAAAGCTTTGGAGAAGACTACAGAATATAAAATCAAAGTCCCAAGAGTCAAGCTGAATATATCTAACACTGATTTCCATTAAAAGTTTTGTTATATGTGACTGAGAACACTAAGACAGAGTCTTTTCTATATTTGCATAACTAATATTACACTGGAAAAAGATTTATTTTTAAGCTTTAAAAATACTGTCTTAAAAACATAGGCAGGACTTCATTCAGAAACATGCAGGATTCCAGGATTCATCTTTTGTGACTAACAATGTATGCTGAAACAACATCTCAACTCTCTTCAGAATTATTTCTTGAAGAACTGGAAGCATGGAAGTAAATTAATATAATGAAACTCTAAATTAAATAGTTCTAAACTAGTACATTATCTGAAGAGAGATATAAGGGAGTACATACACCTCCCATTCTTAGCCATTGGGACTAAAACTAGTATTTAAGAGTTGGAACAACTTGGCATGTAAAAAGGTTAATCCTCATATGGCACTAATTTAAGTAGATCAAGAATGGCTATCCACCTAAAAATATACATTCAGTCACACATTATATGCTCCATGAAGAAAACACAGGATGAAGTTCTGTATCAGGGACCATAATGGTCCCTGCTGTCCTCAAAATCTACTCCTCAAAATTAAAAATAAACAACAAAAAGACCCCCAACAAAACCACCACCCCAGAAAAAACAAGATAAACACAAATAAAAATATCACCAAAACTACACACACTACCCCCACCTGACTCATTTTCCCATTCTGTAGTTCCATGGAAGAGTTTAGTTGGCTCAGGAGGGGGAGTGAACATCATCTTTGTTATAATAAACTGAGTTTTCATCTCTGAGACCTTTTAAAGCACATTATCTACAGCGTTCAGACATGAAAACTGTCTAGCACACATGCCCTGACTGTATTAGATGTGCTTTCCAAGCTTATATACAAGAGTTTAGTCCCCCCACCCCCTTGTTTCTCAGGTCAGAAGGGGCTAACAGTACTTCAAAAGATAGCACATACTCTCAGCTGGGTAAGTTTTTCACTGTGGGGGGAATCACAGTCCCAAAGGAAGCTTCTTTCTTCTATTAAAAGGAGAAATTTTGGCTGCTGAGGGAGGCAGAGCTGTGGGAGAAGGTTTTTAATGAACTCAAGTAGAAATTGTGTGAATTAACAGCTGCATCGCTGGATCAGGAGTCAGGAGATATGTGCTCTATTCCTGGCTATTGTGGCCTCAGGCAGATCAGTTTTACTTAATAATTACTGCACTACAACTAATTGGCAGCCAAAAAAACATGTAATGCAATACTCATACACTGCTGTTAGCCATTTTATGTTGCTTTCAGTTTAGTAGCAAACAAGACAGGAGGTGTCTCAGCCCTTCTGAAGAGATGAAGTGCAAAGACCAAACCCAGGACCTGGTTTGCTGAGTGCCATATACGTGTACAGTGTGGAGCAAAGACTGAATGGGGAGACAACAAGTGGGAAGACGTCCAAGAAGTATGATTGCCCTAAACCTACTGGCCAAGCAAGGAGTAACATCCAGGCAGCAACCACCTTCCCCTCCAACTTGGTCTTTTCGAAAAAAGTCATCAGTATTAAAGAAAAAATTGGAATAGTTGCATACAAATTTTTTTTTCTAATTTTAAAAAATTTCTTAAAAATCCAAAAAGCAACCTAGAAATAGTCAAGCATTTTAACACACAAACCTCATAACGGCACAGGATTGTCTAAGACTTTGCTGGTCACAGTGTCAAGCATATTTAAGGAAACCAGTGAAATGGAACAAATTGTACAATGGGTCATATCTTGGTTTCTGAAAGCAGCATGGATGGCTTAAAATTTGGAAGGGTGGGAGGATTATTAATCCTCTAAACACTCTTTTATTACAAGACTATAAATCACTTTGCTATGTATTATAAAACAAAGACTATATCCCAAAGCCTAATACAATTTAGAAAGGCATTATGCATTTTCTTCCCTTCTGGTTTTGAAGTGTCTCTCCCCATTTGATATTAACCCAGACAACCTGTCTCTTCACATTAGCTTCAAGCTGCCTCTAAACTTTCAGTGCACCCTGGGTATGAGATTTCTGTTCTCAATCTGCACCTCAACCAGTAAAGTTTCTAGTTATACTGTCAATATTTTCCTTGGGTCAGGTCAATATTTGATCTCCTGGCTTTCTTCATAAATGAAATTAATACTGCAGCAAGAAAAAAGCCCTCTGAGTTTTATCAGTTTTGAAACATAAGCTCAGAAAGGAAACCTCAGGTGTCTTTTGAAAATGGAAGGAAAATATCCCAGCTCTGAACTTCAGACAATGACTAGTTTTTTTTATTATCTACATATACTTACAAATAAAAAAATTATATCTATTATTCTTCAGAAAGTCCCCCCTAAATATTAGGATACATTAATCTAATTTGCTGCAAAATAAAAATTACATACATTCGTGCTTTATTTCCCCTTTCTACATAAAATTGTGTGGCTGTAGAGCTCAACAACCCAAAAGTTTGTTACAGCATAAGTTCTTCATCAGAAGAACTACCCGAAGGCAGCATCTGCTGGTGTAGGGGATCTCCAGCTGCATTAACAGGTGTTTACTGCAGTGTCCAGTTTGCCATAGAGAAACTAAAACTGTAAAATAAAAACCCCACACAGCATTCTTCAATGGTCTTTACTGTGCAGAAAGAGGTGCAATGTCCTGCTGTGGGGTAACGGAGCTGTACAGCTCATCCTCAGAGAGCAGGAATGGCCTCAGACATGATGGGCTGTGACTTGGCAAGCACAACTCAAAGCTGGGTGTCTCAGCACTGTGACAGCACACAAACTCACAACAGGCTGGATCTGTGCATCCCAGGATCAAAGGCAAAACCCTCATGGACTGAAGCCCTCTTCTCTAGAAACACATCATCACCTTCAATACCTACAAAATATCAGCTTAAATCCAGCAGCATGAGCAGAATACCTTTGTGAAAGGCTCCTCAGCTCCAGCCCAGTAAAATCACACCGCTCAGCTAAATTAAAAGCTGGACTTTTTTATACCATTCAGGAAAAATTACAGTTATAATGTAATCAAACTATGAATTTGTAAAAATCTCATATTTGTTTGCCAGTATAAGCACATCTTTTTTCCATTCCTTTTGGAGTATTTATCACCAACACACAACCATACGCCATACAAAATTTTTGAAAAGCTCTGAGAACAAAGGGTATGTTTAGAAGAGACACATTTTATTCCTCCAATCAAGTATCATTATAATGGTGTTTCTAAAGATGTAAAGATTTCAATTATTATTTTATGGAAATGAATGTAAAGTGTTTTGCACTTTCCTATGTTTCCTGCCTGTATTTGCATGAACTTTGTTGTAAGAAACCAGTCTTGTCTTTTCTGACAAGCCAGAAAGGTTAAACTCCTATCCCAATATGAACATAAACACATTAAGAAAATGGTAGAACTGACAGATCACGTGTGCTTTCTACTACTTTGAATTTCAGACAATGGAAATTCTCCAATCCCATATTACTCCAGTAATATTTGCAGGAATTATGTAAACCTCTACCACTTCTCCAGTAACATGGTACAATGAACCATAACCAGCAAAACAGAGTGACCAAAGGCAGTGAGAGCAAATATCCCCAGGTGAAGGTGGGGCACAGCCAAGAGAGCCCGCACCAAAGGGTTTGCCTGTGGCATAAGCCAGGCTCAGCTGCCCTTCCTGCCTCTGACTAGTCTTCACACCCACCATGTGTCATTGCATACCATGAGATTCCTTCCCAGAGCACAGAATAAAAAGATTATTACCTCTGTTAGCCCCTTTTTCACTTTAGCCCCACAGACCAGGGACACACTTTGGACAGGTAGATATTCTGAGCTTATTATTGCTGTTCTTTGTTTTGCTTACTTGTGAAGCATGAAACCAGTGTTCAGTTATACATCATAGAATAAAAACACATGGCTCAAGTGCCTGCTCAAATAGCGGTCAAAATATAAATTACTAGTATAGAACCTCTGCAAAGAGTATTTCTAGATCTAGTTCCTAGTGCCCAGCAGGCAACAAGACATTTTCCACAGAAATAAGCCAGCCCAACTTCTCTTGTTCCTGGCAGCTGGATCACAGGATGAGGAAACAGCAGCCACAGAAAAACCCAGAACAGTCAGCCTGTTGCAGGCAAGGGCTGCAGTCTTGCTGAGGACTGAGCAGCAGAAGTCAGCCTCTCTAGGCAGCGCCCCAAGAGCCTCTGGGCATTCTGGTCTGCCAGCAGCTCCTGCTGCAGGATGGGCAGCACCTGGACAGTGCCTCCTTGGACACCAGAGAGGGAAAGTTCCCATAACAGCAATATCTGGGGGAAGAAATCGTCTGCTTAAGTGTGTACAAACCCAATTTCCTTCCTGATGTCCTTTCCTTTCCTCCCTTCAAGGAGGCACCACTTTATTATGTTACTCAGCAAAGAGCAGTTTTTCAACACAAAGGCAATTAGTTTAAATTTTTCTGTGTAGCAGCTCAAACCAGTATTTGTAAGTGACCTCTAAAGGGTCCTTGTTGCTGTCAACAGCACCTGACAGTTAGTTAGAGATTCAGTGCAGTAATAAACAAACCAATGCTGCTTACTTACTTACTGTATATACTTCTACTAACATATAGCAACTGCTCCCAGTTACAGGGTAGCAGGGGAAAAACTTGGATCTTCAGCTGCCAATTCAAGGGAAAAAACAAACAAACAAAAAAAAACAACTGAAATGTATTGAAATGTATCAACAGAATTTCCGCCCTTCTTAACACAGAAGGGAGAAAAGGCACACTGGCCTTGTCATAGCACTCCTCCTCTCTGTCCTCAGATTAAAAAAAGCAGTCTCGGATTTCAGTAAGACTGGAACAATTACTGGAAAAGCTCTGAAAAATACAGGCCCTTTGCCTCTAGGGGTCCTGGTCTTACAGTTCCAACAGAAGACTTCCTACAAGAGAAGGTCTGACATCTTCATTTCTTTCCATTAACAAAACACTGCTAAGGGTAAACACCTTTTAACAGAGATTATCTGTTATCACCAGCACGAATGAATATCATTTTAAAAAGCCTAATATTGTGTCCTGTAACAAGCCATGGATTTTAGCTAAATCACATGTATTTGTCTTAACTTGTAATGGAGATAATTTAGGAAGAGAGAGAGAGTGGATTTATAACAGTTTGCACAAAAATCTAGCAAAGTGACGATCCCTAAGAACCCAGCTCTCAAGATTTTTCTAGGCAATGTGTAAAACCAGTTGAGGCTTTCAGGCTATTACACAGAAAAAGATTCCCCAGGCAAGTCCAGATGCTTAACCAGAGCTTTGCTCAAAAGCCAGAGAACAGAACAGGAGGTCACTGAAGGCAGGAACACATGGAAGCAAACTACTTCCATTCAGCTGCATGGAAAAAAAAAAAGCCACAGCAGAGACAATGAAGGGTGTCAAGGTAAAAAAAAATGGTTTATAAGAGTCATCAGTTTTAAAAAAAATATTTTAGCAAACTTTTACTGCCCATCTAAATACAAACAATTCCTTGAACAGAGATAGCACATAGCATGACTGGGCTCAGCATTGTGCACCTACTCAGCCAAAACCAATCACTGAAGTCAGAGCTGTTTCTCCAAGTATTTGGCAAAAACACCTCTCTTCTGCTCACCTGGGCAGCTGGCTCACTCTGGAGTCCCTGACTTGGCTCTGCTGTCACGCTTCTTAACCCATCCAGGGGTTGTGTCTCCAGGCCAGCCATTGCTCTGCAAACACTGTTTCCCAAGAGGCAACAAATGAGCATACACTGGCCTGTTTCCACCTCAGATTTATTGCACTCTAGGGAGAATACATCTTAATATCTAAGGAAAAACTATCTATGTAAACTTATTACAAATGCACAGTTTATGGACTTATTTTTAGAAGTTAGTCAAAGTATCATGGTTTTTTCCTTGTTAAGTTTTGCTCCCCTTTTTTGCCCCCATTATTTGACTAAAAGGAAGTCAGAGAAGACAGTTAAAGCTAGTTTTAAAAGTACTTCCTTCTTCCTGTCTTAAAAGCAAAGTATTCCCTGGATATTGGAAAAAAATTAACTGTATTATTTTATACCAAGACAAAAGAGTTATATTTGCCTGCTATTTATTAGTAATGATATTCACTCCAAATATTCATGGACTTGGACACACAGCTGAAATTGCAATATGGGTACTGATGGAAGAACAAAAATAAGCCATGGCTTTACCTTTATACTTTATATACCACATCAGGCATCATTCCTGCCTCAGCACTCAGCTAAGAAGCAACAGCCACCCCATGCTGCTGCTCAGGCATCACCAGAGCTTTAGTGGGGGAAAAGGGACCTCAAGCAGATGAAGAAGAGAACAGAAAGCCCCAGATATTTGAGGTCTGTCTGCCTCCCTCACATCTCCAGGACTGCTGAGTCACTTCCTCACATTTCACATCTCTGAGAACAGTTACTGCTCCTGGCCCGATTATTCTAGATTTTCCTCCTAACAAGGATCCTTTGCCATCCATTTACCTAAGGCAAATGCAGAAAATTCTGCACCAGAAGTTGCTTCAGAGCTGCATCATATATTGTAAATGTCAAGGATGAGTATTTATTGTCTGTTTTACAAATAGCTTACGCTGTATTATACCAAACCAAGAGGATTGGAGAGGTGGGGATGTGTATCCTTCTGTTTGTACAATTTATTGTATTCAGAGCACAGCCTTTTCTACAGCTGCAGCACCATATTCTGCAGGAAGAAATGCAGTAAGAGTATTCTTAACCTCCAAGGAAGCTGAGGTTAAAGAGCCCTCTACTGAAAGTTGTGTTTTCTCACAAGTTTGCAACACTTCATAAGGTCTTTTTCTCCTCCACATCTCAGAACAGCTGCATTGATCACTCCCTCCATAGCCAAAACTGTCAAACAGTCAAATCCTGGAGATATTCACCACGTTTATTAAAAATGCTTATAAAAATGTTTATAAAAATGCTATTCCACTGATAGCAACAGTGCTCACTAAGCCTGAACTTTTAATTGCCCAATACAACCAGAGAACATTCTTCAAAGCCAACATTTAGCTAACTAAGTTTATAAATTTTCATGTACCCAGGTGTTCTGCAGGCAATGAAGAAGATTATGCAGTTCTTCCTCCAAAAAGTGTACAGCATAACTTGTTAATCACTTTATTTGGGGGAAAAAAAAGTTATGGGGTAAATAGAAGAGTGTTGATAGTTCCAAATTTTATTTTATAGAGTATTAATTAAATTCCTTTTCAGTACAAAACTCAATGTAAAAAGAGAAAGAAATGAGAAATTGTAAATAAATGACAGTGAACTTTCCACTGATGGCAACGGGAGGATGAAACACAGTTCTCTGACACAGAGAAGGTTAAGAGGACAACAGAATGAATTGCATGGACATGAAAAATTGAAGGAAAGAAAAATTCGGAACTGATGTCAGGCCACACATTTTAATTGCGGAACTGAATGCCAGACAGACATTAACACAGAGCTGGGGTCATCCAGAGAGCCACCAAAGGGCACCTGGGGGACACTGGGCACTGGGGTGCAGCAACTTTCTCCAGAAAATCTTACTGCTCTTTACTTACTTGTGCTGTAGCTATGTTATATGAAATAGCTAACATCAACTGGAGTGCTCCTTCAAGACAAAGAAAAAAAAACACAGAAAGAAAGAAAATAGTCACACTGAGGTTGTCAATCAAAAGCAAAAGAAAACTACAACCATTCAAAATAAACTGGCCCTTTGGAGCTGAGGTCACCTTGTCAATATCAATCTTCTCATTTTGATGCACATTAAGAGCTATTGGAGTGTCCCTTTCATCCTATGACTGTGAATTGACCTTACTGACACTACTGAATACAATATGGTCATTTAGGGATGTGGTAATTATTGGTAACTGCACTAACAAAGTTAGAAGCACACAGGGCATCATTGCTCTGGCTTGTATTGCCACCTGGCCTTTATTTTAAGCGATTTATTCTCATTTCATATGCCTTGACACAAACTGCATACACATCAGCCCCTTATTTACATGGGATTCCCATGACAGTTTCTACTTAAAAAAGAGTATTTTCAGCTGAAAAAAAGAGCCAAAACAAAGCTGTTGCTTAAAAAGTCTGAACTAAGCCTGTAAGAAGTCATACTACACAAACACAAATAGTCCTACAATCTTATCATAGTACCATCTTGTATTCCCTATCTTCTGTCAAAATACAGAACAGCTGGGTCAGGAGTGAGACTTCCTGCCAGGTGTTGCAGCCTGTCACCACAGAGGTGACACAACACACCCTCCCAACACCTCTGATACACACCAGCCCATCCAAAGCAAACCCCACCAAACTGCACCTCCCTCTCTCCAGGATTATACTGTGCTTCCAACATGAATCAGAAGGTAAAACTGTCTCCAAGACTCGAGCTGGGAAGAGCCTAAACCTGCACACACATCCTTTTTGCAGGACTCCTGGGCAGCTGCAGCCTTGTGAGCCCGAGAGGTGGCCGTGCAGGGGAGCAGTGGCCAGCCCAGGCACACACAGCAGCTGCTGCAGTGCTGCCAGAGACAAGGCACAGTCCTCCAGTCTGCCATTGCCTTCACTGATTTACTGACAAAGATATATTACGTGATCACCGCAGAGATGACTTTTTGTTAAAAGCAAAGAGAAATAATCAATAGTAGCTTGGGCTGGAAAGGGAGCTCGGAATTGATTTGGAGATGACATGCTGGGCTTAGGCCCAAAGCAGAGATCCTGGCCAAGAAGAGTCTAATGCTTTTAGAGTTCATTTAAAGACGACCCCAAATTAAATTTCCAATTGTAGGGGTCTAATTCACTCCAGATTGTTTAGAAACACTGCTAAGAAAAGAGAAAAATCCCAACACAAATACCCTTCTGAGGTTTTGGAGTTCAAGTTCATACATTTTTTAGCAGACCTTGTATTTTATCCCATGCTTGTTCACTTTTGTTGCTGCAGGTTGTCACATTCTGCTAACCCGGAAGATCAATCAGAGGCAAGTTTTTCTGACAGCTTGCAAACACGACTGTTTTCTTCACACTGTTTCAATTCAGTGCTACCTCTGCCATAGACAGACCCACATTTTTAAAGCTATTTATTTTCCCTTGAAATAGATACAAAATGTGGTAGCAAGGAAAAGGTGCAATACTCCACCTATTCAAACTAAGCACTCAAAAATATTTCACCTCGTTTTGCCATATCACAAGCAAGACTTGAGAAGTTACCTGGCTTTAGAGATTGCCACACATTCATCCCTCCAGACTGCAGCAGTCCCATCACATCAGATTCATCTGCAGTGCAGTCTTACCTGCCAAGTGTGCCAGCAGCATTTGCTTCACAACTGAGAGAAAAGTGAGAATAAACCCCATGCTGATGACCCGGCAAAAGGTCACTGAATCTCACTCTGCTGTGAAATGGCATTGAAGACATCCAGAAAAAGATCCAGAGCACCAGAAATGCAGCAGTGACAGAAAACCTGTCGTCTGCTACTCAGAATATTTCAGTAGCTCCAGCAGCCTGAGCAGTACCTTTGCAGAGTTCTCAACGCCAAAGCCCCAGTGTTTTTTCCCTAGAGAAAGCATCACTGCAAAGACAAGGGAGATGGGGGTGAATGTGGTGGAAAGAAAAGGGGAAATAGAGGTGAAAAACACTCCTTTGAAGTGAGTCATACTCACTTTGACTGTTTCTTCAGCTGTGTCTTGACAAACAATTAATGCTAGATTTTCACACTACCACTCATTTGGCAGAAGATATTTAAGTCAATACAAAACACAGATCGGATTTCAAATTAGCAAGATCACCAATGAATTCTATGACGAGAACGATAGCAAGCCTGTGCTGGCACCAGGCTTCAGCTTTGCCACCTGGTATTCCAGATTGCACTGATCCCAGCCTGTGCTGGTCCCCACCACCTGGTGCATTGCAAAATGCCTCTTCTGCAGTACTGCAGGGCTTTCTGAGCAGCCCACTTGGAGGGAGGGCCCTTCTGTTCCCAAGGTCACCCACACTTCCAAGAAACAGCCTTGCAGAAAGGCTGCTCAGCTCCTCCAGACCTTTGTTTGCACCTCAGCACTGAAGGAACCATACACCACTGCAGCCTGCTGACTGACCAGTGATCCTAACTCTGCACTCCTCATGACCTGCACTACTTTCTCATGCCCATTTTGCTCGTTGAAGGCAGCTGTACTCCTCCTCGACATAATCCACAGTGAGTACCCCCACTGCAAATGGGGCTGTATGCTTCTGCCCAAATCAGCTTCTCCTTGCTGCCAGAACTTTATAGACCAGCTCTTTTTCTCTCCTGTTGAGCCAGTTTGATAACAGCTCATGCTCATCTCACAGCTGGGGCCAGACCATGAAGTGAAGCATGCCCAGGTGTGCCCAGAGCATCCCTCAGAAAACCCTGCTGTTTCTGGGTAGGGGCATCTTGTGCTTTATCATCTGACCAGGAGGCAGAACTTCCTAAATGCAAACAGAAAAATTCCCTCTTCCAGAAACTATACAGGGAAGGATCTGTTGCTATATTTAGCAACAGATAATTTTGTAAATCCAAACAATAATGAAACAATCCACTGTAGAGCAGGAGAGGTCACATGCCTAATCTACATTGATGAGCAGAGAGAAGTCATCCCAGGATCCAGACCAGATTCCCCACTGAAACCTCACTTCTGGCAGGAGTAAGTCACCACTACTGTTGCACACAGGCAGCTCTGCATTGCTATTTATCTTCTTTACAACTAACAGCAAAAAAACTCCAGGGGTGAGGCCTGAAGAAGAATTGGCAGAGACTGCAAGCTTTGGCCAGGGCCTTTCTAGGAGTGCTCACAAGGACACAGCACACAGTACCTGGTGCTCCAGCCTTGCCACCCCCAGGGACACAGCAGCTGGAGCCCATGCCAGAGCACAACGTTCAGAAAGCAGCACAATCTAAAAAACATCAACCCAGCCAGCCCCTTGCACTACACATAGCAAGTAACAGGACTGATAGAAAATCTATAAAAACAGCAGCATACTTGGCTTAGAAAGACATTTTCTTATACTAGTTAGTGGCTTCTAAGGAGATTTCCAGCAATGCCAAGGAATCAGTAGTGCAGCACATCCTTCCTTCTTACCTGGTTCCACAACAGGTAAGGTTCCCAACAACCTTCTTCCAAGCCAGCAGTTTTTACAACTATGTTCAACCTTTACATGGACCAACTTCAGCCACCTGAAGATTTGATGAAGATTTGATGCTGAAACACCTGCAAAGCAAGTCATCAGTTTTCACTCACCTTAAACAGAAAAGCCTGTGTCTTATCTGCTAGGTCTCAGAACCCTAGCAAATTTTGTGGGATCTAGCTAGCAGACCAGTGGGGAGGGGACCAGGGATTGCCAGGGACATACAGACCCTGCCTGGGGGAGGGGCAGTGCTGGGGCTACAGCTGAGCTCCTGGGGCAAAACAGGTACAGGAGGGATAGGGAGTGACTCCACAGAATATTCTGACTTGGAAGGGACCCTCAAGGACCACCAAGTCCAACTCTCTCAGGTGAGTGGCTCACACAGGGATGGAACCCATGACCTTGGCACTGTTAGCATCATGCCCTGAGCATTGAGCCAATAAAAGATTGATGGAAGATCTGCTTGCATACTGGGGGGAAAGAAAAGATACACGATTTGGAATAAAACCTGCCAAAATGAAGTTAAATCATTATTATTTTGTTAAAATATTCCACATTTTCACTTCCAGCATAGACATATGGAACTACTGCTTTGTGACTCACAGCTACAGTGTTCTAAATACAGCACCAGGAACAATAAAGGACATTTGCCATGCCTTTGCTCTGTTTCCCACCTTGGCAAAAGCAGATAATTTATGATCTCTCTCTTATCAGAGTAGCTTAGCAGCTTCTTACACTTACATGAGTAAAAACCACTGAGACTATTAGAGTGGGTGTAGAATAAAAATGTAAAATATATCTACTATACAACTCTCCATTTTAGCTATAGCTGGAAGGAAAATGGGAGGCTCAGCAGATTAATTGCTTTACTCATTATGGCAAATTATCCATTCCAAAAGGCAACTAGTGGCACGAAAATAATATGTGTATGTTAGAGGACATTAGCAGAGGGGTAAGATTTCCCTACCATTAACAGTGCTAGTTCATGTTTTTACCTTTACAACAAATTAGCTATACATTGCAAAAGCTTCTCAACAGCTCTCTCAGTAGAAATTAAACCTTGAGCTCACAAATATTGACATGTCTGTCTTTTCATTTTTTAACAAACCTTAAATGAGATAAATTAATATTTTTCTGCAGTGATTAGTGGAAAAAAACCTGATTCAAATCGTGCAACGGTAGCCTCAAAGGCAAAAGTCCACTTACCCTTTCCTCCCCTAATACATGCTAATTAGTTCCAGTGAGGCCGTTAACATTTCAGAGCAGGCAGGTCTGCCTCAGCTGCTCCAGTGCAGCACAGAGGGCTTTGGAGGGGCAGCAGAGAGCCCAGTGGCACAGGCTGCTCTCAGGGGCACACACTGTGTTCTCACAGCAGCTCATGCCCAGGGCCCCATTCCTGCCAGCAAGCTGAGGGAGCAAGGGAGGACCTCAGAGAATGTCTGACAGGGTAGAATGCAGGAAGTCACTAGTACTGGGAAAGTCAAAGAGAAATCAAGAGAAATCTCTTCCAGGCTGGGAGAGCAAGAGGCTAGGGGTGGGTTCTGCTTTACACCATCAGGCACAGTTGTATGAAAGGCACTTTTCCCTACTGAGTCCTTTTACCCCAACAACAGCAGGATGAATTATGTCCAATATATATTACAGTCCATTTCTTGAGAAGATGAAAGTGGCATCTTTTAGTTTTCCAGAATTGAAAGTCTGGATCGCTATCTTTCCCGTTTGCAAGCCTCAGGGATTAACAGGCATCACTCCATCTGGGAGACAAAAATCTGCCCTTCCAGCTGAGACCATAACCCAAGAATATTGATCAAAACTCCACCTCCCTTCCACATAATAGAATTTCCCAGAGAGTTAATTGTTTTTCCTTCTTTCATCTCCATAAATGAGGTCAATGGCAAGGGCAAAGAAGAGAGAATTAGCTCTAAGTGTTCTTGGCTTCAAAGCAAGAGGAGACAGAGCTTCCAGATTTTGGAGAGTGCTCTACAGGACTTATAAAGTACCATGGGACCTTCCAAATATCTGAATTTAGAATTGCTTTAGCTTAGGACAAGACTTGTCTGCACTGCCTGAAGATTTATGTTTTTCTACACCTGCTGTTACAGTTTGGCAATGCCACTTGTAGGTCACTGATGGCCTTCATGCTGTCCCCCCCACAGTGACCAGCTCCCATCCACAGCTCCCAAAGCATTTTGCAGAAACACACAAAGCTTCCCAAGAGATGTGGCAGCAGGCACGTAGCAAAGTGCATCTCTGCTCCTTGTCCTCTGTCCCTTCTGCCTGCAGCGGCAGGGCTGAGCAGCATCTCCTGCCCTCCCTGCAGCCCCTGTTGGGAGTGAAGTGAGGCAAAGCAGAGTTGTGACAGTGCAGGTTTGGATACACACCCACATCATGCCTACAGACAGGAATATTCAACCACAGCGAAGGTACCAGTGACAGAATTAAAGCCCAGTTCCTGAGAGAAAAGTAAGTACTTTGGCTTTCTCTTCCAAAACAGCAATGATTCTCTGAGGTCTGGCCATCAGCCCTCCTCTCTTTTTCTCCCCCCAAAACATGGGCATTCCCTTGTGCAGTATAAAAACCCTACAGGACTCATTAGTATCTCAGGCAGAATTAATAACAAGAATCAGGAATGATGGTCAGAGACAGGCAGCTGCAGATTTCTGCTTCTATGGGTAGGGAAGCAATTAATTTGCTGCTGAACTCTTCACAAAGTGTTTTCCCATATTTTGGGGACAGTTAGAACTGAAAAGTTACACTGATAGTATAAACAGCAAGTTCTCCACCAGAAAGATTCAAAAAGAAAATAATTCAACCCACCTCCAGAAGTCTGTCCTGTACTTTTTCATGTCTGAGTGCCAGCACTGTCAGACTGACAGCCTGAATGCTGGCTGTGTGTGGTGAAGCCCCTGACACACTCAGGCTATTGCAGCATCTGCTTTACGACCCTCAGGTCACCACTGAGCCACAAGTGTCCAAGCAGGAGACAAGAGGGCACAGCCAGAGCAGGGATAAGGCTGTGCAGGTGACAGGACAGCCGTGCCTCACCAGACCTTGTCCCTACAGCCACCCCTGCGGCACAGGTGGGAGGAGGGCTCAGCTGCTGGGCAGCCAAGCCAGCAGCCACAGGTGGGAACAGCTTCATGCTCTCCCAGACAAGACAAGGCACACCTCAGTGGTGAAATTCCCAAGTGTTTGCTGTTCCTTCCTTAACACTGGTGCTGAAGCTGTAGGAAACAGTTCTGCATTCTGGAAAGATGCCTTTAAAGCAAGCTCTGAGTTTTGTGGGGTTTGCAGAGAGCACCTCTCAAGAGGCAGGACAGACCCCGCAGATGTTACTGGTGTCAGAGCAGATGAGGTACCCTGTCCTGAGGGACCAGCCCCCATTAACCAAAAGCTAAAACACGAGTAAAGTCAACAGTAACACCATGTCCAACATTTGTAAATGGAATTCTGCAAAGCAACATTTTTATTGGAACATTCCTGACACATTTACATATGCTTTCACCACATTTTTGCCAGAAAGGACACCTTATAGAAAAGAAAACCTGCCAAAAACATATGCAGTTCAACTCTGGGAATAATTCTTGAAAGTCTGTTCCTTCCTGGATGTGAGCAAATGTTATTATGTGTCTAGAATAGATTCAGTCCAGACAGATGGAGTATCATGGGGGGAGGAGGACTGAACTCATGATCTGTTTGTTTCCTGAAGAGCCTTTTGGTATGAACTTTGTAAGAAGACTTTTTGCTAATCCAAGTGAATTAAATTGCTTTATATAGCACTGGGATAAACAACTTATTGACAATCAGATTTTTTAAAATTGCTTAACCAATGAATCTTGGAAACAGAAGAACAAGCAGGAAAAATTGAATAAAATAATTTTAAAATGCACACCTGTCAGTAAGCTGGAAATTAAACCTCTTCCAAAAAAAGTTTCTCATTCAAATCATACAAGCAATCCCATCAAAAGTCAAGAGTTTATTATTTTCAGGAATAAAAATCTCTATCTTTCTTTTCAAGCTCTGACCAGTCAGATCACAGAATCATCTATCAAGATCCTCAATAATCCATCTTGTTCCCTGTGTTGTTACTATCTGTAATGAACAATGTGCCCTAGAAACTATTGTATGATCTGAAACTCTGACTCTTTAACAGGATGCAGTCTTGTAAGATTTGCAGCCTCTCCTGATAATCTTTGAAAGGGCATAGAACACTACAAACACATGCTGAAAAATTGAGCATAAAAGAGAATTACTATAATATAGTGGTGTTTTTCTTTAGCATCAGATACATATTACTCAGAAAAACCAACAAACACAAAAAAGCAGAACCAAAACAAGGAACTTATGATCATAAGCCAAAACTGAGAAAGAGACCCACGACAATCTTAGCAGGCCTCATGAGACTGAAGGGATTTTCAGCCACAGATAATGTTATTTTAACCTATCTTTGCTTGCATCATTTAACCCTGTTGTGGTCCAAAACTCTTGTTCTTACTCAGGCACTGAAATGCCAGGTTTGGTGCAGAGGGAAAGCATGAGCACATTTCAGTTCAGTCCCCACTACAGTACATCCCCTTCCTAGCCTGCTTCATCTCCAGCACAGTGGTTTTATTCCTTTCCCCTTTCCTACAGGAGCCATGCAGAGTAAAGGGCTTCTGATCACTCTTAATCTCTTTTCCATAAATGGTGGTGGGACATCTGTCTCCAGGTCCTACTGACTGCTCCTCACAGGATACAAGATAAATATTTGTTCAGGCAATTCAAAATAAAAACCTACTGCAAATATACAATTTGTGTTTGACTGAACTTTTCAGTAAGCCAGTTTTTACCTAGTTTTGCTCACATTCTGGCTATGGTCTTCTACTACTGAAAAAAGCCCTTGAGATCTCCTTCCCAGATATTATCCACAGATAACTTAAAATGAGGCTTAAATGGAAACCTGTTTATACCACAAAAGGTGGAATTAGTAAATGGATGATGCTGTAAAAATTCAGCTAGCTTTTAATATTTAATTTCTATGGATCATAGGTTTGTTTCATAGCTCCTATGAAACCCGCCTTTAAGAGTAAATGAAAAATAATTACAATAGCATTTTTCAAACATGTTTCCAGCATGTTTCAATCGTGACTTCCAGTGCAAGAGGGGCTACAGCAGAAAAGGTAGGAAAACCAAAAACTGGCTCAAGGCTTTTCCCCCTTCTCTGCCTCCCCATGAGTTTTTGCCAAAGCAGATGACACACCAAACTGTTCTAGATGGGAAACTGGAGCAGGGAATTGATCCAAGTCAAAAGTACCTCCCCTGTTTTCTTTCTTTAGACACCACTGATAGAGGAAATTGGCAACTTTCACTTAGGATTACTATCCAAATGCCCACATCCTTAGGCCATAGTCTGAAACCCTGATTTTTCACTCAGGAAACCTGGCATTTAGCAACAGAAATTCAAAGCCAAAGAGCCAGTTGCTCCAGACTGCATCATCACAGATGACCCATCTCAAGCTCACTGTAAAGTTATCCTAGTGCCAAATAACTTTTCAACACAACAGTCTTCCAGCATAGGAATTTAAGAACCTCCAAAAGAGGGAAATACAACCCAGAAGGAAAATTAAAAAAAAAAAAAATTCAATTATACCCAGCAACGTCTTGGGAAAAAGAAATGAATGAAGGAAAAAGTTGTGGATAGCTCTTTATCTGATTTTATACAGTCAGCATAGAAATGCTTTATCATCACCTACAATATAAGCAACCCAACATTTTTAGTAATGTATAGAAGCACATGTCTTTTTTGGACTAAAGGGAGTTAATTTTCATCTATTTCCTCTATTTCCTCCATTCAGGCAACTACTTAATACATTGATCTTTGTTGCATTTCCATTTTCTCCACCAATACATTTCTTATAATTGGAATGAGCTGCTCTATTAAGCTTCTTAATAGATTCTATGTTCTCAAAACCCAATAACTTCAGGACAATACGTTAAAATAGACAACAAATTAAGCTTGGTGTTTGCGAATGCGAGACCCCATCAACAGTGACCTTTAAAGTTACTGCAAGGACGCTGTTCAGAATTGGTTGCAGAGAAATCAGTATCTGATATGTGTAATTGCGTTAGTTTGTGCCAATGCTAAACACCCTGAGACTCTTTTGATGGCCAGGGGTAAATTACAGTTTTGATGTGAAGCAGCAATGAACATATGTGCAGATGTCACTGAATTCATTTACAGCTGTGGGTCCACAGTTTAGTGGAATAAACAGGACTTCTGCATCACCCAGCACAGACACAGCCTGGTTTGGGTGATGGAGTCTGGCCTTAGGTTTGCATATGCAAGCAGTGTCCAGCATTACACACAGCACAGAAGTATTTCGACAGTCTAATATATTTATTTTAATTATATCAATCGGTTCCAATAGCTATGCCACAATATCACACTAGCTTAGTCTGAAATACCATGTGAATAGAGTTTTTATTTGCAAACCATTACAAAGATGTAATGCCATTTAAAAATAGGAAGAAGTATAAAAGAATTCTCTCCAGGCTGGTTAGCCCTGGTACAATTTCTACCTCCATCAATAGCTATACTGTTACCTTCACATGCATTTTACATCACTTCTTGAGTCAGTCAGAGGAGTTTTCTGCCACAGCTGACCTGTGACAGGTGACCTGACAATGTGGAGGGTGAACACCTGAGACACTGAGCACGTGGAGCCAGGGGAGGGGGATTCCTGACAGACACATTGCAAACTACTGGAGCGGGTATTTGCCAGATACCTGCACCACAACCCAGCCTCTAGGACGGGGCAGAGATCACATCTGCTCCAGCAGGTGTAGCACCAATTCCAGCCTGAAATCAGACTGAAACAACACTAAGAGTTAGGATGAATGAGGCCTGGTAAGGTCAATCTGGGTAGATAGCCCAAAATGGAAGACTGTCTTCATCTACCATTATGCTTCCTGGAAAAGGTTTTATTTAAAAGTGAGCTCCCAGCTGCCCTTCACCTGGAATTAACCTTTGCTAGCCACTTCCACAAATAGTTTCATGGGTAACATCAGCAACACAACTGCCCTCTTGGCTGCCAATGACCCTTCACACCTCTGTTTATTTTTAATTCCAATGCCTGTTTCCTTGCAATTTCAGTTCCTCTTCCAAGTTACACATTTCAGCAGCCTCACAGGGTGAACTGCTGTTGAAACCCCCCTGCTCACAAGCAATTAGTCAGCATACACTTCCATGTGAAATACTTTGGCATACAGCTCATTTTGTATAACCCTGCCTGGATGACCTGTATGGCACCTTCTACCAGCACATTACCCTTTTCAGCACAGAAATCAGTGTACAAACGACTTTGCTTTTGTTACAGTTTTCCGTATTTGCCTCAGGCTTAATCACGAACACAACTGCTAATTATTTGCACCTCCCACAGCGCTGACTGGGCTTATCCAAGATAAGAACAGCTCAGCCCTCGTTCTACCACCTGCCAGCCCAGGACTGCTGCCAGCGATTCCCTCTGATAACCCAGGCTGTTTCAGCAGCTGAGGAGGAACAGTAAATATTGTTTGTTTTCCTATGGCAGTTTTACTTGCAGGCTGTGGTGAGGGATGTGGGGCTGCGCAGGGGCACAGCTGAAACATTCCTGCTAAAACCGGGCCAAAAGCACTGTGAGAGATTGCTGTTACTACTAAAACCAAGATTATTTAGTGTTTGGGGACAAAACCCAAGTACCTTTGTTAGCTGGCGTGTGGCGGTTCTCCTCAAAAGCAACATTATCATCTCTCCCAGGCACGCAGGGGTTTTTTAGCTATTTTCAGGCTGACAGAAATTCCAGCCTCCTCATGGTGCAGGGCTCCGTGGTGCTGGAGCCTTCCCTGCAGAGCTGTAAACCCTGAGGAGGAGCAGCTGGCAGACCAAGGCTCTGACCCAGCTCCCTGTGCCTTTCTCTCACAGCACACACAGCTCCCATCTACTACCTGCTGCTTATTTAACTTGTCTTCATTTAAAACAAGGCTGTTAAATTTATAACATTTTGTCTCCCACTGAAGAAGGCTACCTAAAGGAAAAAGTATAATTCAAAACAAGTTTCTTGTACCATCCTCCCAGGTGTAACATCTTTGCTCTCTGAGTGCTTCTTTTCACAATGAAAAGACTGAAGTCCATCATTTTTGTCCCTGGCAGAGCTGTTATGGATAAACCAGATCTAAGTTATTTTTAATTACATGCAAACAGCACATGTGAAAAAGCCTAAAGTCAAATGTTGCAGCGGTGACCCCAGGCACGCAAAAAACCAACTACTTATCACATGTGAACTCATGGAAGATGCAAACAGCACCTAAGATGGAAGTTTGCTCACAACAGCATAAAAACAGGATTAAAAGGAAACACTTCCTTGATGGCTTGGGTTAGACCTAGCCTAGCACAGCTGGACAGGAGCAGAAAGAACCCTGCAGAAACAAAATCATGGCAAACCATCCTGTACTACTCTGCGGGGCAAAATGCCAACAATTTCCTTGTAAATCTCTGAAGGCAGCAGTTGTCTATTCAGCAGAGACTCTTCAATTATTCAAACATAAATCACGTTTTCATATTCACGTGACCTCATCTGAATCTCACAAGGGAAAAAAAATTACTGACAAATTAATTTGAGTCAGGCGTCAGCCTAGTATCATATAGACAAAGATGGATGCATTAGAATTTCAGTATCAGTAAACAGAACATTATGAGATTAATTAAGAAAATCCCCAAATACTAAATGTTTAAAAAAAAATCTACAGACCCATTCAACCAAAGGCTTTGTGTGAGGCAGCCTGATCCCACGTGGGATCTCACATCTGAGATAGCAAATATTACTACAGTGTAATAATAATGAATTTCAGCTTGATGACAAAGAGTAAACTTATTCAGGAAGCAGCCCAAGAAATTACTGATATTATCTGTCCCACTGCCTGTTTGAGGATGAAGTATTAAAAATAGGTATATCATAGGAACTACTTGATGACATACATGGCATAAAAAATAACTTCTGCTGCTCTTCCAACAAAATGATCGCTCAAAGCCTTCTGTCATGCAGAGAAAGACTTCAATTGTCAGTTAATTTAATAGGATTGAAACCATCTAACACCTCTTCTCCATTCATCTTAAGCCTAACAATGTACCATGAAACCAGGCTGCCTGGACACAGGAAGATTCTCCCAAAGGAAGCAAGTTAGCCTGCCACTGCTTACCCCACAGAAAATCACAGAGTAGCTGCACACATTTGGGAAAGGTCTGATACTGTTTGTCCAGAAAGCTGCAGTCAGTGAGGGATCTACTGACAGACTTAGGGTGCCAAAACTGGCCAAATAACACAAGATCTGGATGCAACACTATTTTGAATATCTGCTTAATAACCTAGTGAGAAGTGGGAAAAACTGAGATGCTTTCATTCAGGGGCAAATGATCTAAGCACAGGAGTGAGCTACTCTGATCAAAGATAAAGAATTTCCAAAACTTCTACCCAGTAACAGTTGATCTTCACCCCTTTTAATAAAAGATTTGCCAAGAGCAAAATTTAGGTAATAGCTCAAAGTAAGAAACATATTTGGAGACATTCAGGGGAGTTTTTTTCCACTGAAGTCCACTAAGACAAAACACAAAGAAACAATATTCTGTAACTGACATTAAAATACTTTATTGGCTAGACAGAATATGCAGTATGCTTAGAAATGTACTGAAATACAAAGTCCTCCAGAATATTCCTGTATAAAAACCACAATTCATACTTCTACATCTTATTTATATACATTACCAAACGTACTCAAGAGTGTAAAGTCATATTTGCATTTCTTTCTTCTCTTGAAAGCACATCTGGTGTAGTCCAAGGCCTTTTTGTTTCTTCAAGAGAAAATTGCATAGCTACCCTATTTCCCCATTTGGCCTGAAATCTGATGAAATTTTACATACTCTTCTCTTCTTTACTAGATCCTTTCAAGCTTGACTTCTGCCTCTTTTTCTCCCTTTGTCCCAGTATGCGATAGACTTTTTTCTTAGCCTCCTTTTGCCTCTTGAATTTCTGTTCATCCTCCTTCTTCTTAACTTTGAGGTATTCTTTAAGCTGTTCCCGATGCTTTACTTTGGCTTTCTTTATCTTGTAATTATTCACTGTACTCAAAGCACTGAGTAGAGCTGATATCTAGAACAAAAAATAGACAGTCAATATACATGCAGCTCAGTTTTGGTGAGCAAGAAACAGTGTAACCTCAGCAGAGACACACATAATGAATCAGAGATTCGAGGCAAGTCCTAATTATCTCTGCACCTGTTACCCCATTTCTAAAATGGTTTAATTATTTATCCTGTTAGGAAGTTAATCAAAGCTTTAATTTTTGTGAACTCTGATTTTGGTTAGATAGCTTTTAAAAGGCTATGCCTAATTGCTACTATAGAACACTCAAACTGCAGTTTGGATCTTCTTGCCTCTGCAAACACTCTAATTCGCAATTTTGGAAGCAGAGTATTTGCTTCAAATCCTGTCTGTGTTAATAATGCATGGCAATGACAAGTCAAATAAAAAACTGCAGCTACCAATTTAAGTCACCCATAATATGAGAGCACTAAATCCAAGTGAAATACCTTGCAAGTGCTCTGACAAGGACTAAAGTTGTATTTAGGCTTCAGGTGACCTACTAGTCTAAAAAATAGACACCATCCACTCAGTGACAGTTCCATATACATACTATGTGCCAAACAGGAACAAAACAAATTGCAAGTGATCATTTTTCACCAGGAACTTATATAACTTTAGCATTAGCAGTAGATTCAAGTGCCAAAACAATAGTTAGAAAAGCTTTAAACAACACATTTACCCTTCAGGAGTCCTTGTTTCAGAGTAAGTGATAATTACCTTCTTTTCATGAGGCTCCCTGATAACAGCTGGTCTCCACTGGTCTTTTGGAGTCTTGCCTTTCTTCTCAAGATTCTTAGGCTTGTTCTTAAAAGGCAGTGCCTTCTGCAGTGCTTTAGGAATGTGGAGCTTATTGAAATGCCTCTTCTCCCTCACAATAGGCTAAAAGAATGAATACAGAACATATATGTAAGACTCATGATCTTAAAAAGCTTTTATTTGATTTTTCATCTTTCAGCGGGGAAAAAAAATGAAAAACCACCACAAACCAAAAAATAAATACACCCCCCTCAAAAAACCCCAAACCAAATAAACAACAAGAAACACAAACCAAAAGTGAAAAAACAACATCCTCTGACATCCTTGGACTGAACTGTACACGGTATGTTCACCCCAATTACTACAGCAGAAGTCTCAGTAAGCTTCCAGAGAAGACTTCTACCCTGCACATTACTTTATAAACTTCACCTGACCCACAGCAATCTGCTCTCAATTGTTTTATTTCCACCTCATGCCAGGACTGTGCCTTGTGGATAAAAATTTGAAGTCACACATGCATGTGTATGAACATGTATTCAACTGCTCTCAGTTTGCACAGCTCTGGGACACACTGCAAATTTGACTGGTTTTAAAAAACAAAACAAAATGAAACAGAAATATACCTTATAGAGAGAATCCTTGTTTTGTTTCAGTTTGATGCCTCGCTCATACCTCAGCTGTCCTGTTGTCTTCATCCCACTCCAACTATCTTTCTCACCTGCTGGCTTCAGCAAGGATGTTACGGGGTTATAAAACATTGGGATAGAAACAGGATACCAGGTCCTCACAAAAACAATATCTGAAAGAAAAGGAAATGTTATTTGGTTCTAAAACAAGAGTTCATCACATCCACACTCCAAGCAAAGATTGCCTGAACAGAACAGATACTACACCACATGCTAGCATTGTGGTTGGTATATAGACCAAATGCCTTCAACTTGTGGTAAAAGCAATGCAAAACCCCATAAAGGCATGAGCATCACACATTCCTGAAGAGCAGGCAGCTGAATACCATCCTGTTCATCATTCATATTCAAGAACAAGCAACAGAATTCATACATGTAGATGTGCCTGTATAATAACTGACAATACCAATTTTCTTCTCCTTTGCCTATTTTTATAAAAGAACTAACTTGATTTTATTTTGCACTATCCAAGATTTTGGTGTGTTTAGGAAAACAGGTCATATAAACCCAAGTAAGTATAAACTTAGAGTCTCAACATCACAGTGACACTCAGCAAACACAGGAGAAAACTATCCTCTGCATAATTTCCCCAAAACACTACAAAAAAAAGTTAACTGGAGTTATAATGCCAGTCCTTGGATTTCTCAGAGAAGTGTCCTTCTAGCACTTGCACCACTAAATTCAATTCATCATGTTCAAGGAGAAAGGCTGTGTAAAACATTAAAACCATGCTGTGTAAAAGATTAAAACACTTGAAGATACATGTCTTCAAGCCTTTTCATCTGCATACTATGAGACTTCTGAGTATAAGTGAAAGAAATCCAACATAAAATACACTTCTTTTTAATTTCACTCTACATCTCAACAAGGTATTTCTTACTCTATGAATTCACATCTCAATTATCGGACCCCAGAATTCTGAGGCACGGCTTTGCAATCTGTGAAGAAGGATGAAAGTTGCGTGATAACTTACATGCAACGTGCAACTTACCACTCATCAGCAACTTGTCTTCAAAAGTGGCTCTGAAAGCCCCCACAGGAGTCCGGAGGGCCTTTTTGATCTGTCCTCGGATACCACTCACACTGCGGATCGCTGCACCTTCAAACTTAGCCACTTCCAACTGAGAGTTAAACATTCCCTGAAAATGTCAATTACCCACCATCATTCAAGAGGCCAAGTCTCTCTCTGTGACCTACGCAGGCCACAAAAACAGAATTCCCACAAGCAGATATTATAAAGCAACAGGAGGAGCATAGCATTGTCTTTAGACTAAGTGTGCTGATCATACCAAAAACCCACTGACTTTAGGTGAGCTACTGAAAGCAATCTATTTAGTCATATATCACAGGCAACCATTAAATACATATATTTAAAATTTCAAAACAGAACATATCTACAGAAGCTTTACAGTTCTCCTTTAACATAATTTGCTGGAAATAGGGTACTTTAAAATAAAGCAAGCTGCCTTAAGTTGCTAGTTCTGAGATTCTAATACAATACAGTTCTTGAAGGTTTGTGCTTCTTTCATACATCACAAGAAAAGCAAGAAAACAATCTGTCTATGCCTAGTGCAAATACTTGAGTGCTTCATTGCTGGGATCACTGCTTTGCTGCTTGCTGCCTCAAATGCAGAATAACCTAAGCTCTCCCTGAGCCTGAAAGCCCAGCTAAGCACAGCAGGGAGGTCAGTGAATATTCACTTCTGCAACACTTCCTACCCCAAACACTTTTGTACCTGTACCTGAGAAGTCTTAAGTACTGCTAGAAGTCTCCTTTGACTCCAGAGCTGAAATTTAGTGGGATCAGACCGATACTTACCAGGCACAGGTCTACATCCTCCAAAAGTGTCTGCCACTGCTAATCAGTGGGTTTTAGGAAGGAAGCAGGGGGTGGGAAGGAAAAAAAAAAAAAATCACACTGAATGTGAACCAGGAGACTGTTCCAGAATTTTTGTCTGGTTAACAATAATTCATATTCCTTGGCTAGTAATCAGTACCTTTAGAGATCACATGGAAGGGAGCTCAAAAAACCACAAGCAGCTCCTGAGATCCAGAACAGCATTCATCAATAACTGAACTTTTGCCTCAGGAAAGACAATCCCAGGTTGCATTCCTTCCTAACATCAGTACATCTGGTTTTACAGTATACATACCTATGAACTTACCTTAATAAAACAAGTGTTCTTAAAAATTTTGAATGGAAAACCAGTTAGCTTTAATTTCTTTACAATAGTTATGGATTTATCTAAATCAAGCACAACTCCTGTCGCAGCAATCCTGAAGTCAGGCTGAAACATCAGAGATGAAAGACGCTGCTGAATGTGTATTTCTTAAACAGTGAAGATACCATTTAGAATCACAGACTCATAAATTAGTTGGGATTGGAGGGTCATCTAGATGACTTAATCTAGTCCCATCCCCCTGAAGTGAGTAGCAACATCTTCCAACAGATCAGGTTGCTCAGAGCCCCATCCTGTCTGACTCTGAATATTTCCAGGGACGGGGTATCCACAACCTCTCATGTCAACCTGTTTGTGTTTTACCACCCTTGCTGTAAAAAACTTCTTCCTCATATCTAATCTAAATCAACCCTTTTAATTGAAGACCATCCCCCCTTGTCCTATCACAGCAGACCCTGCTAAGTCTATCCAATATTTCTTTTAAGCCCCCTTTATGTACTGGAAGGCTGCAATGAGGTCTCCCCAGAGCTTTCTCTTCTCCATGATGAACAACACCAACTCTCTCAGCCTTTCCTCCTGGAAGAGGTGCTCCACCCCTCCAATTATCTTTGTGACCATCCTCTGGACCTGCTCCAACAGGTCCCTGTCTTTCCTGTGCTGAAGGCCCCAAGGCTGGACATGGTACTCCAGCTGGGGTCTCACCAGAGCAAAGCAGAGGGGCAGAATCCCCTCCCTTGCTCTGCTGCTGCTCTTGCTGCAGCCCAGGATGTGATTTGCTCTCTGGGCTGCAAGCTCACATGTCCAGCCTCTGGTCCACCAGAATCCCCAGCCCTTCTCAGCAGGGGCTGCTCTCAATCCCTTCACTGCACAATTTGTATTGGCACTGGGGGCTGCCCCAGCTCTGGTGCAGGACCTTCCACCTGGCCTTGCTGAACATTATGGGGTTCCCCCAGGACCACTTCTCAAGGTTTTCCTGGACAGCATTCCATTCCTCAGGCACGTCCACCACACCACTCAGCTTGGTGGTGCCTGCAAACTGCCTGTGTCACTGATGGTCAGTGCTGATCAAACAGTGCTGGTCCCAGAACAGACCCCTGAGGGACACCACTGCACATCAGGACACTGAGCTGTTGACCACTACCCTCCAGATGTGGCTATTCAACCAACTCCTCATCCACTAAACAGTCCACCATTGAATGAATCTCTTTCCAACTTAGAGAGAAGGATGTTGTGGGGCACCTGCACTCCACATTTCACTTTTAAGATTCAGAATTTCTAACCTTTACAGAAGTACCACAGCATGAAAAATGCAGATTGACTAGTACAGACTAGTTGAGGTGCTGCTGACATAACATTCCTACCATTCACTAATGAGATTTCCAGAACTGCCATTCTAATTACCTTGGAAACAATCTAAAAGTCCTTGTGATCTACCTCACTATGTTCTCTTTATGAAACAGAATCTTACTCAGACAGAAAGTCTCAGAGGAGAAGTGCTTTGTGAACTGCTCTTAGGCAACACATTATGTGAAGGACACATGATGAAAACAGCCTTTTAAAACATGTAAGAAGACAACTGTGAAATAGCATATTTTAGGAAGGAGAAAATAATCACCACTCTGATTACTGTCAAGCTCATTAGAATGCCATGCAAAGCTTTTGTTACCAATCGTCTGCAAACATGAACCTACCTTTGATTAATATATATCTAATAAAGATCATATCCAACAAATACTGCTTTAACACTATTTAAACTGGAATTATGGAATGGTTTGGTTTTAAAGGGACCTCAAAGATCATCTCATTACAACCAGCACCTCTGCCATGGGGACCTTCCACTAGACTAAGCTGCTCACGACCCCATGCAACCTGGCCTTGAATCCTTCCTGGGATGGGGTATCCAAAACTTCTCTGGGCAACCTGTGCCAGAGTCTCACCACCCTCACAGTAAACAATTTCTTCCTGAAATTTGTTAAAAAAAAAAAAAATCCTCTCCATGCAGTTTCCCACCTCAACATAATGCACCTTTCAAAAGCTTGAGTCCAGCTACTTTCTCAGTTCTCACAACTACACTGCTTTATCATAATGTAAACCTTCTTCCCAAAATATGTATTTTTTGCCCAAATATCCATAAAAAGCATTAATCAACACTCTGTGGTAACAAACCTACCGTTGTGCCACTGACAGACTGAACTGCCAAAAATCCTGTCCCCTGGGGAGTGATGGGCCCTAAAAGAAAATTAAATTTAAAAACTTCTGAAGAGTTTTACTACACAATATCTATCCCCTATTTAAATTCCAAAAGCTTAAAAATACATGAAGTAAAAATGAAGAAAACCAAAGTTTAAAGCTCTCAAATTATTGCCCACATTTAAAGCCCCATAAACAAATGGTTAACAAGAAGTTACTAATGCAAGACTGGGCCAATAATGTGTGCAAAGTCTATATGCACACAAATCAGGTGACTCTTTGATATGCTCAACTTAGCAGAATGCTCAGTATTTGATTAAAAGCCAAGCAATTCACAAATCATTTAAATAATCCACAAATATTAGACAGCTGCCTATTTCCCCATAGGAATAATACACTTAATAAGGTGTTATTTTTTGTTCCACGGGAACATTTCAAGACTCCTCATTCCAAAAGCTGCATTTCCTGCTCCACCCTGCAGAGCTGGAGGTTTTTCCAGGAGCTGAGTGGCAGCAGCTGCAGCGTGGCTCACCCCAGAAGGCGGCCCCGCAGTGCATGTGCTGCGGGGTGTACTTGAGCAGCCGCTGCCGCCCGTTGTGGTCCTCCATGTAGAACATGGGCACGGTCTGGAAGCGCCTCCAGCCCAGAGACAGGATTAAGGGATCCCGCGTCTTGAGGATCTTCTTGTACCACCGGTGCTTCTTCAGGCGCAGCTGCTCAGAACAGAAGGTGAACTGTGCTGTTACAGGATGGCAACAGTGATTCTGAAATTCAAGCCTTAATCTTTCAGCAATGATTGAAAGCAACTTCTAGCTACACTAGAATTTTTTATACACTAAGTTTTATCTTTGTTTGTCTTCAAACATTCTCACTAACATTAGGTTGACTGGGAAGATCAATCAGTGTTTCACTCGCTCTGAAGTCGTGTGTAACTTTTCTGTAGTCACTTGTATCTAGATCATGAAGGTCAGAGTACAATTAATGTTTGCAATTTAGAAATCACAGTATCAGACCTTAGTCCTGAGAAACCTCTGCAGCTGAACATTAAACAACAGTAACCTTTTCTGGTTATCCAATTAAGCCTGTAAAGATCCACAATCTGCTACTATAGAATTACAACTTGTGTCAAAATTAAATGCCCTATTCAGTAGACAAGGATGGAAGTTTCTGTCTGTGTTGACTGCGTTTTCAGTACACAGAAAGCAGTAACAGCAGACAGCCTGAAGCACACCTGTACTGAGATAAAACACACTCAGCCCTTTGGCTACATACCTGTACATAGCCAACATTTCCTTCGCTGTTGCCTAGACCTCCCAGGATGATAGGATAATGAGGATCAAAATTCAGGACAAATTCACAGGGCACATTCTCAATCTCTATTCGAACATACATCCCAGGCCTGAATCCCTCATACTGCACTCTGGTCTCATCATCTTGATCTTCAAATTCTGCTCGATTAAGCTGCGTGACAAAGAGAAAGCCACCATGTGTTTCACAAAGTTCAAGTATTAACAATTTGCTCATGAAGGGCTAGTTCTATTTAAAACATGCACATTTATATAAATCTTTTTGGAAAAGATCTAATAGGTTCTGTGACTTTCTATTCAGAGGAAGATCTCTACCACCACAAAGCCCTTCCAATTTGAGATCCCAAGTGGGCCTGTTAGTCTGCTTGAAAGACAGTACCCAAGAGAAGTAAATGACTGAGTGATTTCTGATACACCTTTCACAATGGTGACTTTGGATTTTAAAGACACAGCTGTCAGAAGTACATTTTTTGATTCAGGAGCCCAAGCACCTTTTAAAGTTAATGTCCTGATCCTTAAGGTGTCACTTTATGAGGATGCTGCGCTCCTATCTTGCTAGCAGCTTAAAAATATTTTTGTGCATCCTCACACTGTATATCTTCAAAAGCTCTTCTGTACCATATGGTAAGAAAGTAGATATTGTGCAAATATTTAAGAAGATACCCTTGTGAACAACAGGAGCCTCACCCTCCTCTTCTAGCTCCTGATGTTTAGCTACCCATAAGACACTGATTCATTTACTGGAATGTCCTTCTCTACCTTTTAAGTGTTCTCAGAACATCAGCATACCAGAACTCATATTACCCTTTGTGATAGAGGCTAATACAAGCAGGTAAGAATTAATTTAACTACTATTTAGAGCAAAATTTTGTCTGAAGACAAGACAGTGAAGTTATTAACAATGTAAGGCGGTGTTCTCCCAAGTCAGTCAAAGAAGGAAGCTACTTCCTTTGCTTTAAGCTTACAAGCTCTTATGTAAAAAAAACAAAGGCCAAATCAACATCTCACATTCTGGATACAGTTACACTGAAGACTTCTACCACGTGTACAGAAGAATGGTCATTAATTATTTTTTCCTCAAAATAACTTCACAGTTGGATGAAAAGGACTGTCACAGAGAATTTACTATTCCATTAATAACACTGCAAAAAATCACACTAAAAATAATACCAGGAAAATATATGGCAAAAATTAATATGAGGAAGATTTTCACCTTCCTACACATAAAAGGATGCCTTTTTCATTTAAAAACTTTTTAAGTAGTTGAAGTTTAGATGATACATCCTGGCTTATTCAGTGATTTAAAGTATGGTTAAAAACTGCACTCAGTTTGAATTCAGCTTTCATTTGTTTGGCTTGTTTGCTTGTTTTCCTTTCCAGAAAATAGAATCAAAAAGTTCAAGCATAAAAAAATCACAAGCATGTATTTCTTTGTGTATACTTTCTGAAATACATCCTGAGCATCACCTGTGTCTCCAGGAAAAAAAATCTTTGGGGGACAAACTCTGTGGAGCATTTTTGAAGACATATAGCCAGATAAATTGCCAAATTAGCAGACTGTACCTGTGCTTGTTTATGCATTTCTTCTTTAAGATCATCAAAGTATGTGGCATCCCCTTCATCATATTCTGCATCAAACATTTCTTTAAGTTTTCTTTTCTTGTCCATGCGCTCCTTTTTCTTTTCCTCCTCCTCAGGTTCTGGTTTGGACATTTTTTCATCTTCTTCCTCCTCTTCTTCACTTCCAGACTAATCAACAATAAGTTGTTAAACATGTAAAATGGTTCACTGAAAACAACCCATTCTGATCAACAGTTTGATAGATATTATTAAACAATACTTTTATAGATATTATTATACAATTCTTTCTTATAGTGTCAATTATTAGACACTTGAAAAACATTTCAACTTTAGACAGAAATTAGTAAGCTATTCATACAAGGAAACATAACCTCAGCAAGGACCAGAAGATCTCTTGATCTAATAATATTCCTTTTCACTGACAAAACTTTCTTGACTAAAAATCATTTTAACGTGAGGGAACAGACTCTAGAACTGACCTACCTGTGATTCTACAGCTAATATAAGCATAGGTAATACAGGAGGTAAAAAAAGTAATTGTTGATAGCATTGAGCAATATCATGCTGGAAGGCAGCACTCTAGAGACCAGGGAGGAGGAAGTTTGTTCACAGACCATTTGAAAACTGCCAAATTTATGCCATTTCAATGGCTTTGCAATTTTACAACAAAATGCAAAGCCATCAAGTCGCTCAGTCCAAAAAGAAATTGATTTTTCAGTTTGTACTGTCACAGACAACCACAGTTCTGTTATTGGAAGATATCCAAGCCACAACATAAAATTGCTTCCACCAACCTCCTTTATGCAGATAAGAGGAATGAACTAGGAAACTCTGTCAAGTTTCCACAATTTGCTGTGTTTAAACAGAGTGCTATAATCTTCTGCATCAGATGAGATGACATAGTACAAACAGTTATGATTACATTTGGTTTTAAAATACTTCTGTCATGCCTCCAGATCCTCCAGCTCTTGATTAAGCCTGACACCTACTGTTAAATAAGTGAGGTGACTTCTATATAATTAACTATAAACAAAAATTTAAGCTCAGGCTAAAAACATGCCACTCTAGACAAAGTCAGTAATACACATACCTTTTCTTTCCTGTTCCCACTGATTTCCTTCCTATTGATTCTATGAACACCGAATTTATTACATAGGAGGCCTATCACTTGATAAGAAACTCACACCTATGTTGCTAAAGAACGTAAAAATGCAGATCAGACCTGCTCTCCTCCAGCAGCAGCCTTTCCTTTGTGCACAACCCCAGTTTCTAGATCTTCAAAATCTCCATACAGCTCTTCTGCAACAATAAGCACCCAAGACATTAGTTAACCATTTTTTATTCCCATCAAGTTTTATACATTTGTTCTGCCCTCTCTACAGCTTCAGTTGAAAATTCCAAGCTAAACTCAACGTGGTTCCTCCTTTATCCTTTCAAAATCCTTACAATTTAAAAAATGTAAAGAAAGTTAAGATCATCCCAAAGGACTCCCAATATATTAGTTTGCACTCTAATGACACAAGACACTAGCAGAGCAATTGAGCTCCTATATTTAATTTAAAAAAAAATAAATATAGCTGACAGTTTTTAGGTTAAAAACATATGCTTATTAAAGCCTGTTAAACCACAATCATGACACACGTAAGATACAGCCACATTATTAAAATTTTTAAAGTATTTCCTAATTAAAAAAAACCAAACAAACAAAACAAAAACAACACCTCCGAGACATCTGAGGATAGATCCCACTTTTCAGCCAAATGTGAATGGCAAGTTTGTCTTCCCAATAAATAATAGCTTCTGTTTATCTCTACCATGACTATCCAAAAGAATAAACCATATATGATGAATAGAGGAACTCAGATACATAACTCAAAGCTAGTATGTCCAAGTGTTGAGACTAAGGACTCCATTTTTTAATTTAAATTACTCTATTTTTTGTTAAGTAAATTTCCAGAATGTGGTATGTGCCTACTGTTTCTACAGAGACTTACAGCAATGTGTAATTATGTTAGTATCTATACAATAATTTATATAATAGTTTGAAAAAAATTGCAAGTATAGCACTAAAGCAAAATATTCTATATACATAACTAAAAAGTCATACTTTTCTTAAAAACCCTATATACATGAATCATTTTCAGAAGTGTTACACATACCATCTTCCTCCAACAGCTTTGCTGCATCTTTATCATCCTCCCACTTTCCAGTAACAAAGCAGTCCCGAATACTGCTCATAACCTGCAAAATAAGTGTCATTGCACAGCTGCAGCTTATCATCAGACATTCCCCAGTCCCCCATCAGAGATAACACCTCAGAAACAATTCTCATGTGCAGCTCCACATCAAGACACCATTACCAAAACTACACCATGCTTCCCCGAAAGCAGGATTGTGGACCCAGTTTAATTCTTGCCCAAAGGTCTTTGCACTACCAAAATCTCTACCCTACCTTGTATTTTTGCTTGGGTGTCCCCTGCTTTTTACTTTTTGGTAAATAAAGAACAAACTATTATCCACCAAATATTCAAGTGAGACAAGCATTAAATTGATTTACTGAAACTTGCCACTCTTGTAAGAACAAACCTTGGAATCTGTTACTTATAGTGACAGCAAGTGGCAGAATCTAAGACACTGTGGCCATAGCTCCCACAGGTCTGTTTCAATAACAACTCAGTCACACTTCATGAGACACAGCCAGGACAGAACCAGGCAGGATATGCAGAAGCAATTATCCAATGGCATCACCTCTTCTAAATCCCAATCTTGTGGCTTTTCTACCAGGAATTTGGAGCAGTCGAGAGCATTAGCCTTCTGTCTGGACGCTTTGTCGGGACGGCTGACACGAAACAAACCTCCAAGTTCATCATCTGCATCCTCACTCTCCTGGTCCTCACCCTCGACAGCTAAACCAAACACAGAGGCTGTGATGATTTATTTCCCCCACAGTACATGCATGAAATTCATTAACCACCTCTCTCCTTATGTTTCCCAACAGCTGCACCAGTTCGAGGAAATAAAAGAACCAAACTGGAACAGTTTTAAATGTAAAAGCCTGATGAAAAAGGTACACTCATCCCGTTGTTTTCCTAACCAGAATTATACTTTAAAAATATTGTCCAATAAGTAAACAGAGGATGCTTGTTCAATATCACAAATTGGAACAATATGGAAATTATCTGTGAACAGGAAGGACATTAAGCTTGCCAGTAAATCAAGAATACCAGACTGGAGAATCTGTCAGAAAGTCTCCCCACACCTGCATTGTGGAAGGTTTACAAAAGCCAAATTCTCATCATGTTCTGCAAAGGTTCTGCACAATGAGATTTGTACACTCAGACAAATATTGGAAAAGTTGTGAATGAAACAGGACAAATTACATAACTAGCAATTTTTTCTTCCTTTTAAGCCAGCTATTTTTCCTTTACAAACACCTGATACTAAGCCATGTCTAAGAGACTCTTCCACAGTCACTGTGAGACAGAAATTCCTGAAACCAGCCAACAGACAACATCCCTTTATGAAACACAATTACCACAATGGGTCTGCATAATATCCATCAGATGATTAGACAAATGACCAAACCTTAAATGTTTGGAAGAAATAATTGTACCAGAAAACACACTGTAACAACTGAGTAGTCTGGAAAATGAACTCAAAATGCTTTTTATGGGAAAAGTAAAAACTGTCTTCTTATTATAATTATTAGTGAAAATGAGCATCAGCAATTAAAAAGACAATTAACTCTCCTCAAGCCTCCCACCAAAAGACAGTGCTCAAATATTCAGACTTGAAAACTGGTAACAGCTAAAAGCCACCATATATTGAGACAAGTTTCCAAACAGATCTGTACCTGTTCCATATACAAGTTTACGAAGATTGGGGGTTGATCGCTGCTGTCTTAGAAAGGCCTCAGCTGCTTTCTGTGTGAGGTCCTCTTTCCATTTAAGTGCACCTGAAAAGGAAAAAAATTCGTATTCTATCTCTAAAAAAGAACAAGAATCAGAAATTACAAAAATAATTTAAACAAGGACATGGCAAGAGGCTTAAGCAGTGTAGACACAACCTACAGTTTCTTTTTCTCATATTCCATATATACACAGAAGCATAAACTGTAGATAATAAATTATACCTCTGATTTTTTTTTTTTTTACAGAATTTTAAAATCTTATTAACAACAGTAACACATTTGATCATGTTCACCACGATACATGTCTTCTTCACAGACTCACAAAATGGTTGAGGTTGGGAGGGACTTCTGGGGGTCTCTGCATCCAGCCCCACTGCTCAAGCAGCAGCACCTAAGGCAGGTTGCTCAGCACCATGTCAGGATCACATGAACATCTCCAAAGATGGAGACAGCCGTTCCAGTGCTCAGTGAGTAGCTAACACATCTTAGTAACATTCCCCCAAACATGTTTTAGTCTTTCTAGATGTAATAGAACACCATAATTTGTTTTACACACATAGCTATAAAGATTGAAGAGAAGTATATGCAAAATCAATGAAGTTTTGTTTATAAAATGAATCACCTCTATTTTAGAGGAAGGAAATCTGACACTGCATACTACAATGCAAATGGAAGGCTTAATAGCAAGTATTTTAAGCTTTCCTAACCTGAAGTTTTGCCACTTAAGAATTATATATAAACACTTATACCTATACATATATATATATGATAGGCAACATTATGGAATATTTACTAATTATATCCTTTAACAATTAATACAATTAAATTGGACAGTAAAAATTAAACAGTTATACTCTACCTGCTGTGTCAGCAGAAAGATCTATTTTTTCTTCATACTCCTCCTCCTCTCTCAGCAGATTCTCCACATCATCATCCTCAGTATCTACAGTTTTAACTTTAGTCTGTCTAACACTATCAGCTTTCTTTGTTTGACTGTGCTGAAATCCATTCCTATTTGACTCTTCAGCTTCTAATTCCTCCTGTGATCCTCCTTCATCATCACCCTCTTCAAGGGAAGAGTTCTCATCCTCAGATTCTGATGCCTCTTCTGCAGTGCAGTTTCCCGAATCTGTAGTGAGCACTGCTTTTCTTTTGGGACTGTGCTCTGAGATTTGTGATTTTGTTTCTGTATATTCACTATCCATGCCATACTGCTTAGATTCAGCTCTTTTATTTGCAGCCTCAAATTCACTTTGTAAGTCCCCCTCCTCCTCATCTTCCTCCATCTCACTGTCTTCAGGGGCAGTTTCTCCTTCTTCTTCAGAGCTCATCTCCAGATCATCATCACTGTCTGCAAATGCTGGTAGCTCATTCACAGCTTCTTCCTGAGCCACCTCTGTTTTCAGACGCTTGGCTCTCCTAACAGCCATCCCTTCCCGTAAGAGTACTCTTTCATTTTCTTCCTCAGCATCATTTTCATCATCACCATCACTTCCATCTTCAGACACTGCTTCTTCTTCATCTTCTTCTTGGTCATCTTCCTCATCACTTGCTACATCATCATTTTCCTTCTCGTCATCTTCAAACACGGCTTTCCGACGAACTCTTCCAGTCTTCACATCCACCTGCCTCTCTTCTTTTGGCATCACAAACCTGTTTTCCCAAACACCACATTTGGGGTAAGATGGTAAAGTAAAAGAAAATTGTAATAAAAGAACGAAGCTTCGTGTTACTATTTTTAAACAGTACTATGAATTTTCTTTCAAATAAAGTGAATTTATGTAGACCGTTAGAAAGGCAGTGGTATTCTTTAATGTCTCCTTATTCAAGAATATTGAATGTTATAGCCAAAAATAATTCCGAGAAATTTCTTCATTTCCTTGGAATGAATTAAGACAGAAATGTTATTTGTATCAGCAAGAAATTCCTGGAAGGCAGGACTACACTGCTTGCAAAACTTTCTAGTACCAATTATTTCTATCCCAAAATACAGTGTAGCATATGGGTAATCTCAGAAGAGGAAGAATCAGACAACATGTCATTTTACTAGCTGTGCTCTATTGAGAATTTTTCCTAAATTAGAGCCTGAAATTAGAGATTCATTCATGCTCAAACGCTGCCCAGCATTCAAAACTTACTCTTGTCCTACATCTTCTGAACCCAAGGGTGTAGAGTCCATGAACAGAGAGACCTTGCTTGATGCCATCTTAACATCAATGGCTGAGTGTGTGGAGATGAGACTCTGAACAAGTTCATGATTTGGCCTCACTTCCTCCTGGAAAGACAAGATTTTTTACTTTTCAATTAAGTTGAATAAACAAATGTCTAATGACAGTTATCAGTCTAAACCAGCAGAAATAAGCACATGCAAGAAAAAATTGCAGAGCATTTTAAAGAAACATTTTCTCAGAATAGAATAGCAAGGTCTCCCTTCCCCCCTTCATCCTCTTCAAGAATATCTATAATATCAACCCAAGAAAAATTAAAGAGGGACTGCTTTACAATATGCAACCACTACAGTAAATACCAGCAAACACATTATTATAGACCCAAAGGTATTAAACATTTAGCACAATACAGGGGAAAAAAAACTGAAATCAATTGGTTTGTAGGCAAATCTTTTTCTTTCTCCCTTTGACTAGTCAAATCCGTAAAGTCTTTTCCCAACATTCACCATGCTCTGCAAAATAAGAGTGATAATAGTCCAGCACCAGGAGATTTCATAAATCTTACATCCATATTTAGGAAGTTATTACATAAACTTTAGGCACTTAATATTAACTGATCTTCCAATTTGTACAATAACAGATAATAGAAATATCCCTTCTCTGAAATCCCTGAAGGAAAAAAGAACTAATTACTCACTGTGGAGAGATAAGGATTGATTATTTTAAAGAAGCTTAATTTTAGACACTTACTTTGGCTTTAAGGATAAAAACCACATTTCCCAAGAGAATTCAAATCACCAAGAGCATTTTTTTACCTCTTCTTTTTCGTGAGCATGACTCCCACCAAGGTCAATATAAACAGCATCTTTATCATACACAATACCCCCGACTCCTGACAGAGGGGCATAGACGAGCTTCTCTTTCTCATTTAAGGAACGCTTCTTCTGCTGCTCAGGGAGTGCACAAGGGTCTGGCAGGAAGCTCACATCACTTACAGTGAAGTCTCCTACACCTGAGGGGACAGACAAAAAGAAGCAAAGTTTGCACAACGTTTTGATTCTGAAATTCGTGCAATTCACCATAAAGAGATTCAGAACCCACCTTCCCCCTCAAAAAAAAAAAGAAAAACAAACAAATAAACAAACCCAAACATTGTGGCATTCAATGATTCATCAACAGGAAGCTCTGTGCCAAACATCCAATTCCTCTGCCTTACCACTGAACTTACACAAGTATACATAAATTCACCAGAATCCTGTAAAGCTTTGTTTGTTTCTTTGCTTGTTTTCAAATGACAAAAACAGCAACTCACTCTTCTGAGTAGGCCTATAAATTTATTATTACAGTATTTTTTAATTTGAACTTTTTAATCATTCACTTAAAATATTAAATTATTCAATTCTGGCCATAACAAATATATTACATAATTTACATCATTCAAATTTACTTTTCATTATTAGGGCTGGTACGTTTTACATTCTAAGCACCTTTTAAAGTGATACACCTTTGAAAAACTTTAAATACTGTGAATAATGTTTATCAGTGCAACAAAACTGCACAATTAAAAGCAAAACTAACTACAAGATTTATTTTCACAAAAACATGCATTATGAAAAAAATTTCAAAAACAGAACAGGTACTTAGAAAGGTGAAAAATCCGTTGTATAACATACTTTAAAGATGCAAATAATATAAACTATGTTGTTTTTCACAGATCAGTACAGAAAGAGTTCTAAGACGGATAAATTACCTGGCATATGAATTTGACTTTTGTTTTTTAGGTGTGCTCCTCTCAGGTATCCATACAGTGATATCTTCCTGTCACATTTGGGATTGATTCGAACATCCTCTGGATTTGTCAGCTCTTCCATTCTACTCAACATTTAAAATGACAGTTAAAATATCCAGAGTTCCAATGGCAATTTTTGAGGAAAGGTAATTTAAGAAAAGAGAACATCACTGCTGCCACTGCATGATCTGCAGACTCTAATAATCAAAATTGAATTATCATAAGAAAGAAAAAAATAGTGGAAAAAAAAGATCATCTAAAAACATTTCAGAATTGTATTTCAAAAGTTGTGTAACTATGTTCAACAAATTTCCAGAAGGTTTACTGACACTTCACTGAACAGGTACTGCTTTCTTAGCACATTTTAACTACTCTTTATCAGCTTTGCACACACAGCCCTCCTCTAATCAATTTCACCATCAGAGGGCAAACAGCTGAATGTCACATTCCCTGCAGCCACACAACACCTTCTTTTCCCTAAGAATGGTGGTGAGAAACACAAAAGCTACCACAAAAAAAAGAGTGGCTGCTTGCAGGCAGAGGAGGGAGAAACTCCTTTTTACACTGCACATGGGAGGCAGCACACAGAGCCAAGGAAGAGAATGAGGGACACAACCTGGCTGCAGATCAGCTCAAAGCTGACCCTACAATCAGGAAACTGCAACAGTTACAGCGACCTAAAACAACGTTACTGAAAAACCACAGAATGCGCGGTCTGCATTTTCCCTCTCTTTGCTTTCTGTATTTTGCAGGGCTTTGCACAATGTTTATCTACTTCTCTCACAATTTTTCCTTTAGAATTAGAGCTAAAGAAGAGGCTCATTCAAGGCACCTTGGATTATTGTGAGAGTTTAGTCATAACTGTAAGCATTCTGGCAATAAAATATGAAAGGTGAGGTAATTTCTCCAGCAGGCAAAGCTGCCATCAAGATTACTTTCATGTTTCAAAGAGACTGTGAATCTAATGCTACACAGGAAGATGGAGCAGAAGGGATATTCCAGGGAACTCAGGACTAATTCACCAGCTGTTGTTTAATCACTAGAATGCTGTCTCTTTTCCACAGAAATTCAGTATAGTCATCAACAAGCACGATTATTTTAACTATCCTGTGTTTCAAAAGCATTTACAATATACTAGAGGTGTGTACATGATGTGGCACAAGTGAAAACCAAACAGCACAAACCTGCAGAGGCCCCTTCCCTTCCCAAAGCCACTCAAGGAACACCAAACACCCATTCACACACAGAGCTGAGGGCTAATAGCACAGCTTTTTCAAACAGTAAGGTGCTACCCACGCTGAGATTGAAGAACAGAGGGAAAAACACACACCTGTCTGCAAGAACATACGGGTGAGATGTTTGCCAGGTGAGAGGCCGGAATTTCATAACCGAGATAAAACGCCCCAAATTGTGAATTTCCTGCTTTTGATATTCTCCATGAACCATTCCAGACAAATAAAACAACTTAGCACCCTAAACACATTAAAAAGACATTAAAACATAAAAAGTTCAATTTAATATCCATAAAACTAACAAGAATGAGATTAGTAATGCAAATCTAATTTGTAAATATTAATTGAAAATTTCACATTGCAATTGGTTCTGAAAGCTCAAACTAACCAGTTTATTTCAACATGAAAATTGTCCCCTAAATCTTAATGGAAAACTATTCACACCCTCCAGACCTCATACAGACCTAGAAGCAGATCCTCCTTGCACAGCACCTGCATAACGGACTTAGCAGCAAATTTAGCAGCTTATCACACTGGCATCCAGAATAATCACACATTTTAGCAAACAGAAGAAAGATGAAACAATCTGAAGTATCAACATTGTTCACTTACCTATTTAAAAGATGTAAGAACATAATAAACACTTGAGTATTGATCCACTTTTAATTTAGCTTTCATAAAGCAATATATGAAAAAATTAATGTTAAATGTCATACCGGATACACTTCAGTCCAGAATCTGTGCTTTAACTTCTTTTTAGTCTTCTTTAATTGTTTGTTGTTCTTGAATGTGTCCAAGTGGGTTAGAACTCCCATAATTTTGGGAAAGCCATGTACCTGGCAAATGTTCAGGAATTCAAATGTCTCCATCTCAAATCCAAAGCTGGCATCAATGAGCATTAGAACCTGTAAACACAATATTCACATTTCACTACAGCAGTACCACATGAGCCCACATGAGCTAATTTCAAAGACCACACCTTTAAACTCTTAAGCTCCTTGGGAACCAAAATTTTGCAAGAAGGTTCTGCACTTTAATTCATATACCCTGAAAACCAACTGTGGCTTTTAATTTGAAGCATGGAACTTGGCTGCTAAAGATGTTCTAGACGATCTAGGAATGCAATAGCACTCAGTATTATAATAACATGTGAACAAGGGTTTACGTGGTGAATTTAAAACATGCAAAATTTATTATCTTCCAAGATTTTCAGGAACATCTTAGGAAACTAATAAAACTCTTACATCTGTGTCTTGGATACACTAATGCCACTAAGGCCAAGTCTTTCAAAAAATGAAACTAACTTTTTTCCTTGTTGCAACTGCTGTTACAGTAAAATGCATTGACACAGGGAAACAGCAGCCAACAGTCACATTAAAACGGAAGCAAAGTTGGTTTAGGGTCTTAGCAATAAAGAACTTAAAGCACACAGGAACTCATGACAGATCTTTAAGCACGACTGTGATCTCAGCCCCCTAACTATAAATCCAAACAGATTCTCAGAACCACCTTGTGCACACAGAATCTGAAACATCCACCAAACACACCAGCAGAAGAATTTGTACTGTTTGGTACATCTCCCTTACTCAGTAGAAAACAGAGAAGTAGAAGAATATCTAGACCAGTGTACACATGTATTTAGATATTTATATAGTTAATACTTAGACAAGGATCCCAATCAGCTGTGAACAATATGCTCCAAATCCACATGTAAACAAATCTACAAACAAATTTGTTCTAAACAAAAAGATCATGCACTGGATCCCCAGGACCAGTTGATGTAATCTCTTGATCCAAAAGTTGCAGGTAAATTACAACAGTGACCACATTCCACTGAAATCAGTTGTATTACTACACGAGATTCTTCATAGATGGCGACTTCAGAGTGCATAAAAAAACCCAACTAGTAAACTTATACATATTTCTACTTTGAACATCGGTTGAAAACTTCTTGACTAGAAATCATTTTCAGATTTTATATGGCTTAACCAAATTCCTTAGTGAGAAGTCACTGTGTCACCTTGGCTTGTCACAATGTCTTCCATTAAAAGTTTACCAGTTGCATTAGCAACGAAGTTGAACAGTACTTCCCTTCTCTCACATCCTCCCCACCACCACACACACACACTTTACTCTCCCCCACCCTCAGGCTGAGGAAAGTCCTGGGGTTGTTCCAGAACATAAGGTGTGTCAAACAGCTCAGGTCTTGCTCTCTTTGAAACCAAAGACAGTTTTGCCTTTGATAGCAAAAAATGTGTTGAGAAATCAGACACCGGTGCAGTCCAATCAAAAGTAGTATTTTCAATATAAATCATAATAGAAATCACATTCCATTGTTAACTTACCAAATCAGCAACTTTAGCCAGGTCAATCATTGTGTTAATATCACATCCACATTCAATAATGGTCAGCCGGCGCTTTTTACCTGAAAACAGAATTAAGCATCAAAAACTGAAACAGAGGGAGCAAAGCAATTAGTACAATTTCCTTTTCAGGTCACATTCCTGAAGTTCCTCCAGGGCATCTGGAACTCAGATTCTGGTCAAGCATGTAAATCATCCAACATGCATCACTGCAGAAGTGTCTGTTTTTGCCTGTTTATAATTCTGCTAAAATATACATTTTTAATTTAAAATTATCAGATCTTCTCCTGCTGCATGTATGCCAGATTACACATCCAAATGATTTCTTCAAAATGACCAAAAATTATGAGAACATGAACACATCCCAGCTCCCAAAGCAAGACAAGTGAGGAGCGCAAAAGAAGCATTTCCATTTCTCCTATCTTTGTTCTCACCTGAAACAATTGTAACAGGACCCCGGATTTCAACCAGCTTTTGCCTTGTAAAGTTCTTAATGAGACACTTTATTACAGTGCTCTTCCCAACCTTGGGAGGGCCAACCACAACCACCACCACGGGAGGTGGCTCCAGAGGAGTCCGGTCAACCACGGGAATGTGATGCTTTTTAGTCTTCAGATCCTGAGTTCTGAGAAGAAATTTGTAATAAATAAATAAATACAGGAATGGCATGGATAGTGACATTTCAAAGTCATCTACTATTTCAAAGTCTTCAGTATTTGCAAAAGCTTGAACACAAAGGTTGAGCACAGATACCAGGAACTCCCACTGTGTCTAAGGAACTATTCAGTTTTCTATTGATTAACACAGTGTAATCAATGTAACAGAGACGCACAAAGCACCCCACTTCTGACACACATTCAACCTGACTGGGTGAATGAAAGCTAGGCAGACACACCAGTGAAAATTACAGTCTGTGTATTTCTATACAAAGTAACAGAGAAAGCCCAGGCAACTCCCAGCCTCTGCACACTCTAGAGCCAGTTCCCACTTCTCACCGATGGAAAGTCCTGGCCATCCGCACAGCGGACTGGACTGTAAAGGCCTTGGGGTTTCTCTTCCGTCCATTCTCCTCATCTCCTATTCCCAGGTCATTGAGATAACGTTTCCTTTTCTTCTCTGCCTTTGGCCCGCTATGCTTTGCACGATGCTTCTTCTTCTCTTTTTCCTCCATCTTACTCGTTCAACAGTTGTTTACAAGCAGTAAGATTCCGAGTTCCTCCGTGTGACAGCCGGCGCAGCTGGCACAGGAAGACAGCAGTTAGCACACAGCAGCTGGAGAACACCGTGCAAGCACTACCAGACCCAACTCACGGAGCTCACTCACGCCCTGCCCGGCGCACGGCAGCCCCCGGGCCCCGCACTCCCGGCGCAGGGCCGCGTGTAGCGGGCAGTGCCCCGGCGGTGCGGCCGAGAGCCGGCGGCCCCGCGGCGGGGAGCTGCCGGCCACACCGCAAGCCCTCAGCTCGCGAACGGGTCCTGCGGAGAGGCCGTTCCCCACGAGCAGCCCCCACACACCTTTGCTTTGCTGTGCCGTGGGCCCCGGTCCTGCCCGCTCCGACGCGGTCCCCCGGCCCGGTCCAGCCGCCCGGCCCACGTGTGCCCGCACCGCCTCCGGAGCCTCCCTCTCGGAAACAGCGGCTGCACGCGGAGTTCCGGGCGCGGCGGAACGCTATTGCCGGCGCACACGCTGTCACACAGCGGGAGGGTGGCGGCGGCGCCGCTCAGCCCGCACCGGGAATGAGAACGGGAATGGGAACCGGAATTCGGCCCCTAGGCGCGTGTTTAGGAATCAATTACTCTCCTGCATACTTCTATGAAAGCCCGCGGTAGCTGCCCGGCGGGGCCGGCCCTACAGCACCCGGAGCGGAAGAGGTGTGGGGACCTTCAGCTGCTCGCGGGTTCGGGACAGCCCCCGTACGAACTGAGAGATGCGGCCCCAGCAATCACTGTGAGAAAAATTAAAAATAAATCCTTGCCAAGGACGATGGGAGGACGAACAGGTCGGAGGGTAAAAGCCTATGAACAGCTTTTCAGTGCAACGAACTCGGACGGAATCCCAGAATCACAGAAGCAGCTGGGATTCCAGCTCTGAGCCCCTGGCGCCATCGAGCCCAGCCTGGGGCCGAGCAGGGCCGGGCCAGCCAGGTCTTGGCACTGAGTGCCACATTCCCTTAAAACTCCGGGGACGGGGACTCCACCACCACCCCGGGCAGCCCATTCCAGTGTCTAATCACCCTTTCTGTGGAGAAATTCTTCCTAATTTCCAATCTAAACCTCCCCTGGAGCAGTTTAACACTATTTCCTCTCCTCCTGTGGAGAGGTGAGGGCGTTTTGCAGGTCCCAAGCCCCGCACCCACAGGGACAAGACCAGGCACGCAGAGGGCAAGGTAGCCCAGGTGAGAAGTGAGGCGTTGTTTTATCTCAGGTCTGTGCCCACGCCTGAAGGTCAGTCCCCCTGAGGTGCAGGTCCTGCTCAATGAAGAGCCCTCTTGTCTCAAAGGCGAGATTTGCCTTATGACATGGGCCAGCGAGGGGCAGGGCTGCTAAAGAGGTGTCCGGGCTGTGAACTGCTCCCTCCGTGATGCTGGGCCCATCCTGCCGCCCAGGCAGGTGGCTTCCAGCTGGACTTGCAGGGCCGTGGCTGTCGCACTGGGCCTGCTGCTGGAGGAGCTGGCTGTGAAGAAAGGAATGTGATTTGCATAATGAGGAGCTTGGGACACCCTGCCGTGGAGTAGGCTCAGGCTGACTGTGACATTGGTGAATTTGGGTCCTCACGATCTCTTTGACAAGTTATGCAGAAGAAAATATTTTTCAATATTTAGTATGCAAAATCATCCCTTCTTGTATAAACAGGAGCATTTTACAGGCAGTAGAAGAGTAATTCAGCTACTGAACACGCTTGGTTCCTGCCCCAGCTCTTAGCATCACCTACTCGTATGACAGCAGAGATGCTGTTGGCAGGCAAGTCCAGGGGAGGCTACCATACCATCACCATAGAAGTACCTCCTGTGTGTTGAATAAGCATTCTCATTAAGATGATGTCATGAGAGAGAGGTATATGTAAATAAATAAGTCTTAATGAATTTTTTTCCAAAAATTTACTATAAGAGTCATATATACAATCATAAATACAATGACCTCTTTGTCCTTCACTCTCAAATACAATTTGTCTTCAAAGTGCCTTGCAGCTATTGTCTGAAGCAATGTAGCTCTTCTGTAATACATGAGCTTGTTCCAATCCTTTAGGTCAAGGCAGAAAAGTTACAGCCACAGCTAAAATTTACTGACAAAAGTCAGGACTAATATTCTGGGTTTCTTGTGTACACACCTCTATAGACAGTTTGTTCAGGATATCAATTTTATTAATAAAATAATGGTCTGTGATTAAGTTTTATTCTCATGGTTTCTCTTGTTCTATAAACAAAATAATTGGGTTAGCAACAAATGTATTACAATCTAAGCATATTTTAAAATATTCCAGAGCCACATTTTAAATGCAAAAAAAGATCTGCATGTACAGTTTTCAGCATCCTAGGCCTAATACTGCTTTAACACACATCCATGGCAGTTCTCCAGGGGTACACATAAAGAACCTTTCCATGATTACTGTGGTGGTCTGGATCATGAGAATTCTAAAAATAGGCTCAATGTTCAAATGCAAAGATGAAACACATTTTTCTCTCCTCTGAGTGCAATTCTACAACTTCATGAACGTAAAAACTGTAATTTAGGAAATAGACAATCACAATAAAAAAAAAAGACGATTTGGAAACGAATTACACAAAAGAAAATCACAAAAATATTGCCTTTTAAAAGTCTGTGGTCATTTTTAAATGAAAACACTATATATTAAGTACCCAGGAAAAGACCATTAGTGTTCTTTATCAGGAACACATCTAAAATGCAAACACACCCAGTGAGATGTCCCATGCCACCACCAAGGCTGCTTTTCCCATGCTTGTACCCCTCTTGTGTTAATGTTTTCTCAACTAAAAGCTATAAAGAAGTCTGTTATCTAAGACTCCTTAAGTTAAAATAAGTGAATTATGACCAGAATAGAAACAAAACTCAGTGCAGTAAGGCCACAAAAGCAACACCTTAGTGCTAAGCCTCCTGGCAGAATTAATCCAGCACAGTCTGAACACAGAGAACTCTACAGTATTGACATACTTGTGAAGATCAGTCTGTGCATGCGGGTTAATGTTAGCTGCCCATAACCAAACACGTGCAGGAATACTGCATGCAGCTGGTGAAAGATCACTGGGGTGGGGAGGCAGCTCAGATTCAGCAGGTAACCCTTGCTAACATGGCTTATCTTTCTTTCCTTTCCAGACAGGGCACAAAATTCAGAGCAAGCACTCTGCACTTAGACCTGCAAAACCTCTGGCCACTTCAGATAATACTGCCAATTGAGAAAAAAAATCACATTCATTTTCCATCGGGCATGTGGACCCACTGCCAGTTTCATGTCTGACCCAAATGACAGACTGAATTCTGGCCACCAAAAGCAGAAAGGTAACTTTTTATCTGACCTTGCTCCCCATTTTGCTCGCTCTCAAACAGCAAATCTAGCCCTGTTCCCAAAATTTCATTTCTCATGCCCAGCCATTGAGGGTCATAATCATTTACTGTCTCCAGCAGCTGATGCCCATACAATGAGGCTGGAGTGCCAAGCGTCCCTTGATACCCCTCGTCATGCTTTGGAAGTACCAAAGGAGGACTAGCATTACTATCTGCAAGCAGAGGTGAACTGTGCCTCGTCTGGTCGGGATCAAGCTTAGGTTCTCCCCCGTAACTGAAAGTGGAGCCCTTCCCAAAGGGAGAAGTGTTTGTCTTGGCATACAAACAGTTCTCAACACCCAGGCCCTGGTTAGCATTGAAGTAATTTAAGACAGGCTTCCTGTACATGTTCTCTTTAGCTGCTGGGTACTGGTGATCTGTACAAGGCTGGAAAACATCTGCGTCTGAGTAGAAGCTTTCAGGGAAGGATTTCTTCAGGTGCGGATACTCCTGTGCCTGCTGCACAGGGAGTGAGAACGGAGGGGCACTCCCCATGCTCCCCGCACCTAGTGGGACCCCTCTTCCCGCACAGTCCAAGCCGAAGTCAGCCGGGGTCTGACCCAGCGCTCCAAAAGTGTTATCCAAGCTCCTGAAACGCATGTCGAGCCTTGAGTACAGCTGCCCCGAGCAGGACGGCGGCTGACTGCAGAAGCTCTGGCTCCCTCCTGGCAGGCCTGGCTGCGGGCAGAGAAGGCTCCGCTCTGTCCCCGGTCCCTGCTGAGCCCGGGGCCGCTCCTGGCCAGCGCACCGGGACGGCTTCGGCTTGCCCGGCCTGGCGTAGGCGGCGGCTTCGCTCTTCTTGTGGTTTAGCTGCCGGGCTCTCCTGTTCTGGAACCACACCTGCGGGACAGGCAGACGCTGAGCACCGGGGCCCCCGGGGAAGCCGCTCCACCACCCGCCCGTCCTCCCTCCCGGACCGCCCCTCTCACCTGGATCCGGGACTCGGGGATGTCGGTGAGGCCGGAGAGCTGCTCCCGCAGGGCGATGCCGGGGTACGGCTCCTTCTCGAAGGCGCGGACCAGCAGCTCCAGCTGCGCCTTGCTGAAGGTGGTTCGCTTGCGCCGGCCGCCCTCCCGCCCCGAGCTGGGGCCGGCGGGGCGCGCCCGGGGCTCGCCTACGGGGAGAGAACGGGGAGCGGCCGTCAGCGGGAGCAGCGGTCAGCGGGAGCGGCGGGCAGCGTCCTCCTGTCCCAACGCCGCCAGCGCCAACACCGCCACCAACACCGCCACCAACACCACCACCAACACCGCCACCACCAACCCCGCCACCAAGACCCCCGCCGGCAGCCCGCCCGGCGCGGCTCACCGGCGGGTCCGGGGCTGGCGGCCAGGCTGGCGGAGGGGAGGCTGGCCGGGACCAGGCTGGCCGGGGGCAGACTGGCGAGCTCCATGCGGGCCGAGGTCAGGAGGAAGTGGAACGGCCCTGGCAGCTCCGNCGGCCCCGCCAGGGTTCCGAGGGTGACTCAGAGCTGTCTCCCACATGTCCATTGTCATCCCATCACCAAAATACACATAATGAGGGCTCGCCCCATCCAAGGAGCCAAAGTGTCTCCCGGCGAAGTCCCCGCTGCTGCCACCAACCCATTCGTCTTTCTTTAATCCAAATGGAGAGCAAATAATTTAATGAAGAAATCTTCCACCTTTGATTCAGCCCTCTGAGGGAGCTCCATTTCTCTCTGCACTGCACGCCTGGAGCTCTGCTGGAAACCCGGTGGTCCCCCAATGCAAGGAGACCTCCATACCACCCCTCTCCTAATGGCAGACCATCCCAGCTCTTACTGCACCCAGGTGACAAGTCCTTGTCTTCCCCATTTGGTTACCCTGCTCCTATCCCCATCCATGAGACATTTCTCATCAGCTTTTACTGAAGGAAATAAAATGCTGGTGGGTTTACTAGGCATTGCATCAACACTCACTGTTCACAGTAAAGGAGAAAGCATCCCCCAGCACACTCTGAGGTCACCCAGGTCAGAAGGAGCAGTGTCCCTCTGGAGTGCATGCTGAAGAACTCAGCAAAAGGTCCTCCTTTCCTGGGGCAGCTTTTTTTCCCCTCCAGACAGCTCTGCTCATCCAAGTCAGGTACAGAACAAGCAAGGTCTGTGCTATGAGCCCAAGGTGAAATCATCAACAACATATTAATTCAAAAGAGTGGCCAGAAATATCATTTAAGAGACCCAAGAGTGACATAAGGGACTTACAGGGAGCAACAGCTGCAACACTGAAAAGGATTATATGTTAGAAGAGAAGCAAATCAATTAGTCATTGTAGTAATTTGTCAAATGAGGCCATTAATGGCTATCACTGAAGGTGTTCAAAAGCAGCAGCATCATTACATCATGTGTTTTTCATCTCAACATGTCCCCATTCATTTTTCAGATTTGGGACCCACTCCAGCTTGCTGCAAAGCTGAAGGGTACAGGGACAAAGTGTATGTGAGCTGGGACACACTGTTTGCATTCTGTAGGGACCAGTGCACCCATGATCCATGCTTCCACTTCTGGGTTGAACTGCACAAGGGTTTTAATGTTACACACGCCATTATAGTGCTTCACAACAAAAAATCATGTCCTTCCACACAGGGATGACAGCTCCTGTGAGTCTAGTACTCTGGAGACCGGATTCCTTTAGCAGCTCATCCATAAGGCAAGGCACATGCCCTCAGAAACCGCTACACCTAAATAATATTTTCAAGCAGAAGTGCATATGAAGACCTTGAGAATTTCAGAAGGATGACAGTGCAGCAAGTAGTTCAAAACATCTGGAAACAACAGCTTGAAGCAATTTCTCAGTATTTCTCCCCATTATTCTACCTTAGCATCCTCATAAGCCTGAACTTTCATAGCACAAAACCATCCCACACGATTTCTTTTCTCCTCTTCAGCTCCAGGATAATTGGCAGTTTTTCCTGTCCATATAAACAGTAAAATTTGTATTTAAGCAAGAATTGTCATATGGGAGAAAGGAAAAAAGATGTCAGGTGGAAAATGGGTCAGCAGTTCTAGGTAGTCAAGGGGTGTTTCTCTGAGCTCAGGTTTATTTAAGGTCTGTTATTCAGATACATGTGAAAGTAGGGGTTGATGAAGGCTCAGATACAATAGGCAGACTTATAAAGCTTGGAGGCAGAGTTCACTACAGCAAATTCAGCTTCAACTATTGATTCTTGCTCTAAGCATGCAGGGTTCGCCTCTAGCTGCCTTGAAGTCCCATCTCCAGTGCACTTTTGGCTAGCAAAGCTCATGCAGCTGCTCCTTCAAAAAAAGCTGATTTTTTTTTTCCTTTTTTGTTCTTTTTTTTTAATTATTTTTTCCCCAGTTTACTTTTTGGCAAGATTTATTCAAGCATGAGCATGGGATAGGGATGCATAGGGGCAAAGGGTAAGAGAGAATCAGGGAGCCTCAATTTCAACTGGCACAATAAAGTATGGAATTGCGTATGACCTTTCTTCTCTCTGCAACTCCAATCCAGCTGTCCATGGGGTACATGCTACACTGGATGAAGGATACCAACGGTGTCTGCAGGGTACAAAGAGAGATTACTCATTCAGTCTGGACAGAGGGAATGCTAGAACAAATGCTTAAATTTTTCTTTCTGGATTTCCAGTTTTCATGGCAGAAAAGATCATCTCATGGGACTAAGTACAACACTAAGCTGCCCCTGTAGGCAGCCTGCAATGTTGAGCTCAAAAGAACAGGGAAATCGCACCGTGCAACATACACATACACACCTTATAGACACAGCCAGTGCAGAAGAGATAAGAAGGAGCCAGCAGAGGCTTGCACAGACTTGCACTGCTTGCTAGCAGTGACTGTCCATCACTACTAGCTCGGCTCAAAATAGAACACGCTTTTGTTAACATCCCCTAGAACAGAGAGGGCAGTTCACACTTCCCGGAGTTATTGTTTGAGGCACTCTGCCAGGCAGCCTCTTTACACCCTTCATTTTCAGAGATTTTCTTTGCAATGCTAATTGATAGAGATTGCGAGTTTTGTTTTAAAGTCAGATTCCAGGAAAGAAGATGACAATCGTTGCCTCCCCCTCCTTTGCCTCCTTTTCTGCTGAGGCACAAGGACTTGGCCTAACATAAGAGCTAATTTCTGCCACAGCTGCAGTTTGACCATGTACTAATTCATCAAGAACACTGACCAGCCCTTGCTGCCCATGTTCCCTTGGTATCCTCATGCTGTTGCATGTCAGTGATAATCAAAACAACTGTTTGTGAGCTCCTGCATCTCCTTTCTGAATTCTATCAGGACTAGTATTCTGACCCCTACTTTTGATTCATTTCACAAAAAGAGAAATGGGAAGAGTGTGGGAAAAGAAGCAGAAATACCCAAAGAGGCATGCTTAACAAAACCAGCATCTCTTTGGTTCATAGATTGTCTTCAGCCTTCCACAAAAATCCACGGAATTGTGCTGTAGATTTGAGTCCAAATGTGGAAACCCGCTCTGCCAAGGTTTCTTTATGCCAGTTGTGATACAAGTGCATCTACAGAGGAATCCAAATCACAGGTGGGATATGCTGAGAATAGAACAGAAATGAAGGATACATAAGTAAAGCGCATTTAGGAGCGACAACATAATTATTAAACAAGGACGAGCCACAGTGCTCTTTAAAACGGCTCTCGAAAAAGAGTTTGCATCTATCCTATACAGGGCACTGGAAGCAGCTCTATTCTCTCCCTCCAGAGCAGCCCTCATGTCAGGAGTTGCAAAGGTGGCCCCAAAGTCATGCCAGCATGAATGGTATGCTGCATCACCCAGTGCAGCACGCTCTGTCACCAGGCGCCCGCCTGGGGAGTCTTAGGACAAACACCCTTCAGAAACCCTTACATCAAACATTTTCTAGGGCAGTACAATGCTATTGATGTTTGAGCAGAACTTTCATCCTCAAGGAGGCAAGATCAATTTCACTAGCTGGTCTTCAGACATTAACACCTCATAAAAAGGATGTTCAGGCCCTGCTTATCTGGAATGCTTCTCTAATTATCTTTTGGTACACCTTTTGCAGCCCATTACTTACCAGTCAACACTGCTTTAATTATGGGCTTGGCAGTAACAGGCAGGTCTTACGTCATTGAAATAAAAATGCCAGAAAGCAACCCTGGAGAATTACAAAGAGATTTCATGTTCAAATGGAAAATGGTGGAATTCAGACATGGATTGTCATTCACAAAGATTTCATACCATGAGCAGCACTCTCATGGCCAGGGGCACCCAGGAACCCTCCAGAGAACATGAACAGACAAGTGATGGTTGTTCTCTCACCTGTTTCTCAAGAAAAGGAGCACTTCCAGCAGCCCTACTTGCTTTGAAAAGTAGTTCAGTGTCCAGACATGTCCACTTCCATGGTGTCAGCAGGATAAGCAGGATGGAAGCACATTTTGTACCTTGAGCGAGAAAAAAAGGCAAAATTCATGGCAATTCTTGCTTTTCAAGAGTATTCATTCCCCAGTCCAGAACTGGCTCTTGAGAGAGCTGTCATCTGCACTGAGCTTTCCCTTATACTAAAAGGGAAAGCTTACACCTTTGTTGTGCCAAGGCACTGCTCTAACCTTTTCTCCTAACAGAAATAAATGTTGCTTCTAATGCTTGAAGGTGGAGGAAAAAAATACTGCTGAAAACACCATGCACTTTTGGGACATACCAGTCTTGCTTTTAGTTGACACTAAAATCTATAGATTTCAAGGTGAAATAGGCATTAGGCCAGTTCCAGGAAACCTGGAGTAATCTCACACTTCAGTATTTCTTATATTTAACTCTTTATCTATGGAACTGATTGTAATGCTCTGAAATCCAAGGTAATGATAAAAAAGGTCCTACCTACAAGACTGAATGTCTGTCTCACCTGATATTTAACTGTTCACCAATGACAAAAACTGGGTACCTGCCATGGGAAGGTAGGAATCTACAACCAGCCCAGTAAATGACATACTGGTACTTTTACTTGGAAATTATGATGAAGACCTTGGTCATTTTCAGGCCAGGGTTTCTATTCCATGAATTTATCCAGTCTTTGTCTGAATGTATGTAAAATTTTAGCTTCCAGAGCATCCTCTCACTAGGACGTGTTACATGAAACAACACTCAGTTTTCTGTGCTCTGAATATGTAACCTGCTAAAATAATTTGGTGCTTGCTGCTGCCCACCCAAGAATGTGGAGTGACCTTCACTGATTCCAGCAGTTCACACTGACCTTTTTTTTATCCCACCTTATCCATGCTAGCTGGTCCACGTTTAAGTCCTCTATGGTAGCTGCTCCATGCCTTCATCATTCATGTTGTCTTTTCTAGAGCTTTTTCTGGTTATGCTGTGTCCTTTGTGAAAAAAGAGGATAGAATGACTCTCAGAATTTAAGATGTAGAGGAATAATGGTGTTTTAACTATTATGAAGGTAATGTGCAGGTTTTTTTCCAGTGCTTTTTAACAGCTAACATTCTCTTTGTCTTTTTGACCCTCTCTGAGCTTGCATTTTCATATAATTATCTATCAAACTCCAAGATCTCATTTTTGTGTTGTAATGGTAATCTGCTGTGAAACCTGAAAACAGTTCCTTACTTGTACTGTCACTATTCTGCCTACTGGTGAGTTTTTGAGTCCTATGGCAATCTTGAAATTGTCATCCTTGTCAAAGAGAAGGCTGCCTTAAAATTTAGAGGAAGTAAGACCCCAGATAAAACTGAAGCCAAAGTAGTTGTAAAAATTGGGTCTTTTATTAAGTGGTAGCCCAGCAGTATCCAACACTATTCATTTTTTTTCTGGGAGTAGAAAAAAGTCCTAAAAGATGGATGTAGGATAGCTGGGAAAGTGATGATCAGTGCCCCCAGTCTCATACAATACAATGTCTTCTGCTCTGGTGAAGGAAAAATCTGTGTTCTGTGGGATAGACTTGCCTCCCAGAGCCACACAGAACACTGATCTGCAGTTTGGATGGGTTGAGACTGAGATTGAGCCCGTAAAGGGTTAGGATGACCACAGGGAAGGACAAATCAGCAGAGCAGAGTCCACACCAGTGCAGGAATGGGCTGGAGTAGGATTTCCCTGTTTAATAAGCCTAATGAATAAATTATCAGTATTTTTGTCCCCTTTGAACACGAAGTAGAAAAGCCACACAGCCATGCATAGCAAACCTGTGGTCACTAAAATCCTCCCTCAGGAAACATAAAAAAATTGTGGATAAAATATCCTCCAGAATCCAGCCTTGGCCTCCAGAGGTTTCCTGAGCACAGTTCAATCTGGCGAGCCCTCGCTTCCTGCAGCACCACTGAGATAAATCTGATTTCCTTTAAAATGTAGTGGTAGTTCATGCCCAGTACAGTCAGGCTCACAGGCTACATTACTTTATGGTAATGCTTTTCCCTGTATTCTGTGCTGTCTCCTTCCCTGTCTCCTCTCCTTGGTGAGAAAGCGTCTGTCATCGTCCTCACCCGTGCTGTTTGTGTAACTGCAGATATGTCCTGTGACTGATCAGCTCCAGAAACACTACTGGACTGTTAGCACCCGAGAGGATCAGACCTCTGAACTGCAGATCTTTCAGCAAAAGGACTATCTTCTTCTTGTGCTGAGAGAATACAAGCACACCCACATGATACTATAGAAAATACAACAGATCTCAACATCGGAGTCTGCTGAACTTGATTATGATAACTAGTCACCTAAAGACGAGTGAATTTGGCCTTAAGGCTAGTCTGCTGGGGCTGGAGACAAGTTGTCTGGAGTCTTCTCCTCCCTGTTTAAAGAACTATTGCTCTAACCTCCCTTGTCAATCCTATTCCTCCTCATCTCCCAAATAACATCCCCACCCATGTGGCTGTAGTGAAAAATGCTTCCCACCTATCTCACCCATCTGCTAGTGAGTGAGCCCATTTCTTTGCTAGATCTGTGCTGGCTTTTTTCTACTGCACTTAGTTTTTCCATCACAATATTCCTGTTCCAGACACATAGGAAAAATACTCAGGACTAGAAAACTGTATCAACTGACATGTCTTGTTCATTAACTGGGAAGCACAAAAAAGATCCATTAGTTGGTTCCAATGGACCCTCAAGAACAGTAAACTAAATGTAAGCCTTTACTTTTTCTCAATACTGCATCTATGTTTACTGCCATACCACTTGGCAACATAAGGCAATGTCTTTCCAAATAGGAAGCAGTAATAAAGAGTTTGGAATTCTTCAGAGAGAAAGAAGAAATAGTGTCAGATATCAAACACTATGTATTAAAATACACATGCACTGTCATGAAGTGGTTCAAGGACAGAACAAGGCATCAAAATGTTGAGGGTTTGCTGGAGATTTACTCCTTCATCCTGTTATAACCACTGTATGTGCAGTTGGACACTGCTGTGCAGAGTCACGGCCCTAGATCTGTATGAAATATGCTTTTGAATAGTCTACACTACTCAGGTTTTTCCAACATGACCAACATGAATAAGGCTGTCTGGTCACAATTTATCCTTGGAAAGTACATTCAGTTTTATTAAATATGGCATAAAATCTTTTTTTGCTCCCATACCTTCAAAAAAAATCTTTCAAATACTTGTAGTTCATATCCAATTTTTAAAATTCCACCAAATCCATGTAGCATAAATCCAACATTTATAAACTGATATTTCAAATGGATGTTACTTGTTAATATTTCATTTTCTAAAGCTACCTCATATAATAAAAAAAGACATCAGGGGATGTCCACAAAGTATTTTTAGTAGGACTCAGGTTACTGACTTCCAGCAGATATGGGTAAAAACAAACAGAGAACTGTAAACTGTACAACTGTGGTCAAAACTGAAGCTCTCTGTGCAACCTGGATTTCAAACTGCTGAGCCTTGGCTGTCTCTTTACGAAGGCTTATTAAGGCAGTGTTTGTTAAAGCACATCACGATAATGGTGGCTGTTTCACCTTCCTTTTCCTTTTTAATAAGAGAAAAACCCCCACAGTGATATTGATAGGATAAGCATATGGAACTCTGACATAAATTCACCTCTAAAGTGCACAAACTGCATTTGTAGTAAAATCAATGAGAATTCCAAATCTTTATAACTTAAAGGTGTGACCTAGTTCTTAATCTTTACAAAGAATAAAGTATTTGGCTGAGACCTTTATAGCTGACAATCTCCAATCTTGAATTATGCTCATAATTGTGTTTAAAATGTGATAGAAGTAGTTTTATCAAACACTCAAGGAATCCAATGACAAACAAGAAGGATACAGCAGACAAATGCAAAGGTTTAGTTACTTCAAGTTGCAAAGGCTATTCACCACAGCAACAAACAGAATTACTATAGCACATTGCTCCTTCTTATGCACATGTCATTACATTCAACATTTCCTGTAAGTATGGGAATCTGCTGAAAATCTTGTCCATTAAGCTCAAATATATAATGCTTGTCAAACTGCAACACAAAATATTTTAAAAGACCGTACTTTTCCTTAGCTTCTCTAGTCTTAGAACTAAAAGATTAAGGTGATGCAATTCTGAGTCCCCACCAAAAATTAAAAGTGGCAGGGGAATAGTCAGGTTAACTAGCTACATTAGGAAGCAGACATCGCTTGCAATGGTTTCATTTTAGCATCGTGCCATTTAGCTCTGATTTTAAAAAAAGTCCTCTTCAGTAACTTTCCCTGAACACATCCCATCTCTTTTAAACCAGCTTCAAATACACTTTAAAGTTGGCTCCAGTTTATTTCCAAGTAACGTCCTAAGAAAAGCCCTATCCCTAAATTCTTACTTATACAGAAAGTTGCTGTTTAAATAAGTCACATCACTGACTCTAGCATGATGACTCAGGCCATAAAATTTGTTCTGAATTTGACTAATACTCCCTCTCCCTCCTTTTTTTTTTTTGTTCCCGAGGAATTTGAAAAGCCAGAGAAGAGCTGACGTGTCTCTATTCTCTGGCATCCACCGAGAACACCAAACAAAAGAGGCCGACTACCTGGCAAATACCCTTTGTACTTCCCGCTGGAAGTGAGATAGTCAATATCGCTAAGTTAGAGATAGCAAATGGTCCTAAACGGGGAACAATTTTCTCCACTAGTAGGTGCAACAGGAACTTTAGTATTTGAAAACTGAAGAGAGTGATCTATTGATGTAAACGGCTTGTGAAATGAGCCAGGGATTAAGCAGAAAGAATGCACAGGTCCATCTGATTGCTTCAGTAGAATTAACCCATCTCAGCGTGCACACCCAGTCACTGTGGAGACCTCGGGAACCCCTGGACACAGCTTCAGTGAAAAAAGCAAATTTTCAAAATGAATGTAGCTGTCTTTGAAACCTCAAAGAGGATGGTAAGTCCCATCCTCATGGTACTACGTGGTTACTTTACCTGTTGATCTCATGAACATCTCTTTCAGTTTGAGATTCTTAATAAATGCTTGAGTGTTTAATTCCAACCTAATTTGAAATCTAAACCAAGTAATACAAATGCAAGAGAAAAAAAAAGTTTGTGTGCAATTATGAGGGAATATGTTTTTTTAATGCTTTTTTTCCTTTCCAACTTTTTTTCTAAGATTAGGCTTTCCCTCTTTTCTATGGTCTTGACTACTATCAAAACAGACTCAGTTCAGCAATCTGTGCAGCCTGCAGCAGGGTGAAGCTGGGTTAGCTCATCTTCTCCAGGGCTTACAGAGCCCTGTCATGGGGCTGGCAGTTGTGTTGATTGCTTCCTCCCAACATCTTCATGTTCTCCAGCACAGGAAAGGCCTGAGAAAGGACTGGGAACTGTAGCAATCCTGTCACAACGGACATGTGTGTTCCAAACTACAACTCTAAATCTGGCTTTGGTAAGCATGGCCAGAACTCCCTGCTGTCTGCACTCAGCCTTGGTGGTGTTCTGGGCTGTGGCATGCTTCTGAGGGCTGCCAATTCATAACAGCACACCATTCATTCACTTTTTTGCACTGATTAGGATAAAAGGAAAGGAAATCAAAGTAGCAATCTTAAAAGTTATGGTGAAATAGTTTTTTTTCCTGTGAACTCGGCAAAGTGAATATGTTCTACATTTTTTCTTAATAATTCACACAACAGTGCTTGGGATTTGTTTCAAGTTTAGATGATATGTCAATAAATGCAATTCACTGACAAATAACATTGCCAATGCTGAAGCCACAAAGATAACTAATCTGTCAAAAATATGAGGGCAGAATTGCAAACCTTCACAAAATATGATAGAGCAAACTTTTCAGCTACTCTGGGAAATGACTGCCTCAAAATTAGTCATCTGGTGTATCTAACAACACCTTAGAAACACAAGAAAGATTAATCACTGAAAGCTGTGGACCTTCTGTTTTATGACACCTTCAAAGTAAGACAAAATGCCACTCGAAAAGTGTCCTGTAAGTAAGTACAAGTCACTGACCTCTATTCAGAGAAACAAAATAATATTTAATAGCGCGTGCTGGCCAGACTAGATGATGTTACAGGTCTTCTGGCTTTAAATTATTAAAACTGGAACTATATTCAGCTTCTTAAATACTATAAAGACTCCTCTCTTTTTCAAGAGAAATAGCCTGTTTTAAAAAGTCAGGCCAAAGATGTTGTCCTGGATTAGAAATGAAATCTTTTAATGTCCAGCCCCCAAAAAAGGTCTGAGCAGGGAGTTGTTTTCACGAATTATTTCACATTCAGGTTCAACACTGTTGAGATGCCCAGGGCTGGTAGAGCTACCCATGACAGCCAACAGGGCTGGCAGCGAATGGAGGCTGCTGCCACATATGAAGCTGGAAGAATATCACTTAATAAAAAGATACATCAATTGTTTTTTTGGCAACAGAGAAAGAAAAGTAAGCCAGCTCCCTGCCCACGATGTCACAGTGCGGGAGGTCCTCACTGGAGTGTGGCAGTACGAGTGACACAACACCGTCTCTGACCGCACCTGGCCACTCCTGGCCACCATGGCCAATGTAATAAGGCAAATGCAGCAGCGATGCCTGATGCTGCCAGCCGGTGCCTTTGCTGTGCATCCACTGCCCTCTGCAGCCTCCGCTGCGCAGCAGCTCGGCTATCCCTCAGCCCGTCCATCCCTTCAGCCCGGCCATCCCTTCAGCCCGGCCATGCCTTCAGCCCGGCCATGCCTCAGCCCCGAGCTGCTTTTTGACGGCATTCCTGAACCGTGCATCACTGCCTTGCTGTGATGGTCCTGGTGCGGGGGCAAGGCGGGCTCTCCTTTGTGCGGGGCAGTCCCAGGCTCTCCTACCACAAAGCTCGGCCCGACTCAGGATCTCAGCACCAACTTTGGGCACTGCATTACAAGCAGAAGCAATTGTGTGGAATGTTCTAAAGAGGAAGAAATTAACTAATGGGCTACAAAAAGCCGAACCAAAGCAAAGCGAACCAAACTAAACTGAGTAAAAAAAAAAGCCACAAAAAAGTTTAATTTTAGAAATTTCTCAGATGTAAGTGGGGCCACACATTCTTCTCTCCTGCATCAGCAAAGCAACACAGGGAAATTTATTAGTCAGGTGTAATTCCACATAGCCAGCCTCGCTGGATTTTGTAGTTGGGATTCCCAGCAACAGTTTTTCCACAGCAGGAATCTTTTTACCAAACTCTCCTGTAATCTCCAAAGAACACCCCAGAAAAAGAAGGAAAAAAAGAAAAGGGGGAAAAAAAGAGCACCGGCATGTCATCAACACATAATTAACAGAGCAACGTGTTCAGCCTTCAGGCAAGGAAAAAGAAGAGCACGTTGAGTATTTTACAATGTGTCTACACTGTCAGTCACGCCAAGCAAACAGGTAGCAAAGCTCAAAGGAAAGCATAAACCCGCTCAACCCACCCCCCCAACATTTGTACCCCTGAGTGCCTGTCCCAAGGCCCTGGTGACTCATCACATTCCCCGAAGGGCACAGAATAGAAAATGCTGGAATTGATACGCTTGGAATGGCTAGTTTTCTGTACTGCCCTACATAACGACTGAGCTGCTCAGTGGCAGGAAGGTCAGTAGCTGTTCACTTCACCCCAGCAGCGAGCGCCCCTGCGCTCCATGACCCCGGGTGTGCCGCGGCAGGGACAGCGCGCGCGTCCCGAGGACAGCCCCGCGCCCTCCCAGGGACAGCCCCGCGCGTGTCCTGGAGACAGCCCCGCACGTGTCCCGGGAACAGCCCCGCGCGCTCCCGGGGGCACCTGGGACACGGCCGGAGCCGCCTCCGCCCGCGGCCCCGCTCGGTGCCACGGGAGGGCGCTCCGGTACCGGCGGCATGGGCTGGGGCCCTAGTGTGGTTGTCTTGTCCTGCCACTGGTTGCCGGGGAGAAGAGACCAGTTCCCAGCTGGCTGCAACCTCCTTTCAGGTCAGTGTGGAGACTGATAAAGGTTTCCCCTGAATCTCCTCGTCTCCAGGCTAACCAGCCCCAGTTGCTCCTCACAATGCTTGTGTTAGTCCAGACCCTTGACCAGCCTTGCTGCCCTCCTCTGGACACATCCCAGCAGCTCAACATCCTTCCTAAACTGAGGGGCCCAGAACTGGACACAGCACTCGAGGTATGGCCTCACCAGCGCCAAGCACAGCGGGATGATCCCTTGCCTGGTCCTGCTGGCCACACTATTGCTGATCCAGGCCAGGATGCCACTGGCCAGTCGTCAAGCTGGCAAACTGCTGGCTCACGTTCAGCCAGTACCGACCAGCACCCCCGGTCTTTCTCCGCTGGGCCACTCCCGAGCCACTCTGCCTCCGGGCTGGGCTTGTAGATGCCAGGAGCAAGAGCCGACCCTCGGTAACACCGGGCTCTTTCTAGCCCATGGCAGGGGGCGCCAGGCCGCGCCCCCCAGTGCCCGCCCAGGGGTGGGCGAGGCCGCCCTCCCGTCCGCCCGGCGCGGTAGCACTGCCCGGCCCCGCCCCCTGAGCCCGGCCCCGCCCCCTTGAGCTCGGCCTTAGCGGCGGCGCGGCGCTCGCTCACAGCGTGGCCCGGCGGGATGGCGGCGGGGGTGGAGGAGCGTGGTCGCGATGGCAGCTGCCACTTCCAGCGTTCCCGGCTCATCTGGATGGTCGCCATCATCTTCGGCATGGTCCTCCTCGGCGTAAGGAGCGGCGCGGGGAGAGAGGGAGGGAGATCGTTCAGAAGCCGCGGGGTGCTTGGAGCAGGTTCCCTGCACCGTCCTCCGTGTCCTCGGAAACACCGCTGCCTAAAATAAACGGGGAGAAAAAGGAGACTAGGGGTGCTGCTTTGGATGGGCAGGGAGGAGGCGGGACAGAGCCATGCGGGAAGGCCAGAGTGAGGGACAAACCGCTTGGCTGCGAAGGGAAGCGAGGCCGTGGCGCTGGAGGCGTCCCGGGCCCGGCCAGAGCATCCCGGGCGCGGCGCCCGGCGAGGTGCCCTGGGAAGGGGCTGCGGCATTCCCAGAACTGGGATAGAGGCACCGAGTATCAGCACAGCTCTCTCCGGAACAGCTGTGGGGCATGTCAGCCCTAAGGTGCATTTACAGGTGAGGGCTTTAGGCAAAGGCTATACGAACTGGTGGTGCTGGAAAAGACGAGTTCAGTCACCATGCTGTCTTAATTTCCAGAAACAGACTTCAGCTGAGTTAGGTTGGATTACTGGAGCAGGGATATTAATGACTGTTTTGATGAATCTGACGAGTTTATGAAAGTCATCCCTTGACTTTCACATATCGCGATTTTCCTTGTTTGCACAGATTTTTTTGAACATAAGAGCCACCACTGTAAAAATGATGGTCAAGGCATGTCAAGCCACTCACAAAACAGTTTTTGGACTGTTTCAGGAAACAGAAAGAGCTTTAAGCAGGTTCCCTATTTAAATCCATCACCTCCCCACATCTTTGGCATAGCTAAGTTTACATACAGTGAGAATCCGCAGCGTTGATAGCAGAAGCAAGATAAGGCAGTGTGAACTTTGGCCTGGCCTAGCGCTCACCTTCTGTCCCCAATGGACTCTGAAGTGCACAGCTCATCACTCACTGCCCTTCTCCTCCCCGGCTTGTGACAATCAGGGTGCACAGTGGTAAACGCTGCAGACAGCTCTGTGACAAGAAAGAAACTCTGCATCTCTGGTCTTGGGATTTGTGCTCAGTTATCTTCTGTGCACTGTTAAAAATAAAATCTGACATTTTCCTTTTTTAGGGGACTAAAGAAGGACTGATCCCCTAGTTTTAGATAAATAGTTATTCTTCCTAAACAGTGTGTTCATTGTTTGGCTTCTTTGGGTCACTTGCCTCAGATTAACGTCTTCAGGACAAAGACAATGTAGGTTTTGCAGCTTCCATGTCTAATAGGTAATGAGCTTATAACTTAAATGCCATTTAGCGTGCAGATGCACTCTTGGTACCCAGACAGCAACCTTAAACTTATCCCCTTGGCATCTGGTATGTCAAGGAATAGAAATTTCCTAGTTGGAATCTTTCAAGGGCTACTGGAAGAATATGGTCCTTGGACAAGGTTAATTGAATGAAAAAATTTAAGTATGATGAATAAATGAGCCCTAAACTCACGGGGCTCAAAAATAAAGTGATTTTGAAGGTTAAATTGATAGTACTTGTACCTTGAAGTAAGATAACTAATTTTTTTGTTTCTGTTTTAGTGGGTCACACTTTGGCCTTCAACTATACCTTATAGTTACTTGGGATTATTTGGTACCTTCCTTAATTATTTAGTGGAACACTACCACAAGTGGGTATGCTACATGTAAGTTATATTTGACTATGTAATTATTTTGCCTCTCTCTGACTCTTGTATTTAGTCTGTGTTAACAAGCTTTCCTGTAACCCAGTTGTTAATTAGATTTAAAGAGCTCTCCTTTCAAGCTCATTATAATTAAGGGTGTGGGGTAATAAGTATGTAGAGGACTAGACAGGCTAAGACCACTTTGATAGTTTAAAAATTCAACTTCGAATTTGGCATCACTGATGGTTTAACAAGAAATGGAAAAATATTAAGATACTACTTTTGATGACAGTTATTAGTCGAAAGTTATACTTGTACCATCTATGGAAAGTCTTTCTTTTCTCTAATTGTTACTTGGGCAGTCCAGTTCTTTAGGAATCTTCTTGATCCAGCTTCAATTAAAGAACATTCTCTACCCTGGTACTCACTTATCCTGATCTACATGAGAAATAACCTGCTGAAAAAACTGCATAGTGCTAAGTTTTGCTGGGTTACAGAATTTAGTTTTTGCTGCTTTAACAAAAAAGCTAGAAAATACTTCCTTGAGATCGCTGACTTCCTGTAAAGACACGTATCAGTAGGGCTTTCTTGTTTATTTTACCATGCATCATGTAGAACCTTCATCTTTTCTCAGAGCATCTTTTGCTTTAGCAAGCTATTGAATTGATCCTAACTGAATATCCTGTCTAACTTTTTTTTTTCTACGAAAGCTTCTATGTAAAAATCTGTAGGCCAAGTGTGGCTTATCAAGTCACATTATATATTCTGAATCTATACACACAGTTGTTTTTGTAGAACTAAATCTGTAAAATCTTAAGTAGCTCCTTAGGCCCACTAAAAATACTTGTGTAAGTAAAAGGATAGATTTTTGCATGCTTAACTAAGATTAACTTGTACTGCTTTCACTAAGCATTTGGCTTTTTGGCTTAATCTAAGTGCTGAAAGTTTTGGAAGCCTAGTGGATGCTTCAAATAGCAGGTCAAGGCTTATTGCACAAATTGCAGTTGCTCTGATTTTCTTATGAGCTTCAGGTTTTTTTAAGTGTAGACTTGTGGGTTTTTTTCAAGATGAAGAACACCCCTTCCTTTCTAGGTTAAAATAAATTGTCGCTTCAGTGCTTCCAGTTTTGTATTCTCTGCATAATGCATCTTGGATACAACAGTCTTCTCCCTAGTTTTCAACACAATAAACCATGTTTTCTTTCCATCAGGTTCTGGATATCCTGGTTGATTCACATAGTGGAAGCCCTCTATGGTATCAAGCTATGCCAGTAAGTTGTTCCCTCCTCTCACTCCAGCACAGGTTCTCTGCAAAGGATCTCTAAATCAAGTAACATAAGCTACAGACTGACTGTGGTGGCTCTCAGCAGCAGTGAATTCAGAGGATGCTGGTAAAATTCTTGCTGCAGTGATAGTTTGATGTCCTCCACAGTCAGTTGCTGCCAGTTCTCCCAGTGGTTACTGTTGTGCAGGCCAGCAAAACCAAGGGCTGCAGAACTGGCAGCAGCAATGTTGGCCAGAGCTTGTCTGGCAGCCTCTGAACTCCCTGTTTGCTGGGTAACGCTGCTGCTCAGGAGGCAGAGGGAGCCACAGATAGTGTAGAAATTGTCTGATAACTTCAGGTGTTACAATTTTATCGGATCTTACCTCATCAGGATTGCGGTACTGCTAATTACACGCTTAAATTGAGTCTGTATTGTGAGAAAACAACTGGACACTTTCACCTGGGTACTCTTTCAGATCTTGCATCTGCAGGTCAGTGGGATAAAATACTTGAACTGGTCAGACTGTACAAGCAAGGCCATCTAAGTCTTATGTTAGGATAACAATTTACCTGGAAAGGAGCGCTGTCCAAACACATCATCCTTCATTTGACTCGTGGTTGCAGTAATTCAGAAGGATGTAGATACTCATTAGGTTCTCATGCTCTGCAGAGCAGGTGGCCAGTCTGTTTGCCATGATACAAATGATGGATTTCCACTTCATTCACTGCTGTCTGTCCCAGGTGTCTCAGGTAACAGCTCTTGGAAGCAACAGGATTTTGTTTCATGGAACGCTGCATAAGGGTTTGGTTTTTTTAAGACAGTAGAATATGGATGAATACTTTCTGCCTTCAGAATGAGAGTTACTAAAAATTTTGTGATTATCAGACTCTCATTTTAAGTTGTGTAGCTTTAAAGTTAAAACTTTAGTCTGAGTCTGCAAATAAATGGGTATCTGGGCCTAAGGTGGCTCTTTTAAGTATGAGGAAACTTGACTACCAGTGAACGTGCCAGATGAGTGTATTGTAATTAATTTTACTAATTAAGTTTTACAGGGTAGTGTTAAAACCCACAAAAAAAGCAGAGATGGCCTGCTCTTCATCTGTTTAGATTACCTAACAGCTGTACTTCTATAAGCACCAAACACCATTTATTTTTATTTATGTAAAAGTTATGTCTGCTTGGCAACATCACAAAGGAGGCACAAGGAAAAACTGTGAGGGCTTAGACACAAATCTGTTAATAAGCAGTAGTGTTGTTATTGGCTCTTGGCCTGTATTGCTGCATATGGTCTATTCATTAAGCTTGCTTTGTAGTAACAGGTAAATTTCTTAAGCCCTTTTTTCCAGGTTCTGCACTAATTTGAAAACACTGCAGCTGGGATTATAAACAAAAAAGCACAGCTGTACCTGATGGAATTGTTTACTGGAAATGTAATTCCCTTGGGTTTGCTGTTGTGTTTATACTTGGTCCTTTCAGTTGGAGTACTTCTCAAGAACAGTGGAGGAGAAAATGACATTTTATGTAATATACAGAAAAAGTCACATGTTACATTAAAATTACCTAACATAGGAAGGTCTCTTCTTCATAAATTGAATGAAATGCATTCAGCTCTGTTACCTGTCTTTGTCTAGCCACAAATTCAGGTACCAGGTTTCTCCATCCCTCATCACACAGTTATTGTCAGGTCTCTGCACTGCCTGCATGAAGTCTCTCTTGACTAGCACAGTCAACAAGAAATTTTATTTAGACTTGTGTATTAAGATCAGTATTAAGCTACTCTAGTTTCTTGGTTCTTTGTACACGAACTTCTGGAATAAGTAATTTCAAATGAGACAGACGGAGATTGAAATTTATATATTGTTGAGGAAATTGTATGCATAGATTGTCTGAAAGAACTTTTGTTCAATAAATAGCTTAAAATCCTAAAAGCACAAGAACTGGTATGTTTAGTTAGCACAGGAAATGTCTCAGGAGATGGAAACTAATGTGCTGAGCTGAAATGTTCTAATCCAGTCTGAATCTCAAGGATGGGTAGAGATAGCTAACCTTACTTTATAAGTACAGCCAGTTTTTTGACATGTTTTGTGTTTTTTGTTAATGTTACAGGGCTAAAGGAATCACTGACCCAGGTGTTCAGTTCCAATGGTTCGTTCAGACCCTTTTATTTGGGTATGCTTCCTTTGGTCTCCTGGTGTCTTACAAGCCTGCAGCCAAGAAGCAGTACTAGAAGACAATGAAAGAAGTCACTTCTCACATACTTCATCTCATTTTTCTGAAAAGACCCCCACATACATGTCTAGGTGCTGTAATTAGCTAAATTACATTCCTGCTGCATGATGCAGTGCCTTTCTACCCAAGCAACTCTCCTCTTACTGAGTAACACAATTAAAATTCATAAGGCCCATGGATAGTTCAGTAAAAAATCAGCCCTTCAGTCTTAGCACTGCCAAATTTTAATCCTATTTATTATGCAAGAAGCCAAAAGTTGATCCTCTGCAGATTTTGACATGTATGCTGTGTCACTGACAGCTGGTAGCAGTGGTTGATAAATTACCTTTCCATGAGGAGAATTGTTCTTCTTGAGCAGGGAGGGTTATTGAGAGCCAGAAGGCAGCTTGCACTTGTTTTGTAATAGGATTTAAATTTACCTATATTTTCTCTGCGGGACTGACATTGTTGTTAAAGCCTGCTCTTTGTACTTCATTTTGTCTGCTTATTTTGTTCCACAAAGGACAGACCACTGTACTGCTGCAGGCACATTGAAAAGTTCAGGTCTCAACTTAGGCTGAGGTGCAGTGAGCTTGGATACATAAAGCACTTTAACTTGGTTTAATAGAAGTGCCTTAAAATTTGTGCAGCATGACCTCATCTTTTTAATGAAGATTTTAAGTTATGAGTTATTGTAGTATAAAGTAGCTTTGAGGGCAGCTTTTTTGAGAAGTAATTTATTATCCAAAGAGAAAAAAAAAATATTGTTCAAAAATCTAGCTGAGAAGTTGATATTTGGGAATGGAATTAGATGTAGTGGATAAACATATACCACTGTTTCCCAGGTCTTTTGAAACCTAAGGTTGAGAGACCATCATAAGCATCCCTCAAGAGTATTTCCTGTATGTGTAGTGAGTCTTCCATCAGATTGTCTTTTACTTTTAAATATTTGAACAAGAATTTAGCCTGTGTAGTTTTAGCACTTTTAAAAGGAATAACTATTTAAAGTACTAACTCTGGTGTGGGGAGAAGTTTTACCATGCCACTTGCCATGATCCTGTTTTGGAAGAAAGGGTAAGAAAAGGTTGTTCTTTCTCTAATCTCCAAGAGCTCCACAAGGCTGTAATGGGTAACTTTGTGCCTTGTGCAGTACCTGCAGACTGCAACACTTCGATGTGGAAAGCCTTACTCAAGTACAGATACATAAAGTTTTTGCTTTCAGTGGGTACTAAAAGCCTGGAGAGCTGAAGGATTTGATATGGTGGTTTGTTTGTGGTTTGGGTTTTGTTGTTGTTTAATGGCAGACTGTTAACTTAAATATTTTATAGAGAAGCAGAAACTCATTTAGTGGCTAGAAATCCAATGGGAATGTCAAGAGCCGGAGCTACGTTTTCCTGTGTAACCTTTTGTCTTAGTCTGTGACCCTGTAATAAAGATTTTTTAAAAGTGAAGAAGTTGTTTTTAATACATCCTAGAAATAAAATGCCCATACAAAATCCATAGACCCCTTCTTGACTCCAGTATCAGTGTTCACACTTGGAACGTGCAGGATCAGTTTTCCAAAGTCCTGTCGCTGATATTGTGCTGCCTTCCCCTCCCATGGCCAGGCTGCACTCCAAGCACTGGTCAGGCTCACCCTCAGCCCTTCCACTGGGCTCTGGAGTGGCTGCAGGTAAATCACAGCTCTGAGAAGTTAACTATGTCCTGTTAGACTCCCCCTGATTAGACAGGCTTCCTTTCAGGCAGGCAATGGCAGAGCTTCCTCAGTGCAGCCCAAGGAAGCTGCAGTAGAAAGCTATAGGAAGCTAGAGTAGGAAAAAATACGTCCAGCCTTAGTTTAAAAAATGACCAAGTTAAAACAAGTTTTAGCCAGGCACTGGCATCACCATTTTTTGAAGCCTCTCTTAACTTTTGTTTAGCATAACACATTGCAGCAGCTTTCTCCATAGAGGTTGCTGGGCTTCTCAAAGATTTTAGAAATGCAGCTCCCAGGTATTGATTTACCTTCAGATACTTTCTCTGCCCAACCTTTGCATCGCAGCAGTTCAGTTTTAACACTTGTTTAAAAAAAACACAAAAAACCCACAAAAATAAAAACCCGAACAAAAGTCAACTGGTGTTTGCTGTCAGCCTCTGTCCCAGAGCTGTAAGCAGCACAGTTTACTGTTTGCTAAAGTTTTGGAGGCTTCACAACAAGCTCCCAACTGCAAACATGAGGACCATGGGATAAGCAATGCTGACTGGCCTTGAGGTAAAGGAACAAACCCACAGCATGATAAGACTGAAATAATATTGAAATACCATTTCTGAATAAGTGTTTATAGTGCCCTTAACACAGTAAGGTAAATGTACCCTTAATATGTTACAAAATTATTTTTAAAAGCCAGCAGGAGCACGAATCCAGGTAGGCACCTCACTCAGTTCACAAAGACACACATTTCTGGCTTTAACAGGCTCTCTGGAAATGCTGCTGGTTACACCAGACATAAGCATTTCTCCAGGCTAGTCCAATAGCAACAATAAAGGATTATTCTTAATCACTTAGAGCAACTCTTTCCACTGCAATCAAAATGCCCTTTCCACAACAGAGGGGCAGAGCAATAGAAGTGCACCCTGTGTTCCCAAAGGCTGGACTGTGTGTCCATCAACACATAACCCACCCTGCTTGCCAAAGGAAAATACCTGAAAATTAGGTAACAAAATATTTCAAAATATCACTTCCCATTGAAAGAAAGCCCCAATGAAACATACAGAATAGCTTTTACTTTTGAAAAAGACCACTAAATAAGAAGATAAATCACTAAGAAAGCTAAGATGATGTTAATAAAGGTTTTTCAGGATGGATATTTCTGCCAACTAGGCTGGTGACAGCACTCAAAAATAAACGCTGTTTAGACATCCATTTCAAATTGGAAGGAAGAAAAAAACCCAACCCTTGCTATGAAAGCGAAGTACAAGACTGGGTATGGATTATATTAACAATATAAAGTAGATGCCAAGAAAATTTAATGCATCCATGCCTGTTTTTTCTAGACATATTAAAAAAACCACCCCCATTCTTTATTTATTTGACCGGCATTGGTGATCAAAAGAAATAATTTCATACAAGTCACAATCACATCACTTAAAACAGTACTTTTATGCTGTGGTTGCTTGGTAGCTTTGTTGCAGAAGGAAACAAAGAAACCACCCAGATCCGTTTTCATCCTTAAATCATAATATATGGAAATGAGTGTCATTTACTCCTTAAAGGCAAGTTATCCAAATCAGCATATTTGGCAAATCACGGCTCAAATCAAACTCTGCTGGGGAGATCTGGATGTGTAGATCAGGACATGCAGCATCAGCTCAGAGACACTGCTGAGCCTGAACAGAAGCAATGAGAGGTCTCCCACCCATTTTCAAGAACAACTTCTAAAGCCTTCAGGGCTGTGGCACATTTTTTATGAGGAAGTGATGAAAAACTTTTCTCAGAATCTCAATATGTTGTCTTGCTTTGCCTCTTTTTCATGCTGACCTAGATTTTTCTAAACACAACAGGAGTCGACTGAGGCAGACTTTGGAAATACCCAAGTGTAGGTTAATTAAGGACATTTAATTTGCTTTGAGGCTGGTCCCCTGCAGAGCAATAGAGCCCTGGTGAAGCTGGAGGAATGGTCACTGCCATGGAGTCTGCAGTGAATTTAACCACTGTAGGCAAGACCCTTGAGGTCCCACAGTCTGATGTTCATGGGCATTCTAGTACAGTCTCTGTATGCAAGAGCTACACGAACAGCTCAAGAAATTGCCATAGCTTGTTGAAAGCAAAAGGAAAAAAAATTCCTCGGTATTTCCTTTACATCTGATGTCTGAAGAGCAGTAATAATATGGCACAATCCATGTACTGTACTAGACCTTACATGGCCCCTGCAACTCCAAAGACACCTACAGCACATACATGAGGGGAAGAAGGAGGGGAGAGCAGGAAAGAGAGGTGTAAGGAACATTATTGTATCATTCTGAAGGATTCCTCCTCCTTTCAGGTGCAGCAAAAGTTTGGGAGCACATGAAAGCAAGATTTACAATAGAAGAAAACTTTACAAACTTCAACACCCTATATATGGCAGACTGCTTGCAGTTAAACAAACGGCAGAGGAAGTGACAGGAGAACCAAGGCCATGCAATAAATGACTGGCAGGAATTACAGCCCAACCCCAGAGTGTTGCAGTTTAGTTTTCCATTCAGTAAACCACATGCCTATGTTTGGGTCTAGCAAAAGTTTAGCAATAACATTTCACATGCACTTACAGTGTTGTGGGATGGGGAGGTTGTGGATCTCCCAAAAGCAGGAAGCCAGAAGGCAAGGTGCTGCCGTGAGGACATGCCACCTGCGTGGGGAGATGAACTGCTCCTGATGAAGCAAAAACGTGCTGGCAGAGATTTAGATGTTAATCCCCAAAAAATGAAGGAATCGATGTGGGAAGAAATTTTGTTTCATTTTAAGATGCACCTTTTTTGCATCAGTCCTGGGAAGAAGTTGTGCTGTGCCCCTGACAAGAAGTGTGTGCCTAGGACAGCTCTCAAATCGGCTTAGCTCCGGTGGAACTACCTAGGTCAAGGCATCTTGTGCCTCTGGAGACAGCTTAGTGCATTTGAGCCAGTGGTTTGCTGAACCCTGGAACTGGAGGGCTGGTTCTCCAAAGTTCATGATGGTTGCAGTGAGAATCCCTGAGAGCTGACTCAGCTGATCTCAGGGACTTCACTCACCCACCCGAGCTCAGCCCAGGGCACACTGCACGCAACACAGCCCAGGGACACAGCCCTGCACCCTGCACACACCCCTCCCACTGCCCAGGGACACAGCCCAGGGCACACTGCACCCACCCCAGCCCAGGGACACAGCCAGGCACAGCCCTGGGTAAGAAACATCCCCTCGTTTTGTGCCATTGAAGAGAGTCCATGCTGGACTCCCACCATGCTGGGGAGTAGCCCAGGAGTCTCCCTTGCCACTGCACAGGGCCAGAGCCATCCTGCCCAGTTGCACTCTCCTCCCTGGCAGCTCACAGCTCCCCCCTCACATGAATGATGTGGATTTTGAGCCAATGTCAATGACAGATAAAAGAAAATCATTAACTCTGACTTTTTAAAGTGAGGCTACTATCAGTATCACACAAGAGAACGACAAATCATTCATTGCTGAGGTGGGGTAGCAGAATTTTAATTATTTTTCAAATAAATGCAATGCTTAGATTTACATTTTGCTGATTTAACCATTATTGAAATTTTTACATAATCATTAAAGTTATTTTTTAAGGTACATAAGAACACGCTATATAAAAATACCTCTTTAAATAAAACATTCAAAACCACATTATTAGATCATTGAAATGCCATAGATATTATTATATAATTCAAAAAGAAAAAGGTTAGCAGCACAGGTATTTCATTATTCTTTCCAAGCATACATTCACTTAAATGTCTCATTTTGAGGTTTTTTTTTTCCATTGGAAGATCTTAATTTTATCTTTTAAGCCAATGAGACTTCAAGAAAGGCAATATAGAATGAAAAACGCCTCTGGTATTATTATATTCACATTTAAAGTGTTTATTACTGAAGAGTGATTAACACTTTCAAGTATGTTTATACTTAAAACAATAAAAATAAATCCAAACTGCAAATATGATGTTGACATATTAAACACCTTCTGGACATTAACCTCTTTCCCCACTCCCCAAACACATTTCCCAAATCATACAGAGATTTCAAGTGCATTGATTTTTGGTTGCTCTGTCTGCTACATCTTCTTGCCCCAGGTTTGTGAAGACTTGCTAAGTGTAGTTCCCACTGATTAGGAAAGAAGTTGTTAATACTCTAAGCTTCTAAAACAATAAAGTCCAGGATAATTCAAGATTTTAAACCAAATATCCAGACAGCAGAACCTGTTGGACACTACTGAGAGCTTTGGTATAAAGGTCCATTTTCTTCTCATATAGGTACCTGAGACATCCTCAAAATTTCCTGAGAATTTGCCAAAAAACATGAGAGGGTAATTAGACCCTTATTGATAGTGGGTCTTCATCCCCAAATCTGCTCTTTGATGGTATGGTTCATTTCTTGTTCCAATGGAAGTGGCAAATATGTAATATGGACTCTGTCATCTATTTCCATACAGATTTCTTAAACTTTTCAGAGAGTGGAGAAAGGGGTTGTGTCTGACAGGACACAGCTGTGATTTACAGGACCAAGGCCTATACCAATCATTGTGGATGGCAAGAAGGGAATAAAACTAACCATTGGGACATCATAAGTTTTAGTTTCATGTGCAAACAAATATGGTCTTTCTAAAAACAGACCAAATCTGTAAACTTCTATTTTTTGTCCTCCATTTGTCAGACTCTGTACTCCTGCTCCTTTGAGCACCACAACAAGAAGGAGCAAACTGCTTATTTCCCAGAAAAATAACACTGCAGATACAGCCACAATGCTGCCCTTCTCTTCCCATCCTGCCTGTACAAGCTACAGAGAGAGATGGATCATGGAACCACAGAATGGTTTGGGTTGGAAGGGACCTCAAAGACCATTTAGTTCCAACCTCCCTGTTGTGGAGTTCTGTTCACTAGACCAGGTTGCCCAGAGCGCCAGCCAACATGGCCTTGAATCCTTCCAGGGATGGGGAATCCATAACTTTTCTGGGCAACATGTGTCAGTGCCTCACCATCCTCACAGTAAAGCATTTCTTCCTAATATCTAATATATATAAATCTGCCCTCTTTCACTTTTAAAGCCACTGCCCCTTGTCCCATGCAGCTTTCCTGTAGGCCCCCTTTAGCTACTGGAAGGCATTGTAAGGTCTTCCCAGAGCTTAAATTAAATTCTGCCCAAATGAAAAGGCACAACTGTGTTGTGTGCACATTCAGAAGAGGGCCTGAACCTCTCTCATATTTCTTGCCATCCCACTCTGTTACATTATTAGTTAGTCTCTGCCTGTAGTGATAAAAATGGTATTTAGGTCAATGTGTTCTTTGTTAATTGTATTAGCCATGTGCCTAAGACTTAGGCTTCCTCTTCTCCCAGCACTGCCTTTGGCTATTAACATGTGGTCTTTAAATATATGTCACTATTAACAGTGTTCTTAATCTGTCAGGTGAGATGGATAGAGTCTGTTTTAGACAGACTAGGATAATCAGTGGAATGCTAATTACAAAATTCACCTGGGTAACGAGACCCTTTTTAATATAGAAACACAAGCCAGTTGCCACTTTTTATACTGAGTCTCCAAAAGCAGAGGGAATAAATACATTTGTTTTCTGTACATGAGCTCTAATCATACTCAATATTTT